>OZ014463.1:1746409-2196175 GCA_963966035.1 Acleris laterana | reverse complement strand
GTCTAAGTCAATCTGACATTCTACAACAATAAGGTCGAGTTTCCTGTTAGTTACAAATTATTTACGATCCCTAATGACATTGACGATATTTTGTCGAAATGGGTCACATTCACGTTTGTGATCGTACAATGGCGCCCTCTTTACTCCCAAGGCGCACGTTCCGGGTGCTGCGTTCCAAACGCTAAAAAGAGCGACGCCCGATCCGCATGCTTACTATGTTTCGTCAAATAGAATTTTGAACGAACTTGCTTACGAGTGCCGAGCGGTGCAAAACGCCCACGGTTCCCTTTCGCAGTGACGGATCGGGCGCTTGCTGTTCGTCATAAACAATTTTATACAGTAGAACACAACGTATATGGCGTGTCGTGAATCTTCGTTCGTGTAGACATAAAAGATTCCGGTGATTTCCGAAAGCACGATTAAAACCCACGATCAGACTTGTACGTAATAGTTATAATAAGTTGCAAATTCAATGGTATTTATTTTTTCCATTTTAGTCACGCACGATTGATGAGTGACTAAAACACGCGGGCGCGCGTCAACATGGCGTCACTAATAACCAATAATAGGGCAGAATACAATCGCGCAACGCGTGGATCATGCTGATTGGTTCCCGCGCTTCGAAAAAATGTCATCTGCGCAGGTACATCGGTAAGCAATATCAGTGGTGTTCTACTGTGCGAGATTGAAACCGCTGCCGCGTCGGGCACTAGTCTATTCTTTTAGGCATTTAAAAAAAATGTAAACAAAACCACCACGTGGAGTTCGTCAGCCAATAGAAGCAGACAGTGTTCTGCTTCTATTGGCTGACGTCAAAGTCGTCGTACGTCAAAGTTCGATAAAACAGTTTTGATTGGCTGTTTAACAATGTCACGTGGTTTGGAATGTTTACATTTTTTTAAATACCTAATAGTATAGACTATCACCCGTGTGGTTGCCGGGTTAGAATAGTGCCACTCCGTGTCTTCCCGTGGATGTCGTAAGAGACGGCTAAGGGAATAAAGGCGTGTAGTACTGTTAGGCGATGGGCTTGCAACCTGTCACTAATACATTGGTGAACATCTTAGCCTAAGTGTGCAAAATGTGGTTACAGAATTATGAACAAGCTTTTAGAGTTGTTGGTAATTCTGTAGCTCTGCCTACTCCACTCTGGAATAAAGGCGTGAGTTTATGTATGTATGTAAGTATAGAGTATAGGTGGGTGGTCGGTCGGCGCTCACCGGCCGTACTCGCAGCGGCCGACGGCGAAGACCCGGCCGCGCGCGTCGAGCGCCAGCGAGTGGTGCTGCCCCGCCGCCACGCCGCGCCAGCCGCCCGCCACGAACGCGTCGCACTCCGTCGGCGAGTACAGCGCCGTCTTGCGTTTCTCCCCTGTTATGCCTGGGGAGGAAGTATATTATTTGAAAACCCCTGAAGGGTACTTATTCCAATCTAACCATTATTTAAAAACCTCTGAAATGTAATTATTCCTAGTTCTAAAAACCCCTGAAGGAGACCTTATTCTCAGCTGACCATTATTTAAAAACCCCTAAAGGAACCTTGTTCCCAACTGACCGTTATTTAAAAACCCCTGAAGGGACCTTATTCCCAACTGACCATTATTTAGAAACCCCTGAAGGAACCTTATTCCCAACTGACCATTATTTAAAAACCCCTGAAGAGACCTTATTCCCAACTGACCATTATTTAGAAACCCCTGAAGGGACCTTATTCCCAACTGACCGTTGTTTAAAATTAAAAACCCCTAAAGGAACTGACCATTATTTAAAAACCCCTGAAGGGACCTTATTCCCAGCTGACCGTTATTTAAAGACCCCTGATGGGTGCTTGGGTACTTATCTCAAGCTAACTGTTATAACAGAAGACCCTCTAACTAAAGGGTTCTTATTCCAAGCTAACAGATATTTGAAGATGCCTGAAAGGTATTCAGGTGGTAGTAAGGTAAGGGTCAGTTAATTGAAGACCCTTGAAGGGTACTCCTAGCTAAACGTTATTTGAACCGTATTCCAATTTGACCGTTTGTGAAGACACCTGAAAGGTACTAAGGTGACTATTAATTAAAGACCTCTGGAGGGTACTCACCAAGCTGCCCATAGTTATTGAGCCCCCACGCGAACATCTTATCGCTGGCTCCGTCGAGCGCGAACGTGGCGTGGTACCCGGCCCACACGTGGGACGCGGCCCACTTTAGAGTCACCTTGCCGGGGGTCAGCAGGGCACCTGAAATTATATATACTCATTAAAGACAAAGATAAAGGTGTTTTAAAGTTGAAGGTAGTTCTGTAGCTCTGCCTACCCCACTCTGGGATTACAGAGGTGAACAATGAGGTATGTATGTATAAAGGTGTTTATTCAGTAATCTTAAGTAGGCTTTACTCGTCCAAACCTCTTCTGAATCTGTAAATATGTAAACTTTTTGGTTGGATTCATGGCTTAGGACATAAATATAAAAAATGTGGTAAAAATAAAAATAAACTAGTGCAGAAAAATCCCACTCTTCGCACGATATACAACTGCGACAGACAGCAACTATTAAAAAATAACCAGCGCTTTTTACTTTTTGTAGCTGCATATTGAGCGGAAAACTAGTTTTTTCGCACTAATGTTTTTTTACTTCTTTCAAATAACGTCGTTTGATACACGTGCGGAACTGTCAATTTCATGTGTCTCTCGCTCAGGCCAGGACACCACGGGACTCTTTCTCTCGATACTTTCCGCACTAGCATGAAAATGTACTATTTTAACATTGTTAATTAGTTACAAGTTAGAAGAACGTGTGGATGTACTCACTGAAGCCCTGCCTTGCGTCCCGCGAGGCGGAGCGCTGCGCCAGGCGGCCCAGCTGGCCCTGCTCGCCACACCCCATTGTGTACACGCCGCCTGTCGTCTGACAAACAGAGAATTGGTAAGAATTTTGAGATAGCTGATAGTTAATATCGTCACTGCTTTGAAAAACCTCGTATCTCACATTTCGTGACGTACGATACATACATCTCTAAATATTTTTTTAAAAAGTTCCTGTTGTCAAATAAGGAATACATTTAAACACATAATTTATCAACTTCTAAAATACCGCCTTACTTACAAACGTGGAATAACCTATAGTCTACAGGGTGGAAAGGGACGACGGCCCTTCCGGTAAATTCGAGATTATGCATCTTTAGTACTATATTTTTCTCCAAGAAACTATGCTAATATTTTTAGCCGTTTTCAAGTTACAGCTCGTTAAAGTTTAATACAAAAAACGTGTTTTTTCAACCCTAACAGCTGATAAGGTCAATGATCCTACCCTTGACCTAACTAGTAAACAATAACTTTGAGATGTAATTGATGGATGACATTTAGCAGGTGCATTGACAATATTTTTGTTTTGCAACCTATTTGTTTCATAGACAATTATTACAATGACAATAAGCACGTCACAATTATGTCACACTCTTAAACTAATGCTGCTTCCTTAATAATGCCATTATTTGAGGCTAGAGATTATCTCAATTTGTTACTGTTATACGCAGAGTGCAACTACAATTATCTCTGAGACTTTGCGTCAATACAGACAGCGATAAAGCGATATCTTCCACCGTATCCATCAGACAGTTGCTAGCAATCGTCCCATAGTCCCCCGAACATCTCAAGACGACCAACGCGGAGGAGGTGTCGTACGACTTGCTGCGGGGCTCGAAGAAAGAGTACTGCGTTATTTTGACCGCAACCCAAAAGCAAGTTCCAGGCACTTGGTACCAACAAGACGGAGCACCAGCTCATTCCGTGATAGAAGTGCGTGAGAAATTAAACACTGAGTTTGGGGACAGATGGATAGGGCGATTTGGGCCACACTGTTGGCCCCCAAGGAGCCCAGACCTCACGGCACTGGACTTTTTTCTGTGGGGCACGATTAAAGACAAAGTGTACAGGACTGAAGGTGAAACTGCCGAGGAAATGAAAGAAAGACTAATTGCTGCCTTCGAACAACTGCGTCGAAAAAATCGTGAAGAAAATACATTATCGAAGGTGCATCGCCATACTCGGGCACGAGCTGCTGCCTGTGTTATTAGACGTGGTGGAATATTGGAACATCGGGTGTAGATCCCTAAGATAACAGGTATCCTTTTCTCGTTAGCCTTACAAATGTTGGCATATTTAGGTAAATAGTTAGGTAAATAGGGTTGTCACCAATATTAAACATGACTCATTTTAACTTTTTTGTTTTCTTTATAATAGTTGTTTCTAACCATTGCACATCGAATGTACATCACTTATGTGATACTATATTTTCGGGAACGGCCCTCGTCTCTTTCCACCCTGTATACTTTTAGGCATTTAAAAAAATGTAAACAAAACAACCACGTGATATAGTTCTTTAGCCAATAGAAGCAGCTTCTGCTTCTATTGGCTGACGTCAAAGTCGTCGTACGTCAAAGTTCGATAAAACAGTTTTGATTGGCTGTTTAACAATGTCACGTGGTTTGGAATGTTTACATTTTTTTAAATACCTAAAAGTATAGATTATAGGGGTAGCTAATTTGTCATTATCTGTCAAATTCAAATGTCACAATGACAGATAAGGACAAAGCATGGTTTAGATACCTCGCGGTTATTCCACATTTTAAGTAAGGCTGATAGTAAAGATAAAAGATAAAAGATGTTTATTCAGTAAGTAGGCCGCACGGGCACTTTTACACGTCAAAAATCTACCAGCGCTTCGCAAGAGACCACTGCTGAGAAGAAGCGCCGCAAGAAACTCAACAGTTAGTCGTTTTTTAAATATAGGTACAATTTTAAAACTTAACCTAGCATTATATAAAACAATGAATCTAACATACGATAAGAAATAAATGTATTCACGCGTAGTTGAGCAGGAAAATGTGTCAAAACTCTGAGTTTTCTCCAGAACTAATTGGTAGTAAGTAATAGAAAATAATTATGAAAAATTATACTTAATTATGATGGTGTAATACAACTACATAAAAAGTTTCGATACATTCTCCTACAGAAACCGTGTCCCCTAGACAATATACAATGTTTACATATTTCTTACGATGAAGTTATTATTAAGTTATTTGGGTGTTTAGTTTAGGCCAAGCACTTTTATCTGATAGATAGTCCTCGACCCTATAGTAAGCTTTAGACATCAGCGACTTTTTCAAGTAAGTTTTAAGTACTGGAAATGGTAACTTTAGTGTTTTTGAATCCAGGAAGTCGCGCCCCATTACATACAGTGTGTTACCGGCATGCGGGCATTTATTAAAACTGCCGATAATATGTTGCTTTAGCAATTGTTTGCAAGTATTAACAATAAAAAAATAATTAAAATAACTTCACAATAAATTTTCTTAGATACTGTCCATTTTTAATGTAGTGCATGTGCTGCGTGTTCATCGTTATCAGTATCGCTGTAGCTTGGTACAAGGCATGTCGTATTTTTTTTTTTTTTTTTTTTTTTATGGCATAGAGAAGACAAACGAGCACACAGGCCACTTGATGGTAAGTGGAAACTGTGACCCATAGACATTCGCAATCACAAGACTGCAATGCAATCCTAAGACTGCAAATGCGTTGCCAACCCTGAGGCTAAGATGGAATGCCTCTATGCTAGCCATTTCACCGGCTGTCTTATCCCCAAACCGGAACACAACAATGCGAACACTGCTGTTTGGCGGTAGGTTAATGGATAAGATGGTGGTAGCGATCCGGACGGACCCTGCACAAGGTCCTACCACCCGCAACGGTACGGGGGCAGATCATAATAATCAAAGTAGCCGGCGACTGTCATTTACACTTGTCAAATTGCCGTGCTTTACATTGCTGGCAATTAACATTTTGTTAGAAAGTTAACAAAGCCTGAAAAGTTGTTTATTAATTAAATTAATGTCATAGTTACGTTACAGATATACCTTATTTTAACCTACTTTAAAAAATGCCAGGGTGCTGGTAACACACTGTATACATATTGTACACAATCTGCCAGGTTTCATTTAAGCAGATTATCTCGTTGATGCGCTTAGTAGTATAGCTAGTGACAATGCTCTCTATGGCCAGGTTGAAACTTACGGAGAGAATGACAAGATGGTCGCCGCCCGATGCGATGGAGACGGCTGTCTCGCCGATGTCGATCTTGATGGGCTCCCGGCACGACTTGCCTTCGCGCCCGCGCACGATCAGGCCCATGCTGCCGTGGGAGTCCTACGGGAACATGTAGAGGTTATAGTTGTGGTCCTTGTATGGTTTTTACGAATATTCCATTGACCGAATTTGAAATTTTCTGAAGGCTATGCTATGCATATTTTAGATTAGATTCGGTTTGAAAATCAAAGTGTCATGTATTATAATAATTAGGAAATAGCGACTACAGATGTAGTGAATAAACCTTTAACATCGTTTTTTGTCGGATTAGTTCGTATTTATCTAGCTTTCTCAATTAGCTTCAGTACCCATCAATAAGCCAACTGAGAAAGCAAGATAAATACGAAGTTATCCGACCAAAAACGATGGGAAAGGATTATTCACTACATCTGTACATGGATTCTAGAACCACGAAATGCCACCAAAAGTGGAGTGGCACCACACGGGACTGATATATGTGATGTTCTCACCCGGAAGGCGCCCCAAGCGAAGACCTGTCCGTCGTCGAGCAGCGCCGCGGAGTGCGAGTCCCCGGCGGAGATGGCGACGGCGCGCGCGGGGAGCCGCACGGCGCCCGGCGTGCCCTCCTCCGCCTCGCCCGCCGTGCCGCGCCCTAGGGCTCCCTCGTCGTTGCACCCGAACGTCCACACCTGACCAAATGTTTGTTTAATATATAAATAGGGTCACCAGTGGTCAGCCAGAGACCAGTAGTCGACCTTATATGAGTGCGAACAGTGGGAAATATACAGGGTGGCCAAATAACAGGTATACACTTTAATTTTGTAATTTTATTCTCTGAAAATTTTTTTATTAGTATTTAGAGCTGGCAGTTAAACATGGAAAACAATGTCAGACAAATGTCCACCTCTAGCAGCATAGCAGATGTGAACCCTTTTCATTGCGTTTTTCATCACATTTCCAAACATTTCCTGCGTTATCTCAGTGACTGTGTCTTGTTTTTTTTTATTATTGCTGAAGGTTCATTGGCCTGTTAGCATAGACACGTTCCTTTAGATAGTTCCACAGAAAAAAGTCAGGGGCTGTTAAATCAGGCGATCTTGGGGGTAAATCAATGTCACCGTTTCTCGAAATTAATCGATCGGGAAACGTTCTTTTTAATGTTTTTATTGTGGCTCGTGCCGTGTGACACGTTGTTCCGTCGTAAAACGATCCATAACAAATTTGCCATATCTACTCAAAGTAATTTTCATGCAACAACTGTCATATTTACCGCCAAAACAAAATGGCGGCAAAAAAAAGTTGTATACCTCCAAATTGGCCACCCTGTATCTTTCGTACTCTTCCTACTCAGACAAAGTATAGACGGAGACAGACTACAGGTCTCTGACTGACAACTGGTGACTTTTTCAGCCGGGAAGTGGGTCAAATTTAACTTGCAATATTTGACCCTTACATGCATACATTGCAAGTTAAATAAAAGCTTGTAACATCAGGGGACAATGTCACACGAATTGACCTAGTCCCAAAATAAGCTCGTAATTACTTTATACTTATATAGAGAAAATACTTATATAAAATATACCTGGTACAAATATTACAAATGGTACAATAGTTTGGAAATATTTTACGAAAATTGACAATGAAGGGACCGCACAATGTAGTAACTTACCAACGTCACGTTCACGTCATTGTAGTTCTGGTTTTTCTGTTTCTTATTTTATTTTCAGCAATAATTTTCAATTTTCGAGAAATTGGAGTCGAGAATTCTCGAAACTCGAGAAAAAACATGAGGCGAGAAACCAGAAACCCTAGCCCAGGACCACTAGCTTCGTACATAGGCAGGGTCACTACCAACTAGACTGATGCGTCATCGTCGTTTTAATTTTCGAATACCTCTTCGGATAAGAATAAAAAACTAGGCCAATGTCAAAAAATACATAGACAAAATTCAGTTTCGATTAAGTCAAACAAAAAGACACAGACAATTTTGAATTTTTTTCCAAAACTTGTAGTTTGTTTCTAGTTATTTTTTAAAATCAAAATGTGATTTCGTATGTCAACAATTGCTATTCCATTGCTGCAAACTTGTCATTTGGATACGTTATTAAAAAATCAACTCTACTACTTTTTTCATAGAAAAACAACTCTGAATTTTACAAATTATCTTTATCTCTATCCTGATGATTTTTGTGTGCTTATATAACATATAAACACATTGTATTTGTTTGCATTCTAGCAAATAAATATTCATTTCATTTGATTATGACCCTCATAATCAAATGAAATGAGTTTACCTTAGTCAGTTTACCTTGCCATCGGAATCCAGAGCAATCGTGTGCATTCCTCCAGAGAACACATCCACGATTTTATCGCCAAGGCCCGAAACATACTTGAATCTGTAAAAAAATATAATAAAAAAATCTCATTGTGTGAACTGCATGGGTCAACAATTTGAGACTGCACCGAGCGTCCAGTGTCGTCCTTATTACCATTATAGTTTTTTCTAATAAACTAAAGTATTATTTTGAAATCAAAGAGTGAGGTTTTTGTTAATAAGTACACAATTTACAGGGTATACAACATAATTTAATAACTATTGAGCCAAGAGTAACTAAAAGGTTACTTAGTTTATTAGAAAACACATTAATAGTAATGAGGGCGCCACTGGCTACTGTGCAAGCACAATTCCCAGCGCATTATGAGCGTTGCTCGATCGAGAATACCCTGGTAGGCTGGCAAGCTGGTAAAATTTCGTGGCCAGCCCGTTCACTAGACTTTAATCCACTCGGATTTTTTTACTCTCTATAAGAAAAAGAAAAAGTGTACACCGAACCAATAGGAAATTTAGAAGCTTTGTCGCAGTCATGTAAAAACAGACTTACTTGGTTGTCTCAATGACATCCTCGCCCAGCCCAAGCTGCCCAACATCGCCCTGGCCGCACGTGAACACGGAACCTCTCTTGTTGGGAGCAGTGGGCACTTCTAGCTGGAATGCTGGAACACAATAACAGGATGAGGAAAACTGATTTGAAATTATTAATAATTTTAAGGTTAATAATTAACTAGTGTAAAGATTTTTAGAGTAGAATTACACACTGTAAAATTAAAGTGATAGTTACTGATTTAAAAATGGTGGCCATAGACACATTGTTGTTTAATTTTGACCAGCGTTTCTATGAAAATATGCAAAAAAACATATGTGGAGAAGTATAGTGTTATCTTTTTGGTTGTTTTCTACACAAATGTTTTTCTTTCTTAATCATCCGTAAAAGGGCCAGAGTTGTGATCCTGATTTATATTAATGACTCCATAAGAGCCTTGCAGACCAAATAGGCAAAAAATACATTTGAAAAATAGTCAAAGTAACTGTAAATCTTTTTTTTGCCAGTTAAGGCACCGACGTCTACGAGTCTCTACTGCAAAAGCGTCTCTGCGAAGCCCCGCGTCTCCGTGAACAAGCCCTTAGGGCGTTAAATATGTGATTGTCAGTAGTTCAAAGGGTAAAATTATCAGTAGTCAAACTTAGTTTCCTGTTTTTTCATTAGCACAACAACTAACAACATCCTGTCGGCTTGTGAATACTGCATATATTAATACTACAAAGACTACAGATTTTCTATGAAAGATAAAGCATTGCAAGCATTGCTTTTGTGTCTGAGAATAAGTCTTATAAACTAATATGATAAAGAGGACTATATTGTTGTATTCAGATCAGAATTGTAATTCTGTTTGCAATGCATAAACCCAAAAAATACTGGACCCATTTTGAAAATTCTTTCATCAGTAGAATATATTATCATTCAGTAACTTACGCTATATTTTATGATTCTATTCCATCCCTATAGTATGTGAAAAAACGCGAATTAGGTATTTTACTTCTTATGGCATAAACAAATAGCTTGTCATAAATCTAGTTTTCACTCTTTTCATCACCAGAGGCAACTTTGTAGCAAGGATTTGGCATTGACATAATTATTGCTAGGTAAAATACCACAGGGGATGGTGTCTGGTAGTTCCATCTGTTTTGTATCCACTAGGTAGTATACATTTATTTTCGCAACCATTATCTGTGTGTGTGGGCTTGTAGAAAGAACTCATCATATATTTTGAAGTGTTACTTAGGTATAAAATGTCCTCAAATTTGTAAATACTTTCTTGGACGGTCACAAACGAAAATTTTGGACTCATTTGAAAACAAATGTTCTTGGAGTCGTCAGTGAATGACCTCAAACATTATAAATAATATGGATAAGACTCGGGATTCCGGGATTCGTATTTTTATAATAAGATATTTAATAAAAAAGGTTTCTTGTTTGCAAGAATGTCAAAATTAAAGTGTCAACATAATTTCGTCAATACCAACTTTGTACTAGCAGTATAATAATTGTCAAAAATATAAATAAATAACTTTTTTGAGCTTACTGTGGGGCTAGGTCAATTTGTGTAATGTCCCCTGATATTTATTTTAAACCAAACACAAACTTTAAAACTTTTCAAAGTGAAAATCTGGGATTGCAAGTTATATCCATACTAAGCTTACGCACTGAAATCCCGTGAAATTGCACAACCTATTCCGATGACTGGTCATTAAAGATGCCAAAGCATTTGGAATTCATAGGATGAATTTCCTATAAGTTACAAATTACTTGGCATTTTGATGACAGATTAATGCAGCAGTTCAAACATAATGTTAAAATGACAAAGCGCTGAAGAATGCAACTACTTATTAGGCAGACTTCATACATATTTTAGCTAAATTTTAAATATGAAGTTGTAATTGTTTTAGTTTCCACAGGCTAAGTGCGGAAAAAGGAGTGCATCACCATACCATACCATACCATTGTTTTAGTTTCAGAATTTGTAGTTGTATTTATTTCATTTACTTTTAGATCCCACGACTGATGAATCAGCAACTTGGTTTAGATAGATAAGATAAATAAAGGATCTTGATTCAAATACTACGCCATGACATAGTAAAACAAGTTTACATAATCATAAAGAAAAATAAAAACATTCAAAGCTTGAAATTATACTTATAAGTACAACTAAAATTTTGGTGCGTGATTCAAACGTCATGGAATTGTGGTTTGAAATACATTTAACTGATCAATCCTGACACTTGCAGAATGGTACCACTGGCACATTTTGAGTCTAGACGGGAAGTCTTTCCCTAGATCCAAGACTATTTGCTGCTTATCGTTCTCATAGCATCCTAGAAGCACCCTAATGCACCACTGTACCAATGATTTACGAGATGTAATATTTGGCCTTCAATCAGTTTTTTTAACATGTAGTGCATCATGAATTTTCAAGTTACTAACACAAATATTTATATTAAATATTTCAAAAACCTGTACTCAACATTTTTTTTTATTACCGATAACTTATTTTGACGTTACACAGTCTATTTACATTTTCGATAACACCGTTGCAACCAAAACTGTATCACTATTAGCACATAAAATCAATAACGTTTTCTTTATTATTTGGGAATAAGACTTACGCCATAATAAAAAAGTAGAGTCGGTGTTGACCGTTGCAGCTCTAGTACTATGAGTACTAACCAATGATATAAATACTTACATAGAAAAATATATATTTGAATACATAGAAAACATCCATGACTCAGGAACAAATATTCACGCTCAACGCACAAATCTCTGCCCTTACCGGGATTTGAACCCAGGACAACTAGCTTCGTAGGCAGCGTCACCACCAACTAGGTCAGAGCATCTTCGTTAAATTAATCTTATATGTTTTTGATATTAATAATCTTGGGAAATTTACATAGCAGCTAACAACAATGTGAATAGGACTATAGCTTACTGTATGATGATCTTGAACTACTGAAGCCATATTATGTCAATGAATCATAGATAACATAAGGCAAAGTAAACATTACATAACCAATTAATATAATATGCATGTTATTATTTATAAAATGGCTGTCACGCTGGCTATCAAGTTTTCCATTATTTAATCTCTATGGTTGGCTTATCATGGCGTAATCTATGCCTATACATATACGTGAATAAATGCATGTAATAATTTAACTTGTTTATGTGTATACTATGCATATACGAGAATAAGGGATGTAGTTAAAAGTAAGCTATGTAAACGGGAACAAAAACAGCGTGGATAAAATGATTTCATAATAATTCACGAGTATCTAATCACAGTATAAGTCAGTATAACCTCAAAGTCAACTAAGAATAATTATATCGTTCATACTATGATGAAAAAGCACATTGAAAATCAGATAACACGATATGTTGTTCAAAATGTACCTGAAATAAAGTTTGAAACAACTAATTGGATGAAAATAGGAAACGCATAAAGTCCGTCGTGTTTCCCGCCATCATACTTTGACAGGTCATTGACGTCGGGCAAAAAGGTAAAGAAAACAACTGCAACGGAGATTTTACAAGATCTTACCTACGCGTTTCTTCTTGCTCTTGGGGACGCTGGCTGACGTGGCGGAGACGGTTTTCGACGCCGTGCGTTTCACGCCTCGCGCGGCCGGCATTCTGCCTGCAAACGACCATAAGCGTCAGTATCACTGGAGGTCGTATCGCGCCAAACTAACACAGAACGATGGCTTCGCACGATGACGTTCTCACTACACCCTATAATCGCATTACGCTATTGCCACTTACTCCGCATCTGCATCATTACAAGGCTACGCTCTAACAGATTTATGCAAAGCGCGAATAGGTTATATTATGCATTTGTATAGAGGTACACCGCGAACCAAACAACGCATCCGTGGCGCACGAGCGATACGCCCCAGCGCTAAGGTTTACTTACTGTGTTTTTGTTTAACAAAACTGTAGCCGAGTGAATTGTTTAATTTAAGTATCACTATAATGGGAGATGACGTATTAATTTATCAGATTGCGAATCTCTTGCATCTCCGCTTGCTGCGCTTGGTCAACGACTACGAATGAGTGATGTAACTCAATGACGAACGGACCAATCGAAAATTACCGGTAAATTTAGTTTGTCTATGGTAGGCTGTCAAAGTATAATAAGATGTCAGAACCAACAGTTCATAAGATGTTAGTTTATTTCTCTGTTATTGTGGGAAACAATAATAATTATAATATGTATGCAAACAACACTAAAAGATACGAAACGTTTAGAAACCAAATAATTTCGGTGTTGTGCGATGTTGGCCAACCTAGTCCAACCAATACTATTTATGTCAAATTGATAAGAGTAGAAGTACCCTGTTTTTTTTTATCTGTGCATTCGTTTGATATCCTAGAATCTGTGGTTTGATGGCGGCACGGCGGAAAATCCAAATTGTGTTTTACTGCAGACTAATTTGTTTATATTATACGGTTATACGGGTTTGATTGATTGCAGTTCATTGCAGCTATTCAATTAGTAATGGAGATTGGAAGTAGCATGGCAAAGTAAATGGAAAAACGATTTAGACGTGGTGACAGGTGAACTAACATTAGATAAAAACAGTATTTTTTTAATGTTTGTAATATAGCGTGTGCATAGCGATTGCCACGTGAGCGTAACGTGTGCATAAGTTATTGCCGCGTGTGTGCAACGGGCACGAGGCACGAGGCAGGAGGCTTATCAACCCATACATTTCATGAGTGCATAACATGACCACAATAAATAAACAAACACATTTGTAGCTATCGTCAGCAGATACCCTTATGGTGCTTGTAGGTACACGGTGCAAGTAGCTTGTGCATGTTGAGGCACTTGCGCAGGTTATATGCCTTGTGTGTACCTATGCAATGAACGATTTCATTGAATACAAAACGGACACATTCCAAAACGAGTCAGTGTTGCATTTTAAAATTAGAAGCTGTTCGTATAAGATTTTTAATGAAAGAGCAAATTATTTTGGAATGTGTCCGTTTTGTATTCAATGAGCGAAATAACGGTATAATAGTGTGCGGGTCCAACTTGACCTTGAGCATAGGTACTGAATATTCTTCAAATCGCATTTCGCGACAAAATATGAAAATACCGTAAAAGTTAAATCGGTCTTGAAATTATGGATCATACGAGCATTTTTAAACTGCTACTTAGACAGCGATTACAAAGAGAGATCTGATAAGCACTGTGACGTCATACAACAGGCCGGCCATAATAAACTCAATGACCATATAATCTTTGTTGGCTTATTAGGGTAAAAATAATGAACCTTTTATATCACCCTCGAAGTAACAAGACGATCTACAGAAATAATGTTTTTAATATGTGCATAGTCATTTATAATAATCTCCCGGAAGAACTCAAGCTGCTAGAGGGAAACTCTTTTAAACGCGGTCTAACAAACTGGCTTTTGGAGCGTTGTTTTTACAGCGTAAAGGCGTATCTCGAGCACCGGCAGTACTAGGATTAGTATATTTAGTTATATAATTGTGATATGCCTATTATGTTAACCTGTTATTTTGTTTTCTATTGTTGAATTTGACATCTTATATTTGTTTTTTTTAGTTTTTTATACTTATTTTTTTGACATTTTAATTTACCACTACATATATTTGCACGCTTGCATGCAAGCTTGATACATGAAACATAATGTACTGTAACATCCCTATACTGTGTCTATGCAAATAAAATAATATTTTCTGATTTCTGGTTTCTGATTTCTTATTTATATCTTGGTTATAGCTATTATTGACGCTGTAAAAAAAATGTCATGAATGTTCCATAATGCAACATTTTTACTCATATTTTTATTGTATATAAAAAGCAGTGGGACACTCAAATAGGCTAAGGAAAATAAAATAAAATATATAGAATACTTTTCTTCTTTTGCAGTATTTTATTTGAATGCCCACTGTTGGGTATCCTCTCCATGTTTATTCCAATAAGCTGTCCGTCCGTCGGGCCATCCGTCCGTCCGACCTAACTTCAAAGAGCTGTATCTTTTGAACCGTACCGTTGTAGATATAGTTGTTTTTTTTTCAGAATATGTTTTATTGCAGCGGATTTACTAACAAATAAAATAAAATATAGATAGTGAAATAATATAGGTGGTATAACATACATAAAACCTTTTTTTTTCAACTTTTTTTTGTTGTATTGCAAAAACAAAACATACAAGCCTCAAATTTGGTATGATTGTGGTACAAGCCCTGAAGAAAAACAACAAATACTATAAAATGGTCAAGTGTGAGCTGGGTAGTGATTCTGTAAACAACGCCGGTCGTGCGGACTGTCGAGTGGATATCCAAGCGGCGAGATTAAGTAGTCCCGTCAAAGCGAACAAAACACATTGTAGCGCGTGCATTTTCAATTCAGCAGCACGATGGGTCGAACGTATAAGGCTGCTTAATTGAAAATGCACGCGCTACAATGTGTTTTTTTCGCACTGACGGGACTACTTAATCTCGCCGCTTGGATATCACTTGACAGCCCGCACGACCGGCGTTGTCTACAGAATCACTACCCTGGGCTCGGGCTGATTCGATCTCAAATAAATTAAAATCAGAATAATGTAATATCTAACCTAATGTGCTGCGGTACGGAACCCCCCGTGTGTGGGTCCGACTGGCACGTTACTTCACCGGTTTTTACCATTTTGGTACGGAACCCTAAGAATAGAATATAGTAGAATACGTAGGTAGGTTTTGTTTATGTTAGTTCTGCAGCAAGCCCTTCGGGCCACACCAGCCAGAAATAGGAGCTCCGCGGCAGCGGCTCTCCGTCAACACTAATTGATATGAAGTTAAGAATGTCGACGTCTATTTCTGGGTGGTTGCTGCAAAACTAACGTAACCAAAACCTATCTACGTATTAACGTTTTTAGCAAACGTCGCAACCCTATTTTAGTATACAGTATGTAGGTAGATTAATAGTAGCTAATAGAACTATATACGATAAACAGTTCTCCCTCGTGGTCCTTTTTTTATGGCCACCTGATGGTAAGTGGAAACTGTGACCCATAGACATTCGCATTCACAAGACTGCAATGCAATCCTAAGACTGCAAATGCATTGCCAACCCTGAGGACTAAGATGGAATGCCTCTATGCTAGTCATTTCACCGGCTGTCTTAACCCCAAACCGGAACACAACAATGCGAACACTGTTGTTGGCGGTAGGTTAATGGATAAGATGGTGGTAGCGACCCGGACGGACCCTGCACAAGAACCTACCACACGCAAAAGATCATTCATTACACCATTAATGGGACCACAAGGAAAGACGATATTCGCACCTTCAGAACAATAGTGACCTAATTGAGTAATTTTAAATTTCGATTTGGGTCTCTATAGTAATAAATTTATGACTTGAAATATTTGAAAGCTGACATTTTGACTTAGGTCACTGTTGTTCTGAAGGTGCGATGGTTTTTACCACCTAGAACAGAGGCACTATTTGTTTGCGTCTTTAATAAACCAATTTACGAACGTTAATAAAGCATATTCCCCAAAACTCCTAATGCCAGTAAATTGCATGCAATCTAAATGCAAATCGGGTGCATGCTGCAGTCAATTTGCAGTAATGGAGTCCGCACCGTACC
Organism: Acleris laterana; assembly: GCA_963966035.1. Taxonomy (NCBI): domain Eukaryota; kingdom Metazoa; phylum Arthropoda; class Insecta; order Lepidoptera; family Tortricidae; genus Acleris; species Acleris laterana. Next base: position 2,179,588 of record OZ014463.1, on the reverse strand, counting down.
AGGCAGTGATACTCGTTAAGGGTTCACAAATTTTAAATTAGTCTTTGTTTATGGTATGGAGGAGGCAAACGGGCACACAGGCCACCTGATTGTATACGGAACCCCATAGACATGTTCAATCTCAAGACTATAATATTAAGACCGGAGTCCTAAGACCGCAAATGCGATACCAACCCTGAGGACCAAGATGCTTCTAAAAGATAAAAAGATAAAAGATGTTTATTCAGTAAGTTGGCCGCACGGGCACTTTTACACGCCAAAAATCTACCAGCGCTTCGCAAGAAAAAACGCCGCAACAAACTCAGCAGTTAGTCGTTTTTTTAATATACAATTATAAAACTTACCCTAGCATTATACAAAACAATGAGTATAACAAGATAATAAGAAACAAGTGTGTGCTCTGCTTTGTATAACTGCCAAGTTTTCGACAAACTATAATAATTATAATTGTGCTGTAAAACATTGTTACTTTCGCTCTGTGTGCGTTTTCTTTGAATACATTTATTTTCTTTCTTTCTTTCTTTCTTAAATAAGTATATTCACGCGCAGTTGAGCAGGAAAATGTGTCAAAACTCAGAATTTTCACCAGAACTAATTACATAGTAGTACCTAATAGAAAGATAAAAATTATAAAAATTAAACTTAACGATGATGGTGCAAGACAACTACAAAAAAGGTTACGATCTTACGATACATTCTCCTACAGAAGTGTCCCGTAGACAATATACAGGGTGTTTGGCACTCGGGTGTAGGCGTTTTACGGGATTATAGTAAGGGTCATTCTGAACATTTTTGACCACATTTACTATTATGCTAAGTTTCACGGTTTCCGAGATATTGATCATTTTAATAGGATTTGTCATTTTTCCTTATGTCCGTGATACGAAAATCGCCTTAATTCAAGTATTAATAAAAAAAAAACAGTGTTTTCTTGCATGATTGGAATCACTATGAAATAAGGAAGTTTTAAAGTTGCATGCCATTTTTTTTTCCTTCCAACTTTTTGAGTATTGCCAAATTAAGGGTTAAGTAATGTAGAGCCTTAAATTATAGTTTAATAGAGTTGTAATTTATAACTCGACTTCCTAGGTTTCTTAGGCACGAGGATAAAAAAGGTACAAGTTGAATTGAAGTCCCTGATTTTTGGGCTAGGAAAATTGTAAAAAGAGTTATTTGCTTTAATCAAATCACTCAAATAATTTCATATTGTTTCTATTAAAAACAGATGCGGGCAAACAAGTTATATAACTATGCCAAATTTCAAGTTGATAGATATAAGGGGACAATGACACACCAATTGACCTAGTCCCAAACTAAGCTCAAGGCTTGTGTTATGGGTACTAGACAACGATATAAATACTTATATAGAGAAATATACACTTAAATTAAATACATAAAAAACATCCATGACTAGGGAACAAATATTCGCGCTCATCACACAAATATCTGCCCTTACCGGGATTCGAACCCAGGACCGCTAGCTTCGTAGGCAGGGTCACTACCCACTAGGCCAGCGCGTCGTCAAAAGGGTTCCTTATTTTACCATTTTTTTTTTTTTTTTTATGGCATCGAGTAGACAAACGAGCACACAGGCCACCTGATGGTAAGTGGAAACTGTGACCCATAGACATTCGCAATCACAAGACTGCAATGCAATCCTAAGACTGCAAATGCGTTGCCAACCCTGAGGCTAAGATGGAATGCCTCTATGCTAGTCATTTCACCGGCTGTCTTATCCCCAAACCGGAACACAACCCTACGCAACCCTAAAAACCAACTAGACAGTATACTTACTTATATTATAAATCACAGGTGAAACAGCTTGCACACACTAGTCCTATTAACATTCGAATAAGACAATCGGAATAATTTGTATAAGGCGGGTGGGCGTGGCGGCCCGCCCACCTCGAAAGCCTTATGCGTTGTCTCTCTCGCGCTGTCTCCTTCGCGCTAATAAGGTTAACTGTTAAAAAGGTGCGCACGCTTTCCGGTACTTATAAAAGTTAAATTACTATATCAGCTGTTGCCTGCGACTCTGTCCGCGCAAAAAAAACATAACCTATGTTACTCAGGGATAATGTAATGCTACATTAATGGTGGAAGTATATTTGAAATCGGTTCAATCGTTTTTGAGTTTATTCTTTACAAACATACAACATTTAGTAGGACCTTATGCAGGGTCCGTCCGGATCGCTACCACCATCTTATCCATTAACCTACCGCCAAACAGCAGTGTTCGCATTGTTGTGTTCCGGTTTGGGGATAAGACAGTCGGTGAAATGACTAGCATAGAGGCATTCCATCTTAGTCCTCAGGGTTGGCAACGCATTTGCAGTCTTAGGAGTGCATTGCAGTCTTGTGAATGCGAATGTCTATGGGTCACAGTTTCCACTTACCATCAGGGGCCCGTTTCACAAAAAGTATTAGTCAATAATATTAGAGTTTTATCTCATAAATACAACTAAAAAATGAGACAAAACACTAATATTATTAGACTAATACTTTTTGTGAAACGGGCCCCAGGTGGCCTGTGTGCTTGTTTGTCTTCTCTATGCCATAAAAATTAAATAAAAAAAAACCTTTTTATAATATTACTATTAATATGATCGAGAATTAAATAAATATGGCACTAAAAATAGGTCAAAAGTTACTACAATTCAAAACTTTAAGTTAATTTTAACTATTTACTTTTCCTCTAAAATATAAACAACTAGAAACGCCCGTGACTTTGCGTGGAAATAGTTTCCCGTTACTCCCCTTATTTTAATTCCTTATTATTTACTGGGGTGTGTTGAGATGGGCCTTGTGTGTAGGGTTGCCATCCGTCCGGACATGTCCGGACTTTTAGACTCCAGTCCGGACCTGGTCCGGCTCTTTAATTTGACCGTTTTTTTTAAGTTATAATAAATATCAATGAGTAATAAATTACATACTAAGTAATATCAATACCATACCACTGTAACTAAGTAAGTAATGTTTCTATTTTGTGACTAATTAGTCCGGACTTTTATCGAAATGTCAGCCTTTTTGTCAGGACATTTCAAATTCCCAAACCCTACTTGTGTGCCGCTTCGACCATTGCTGATCTATTGTGACAGCTCTACCCCCTATTCTAATCCCTTAGGGGATGAACTTCCAAAAGTCCCTTCTTAGTGCACCCCCAGGGTATCCAAGGAATTCTCCCTCCAAATCTGAAGTCCATAGATCCAGTCATTTTGGTCTTTTACGTACCTATATAGATTTAATATTGTAGGATAAAATCTACCTTAGGCTGCTGCTCCACTGAGGCGGAGATGAGCGGAGCGGAGCGGAGCTGTGCCAATATTAACCAATAGAATGTAACCTAACGTGCGCAAGGCGCGCTCGACGTGACCGCATGCGCCTTCTATTGGTTAATATTGGCACAGCTCCGCCTCAGTGGAGCCGCACCTACCGGAGCCCACTATAAATTACCAAATTGTCAAAAATGCCCGTTATATTAGCCCATCTAGCTAGTAGGTACACACAGCAACACATCTAGCTATAGGTACACTTCATAAATCTGAAATATTGCATGAAAGAGAGTCGCACTAGAATGCGTATGTTGTTGACATAATACACATATACAGTGTGTTACCGGCATGCGGGCATTTATTAAAACTACCGATAATATGTTGCTTTAGCAATTCTTTGCAAGTATTATCAATTAAAAAATAAATACAATAACTTCACAATTAATTTTCTTAGATACTGTCCATTTTCAATGTAGTGCATGTGCTGCGTGTTCATCGTTATCAGTATCGCTGTTGCTTGGTACAAGGCATGTCGTGGTACGGGGGCAGATCATAATAATCAAAGTAACCGACGACTGTCAAATTACACTTGTCAAATTGCTGTGCTTTACATTGCTGGCAATTAAATTTTTGTTAGAAAGTTAACAAAGCCTGAAAATTTGTTTATTAATTAAATTAATGTCATAGTTACGTTACAGATATACGTTATTTTAACGTACTTTAAAAAAAGCCAGGGTGCTGGTAACACACTGTATACATCTGTTTCTTTTTCTCTCTGCTCCGTCTTTAATGGTTAGTTAGGTGTGAGGTTGTGTGTACCGTCTAGTACAGTCAGCAGCAGGAGTAGCTACGCTACCGAAGAGGTCAAAATGATCTGCACTCGACTCTTTTGTAAAGAGAATACGTCGTGTCTAGATCATTTTGAGCATGTTATTCTGCATAGTTACTTTTGACGCTGACTGTACTTTGGAACAAGCTCAATTTGTGCAAGATTGTATGTAAGTATGACTGTAATGTTAACACTTTATTGTACTTAAACGTTGAGTGTTGAGTTTCTTGCGGCGTTTCTTCTCAGCAGTGGTCTCTTGTGAAGCGCTGTGTAAAAGTGCTTGTGTGGCCTACTTAAATAAAAGAAAAGTAAGTAAAGTATAAAGGCGGACTTATCTCTTTAAGGGATCTGTTCCTCTGATATTTGACGACACGATATAGCGTGGTTGGTATGAAGTTATTGGTCCCGGGTTCGATTCCCGGTATGATAAGCGATAAGCACAGTTGTTTCTGAGTATTCGAAATTTTCTGTGAATTTAAGTATTTATTTCTCTATATAAGTATTTATATCGTTGTCTAGTACCCGTAGTACAAGCCTAGAGCTTAGTTTGGGACTGTAAAATTTATTTCGCAATGCTGTGCAGGTTTCCTCACATTACCGAACGGACAACTCCGGCCTACCGCCGCCTCCACTAAATAAACCTCCATAAAACCTGTCAACTAACTTTAACATTACTTTTATTGTGTAGTAATAATTTTATTACTTACCGAGATTTTATTAACTATAATGTAATATTTTAACATGCTGTTTGTTTCTCACGCGATGTGGGAGAAAGGGATAGGGTAATAAAACTCGCTGGTGTGTTCGATCGATATATCAATGGCTAACGTGAAGGTATGTCATCCAGTGAAGGCAAGGCAGCGTGAAGCGATGAGTTGTGTAGAAAAAGTCCCTCGCTTCACGGCATTATAGGTGAAAAACTTAAGACAGCGCCGAGCGTACGCCGGATGTACAGTGACGCCCTCATTACTATTATTGTATTTTACAATAAACTAAAGTATTTTCTTGAAATTGGTCGGTAGGTTTTTGTACTACAAATGAAAACACAACTTAAAGAGTAACTATATCACATAACTTAATAACAATTCACCTTCGAGTTATCAATTTGACGGGAAAAAATGGCCACCTTTTCCCGTTAAGCTGACTACTCAAAGGGTAATTGTTATTAAAGTTTGTCACGTATCCCATAAATTGTGTTTTTACTTGCGCTACAAAAACGTATCGTCTGATTCCAAGGAAATTCTTTAGTTAATTAGAAAACACGATAATAGTAATGAGGGCGCCACTGGACGCTCGACGTTTTCTCGGCGCAGTCTTAAGTAAGGGACCTCTTGTATGTAGTAGTAACACTTCTGGGTAGTGATTCTGTAAACAACTCCGGTCGTGCGGACTGTCGAGTGATATCCAAGCGGCGAGATTAAGTAGTCCCGTCAGTGCGAACAAAACACATTGTAGCGCGTGCATTTTCAATTTAGCAGCACGATGGGTAAAACGTATAAGGCTGCTTAATTGAAAATGCACGCGCTACAATGTGTTTTGTTCGCACTGACGGGACTACTTAATCTCGCCGCTTGGATGTCACTCGACAGTCCGCACGACCGGCGTTGTTTACAGAATCACTACCCTGATATAGACCGTTTGACATTCTATATTTGAAATTTGACTAACTTGCTATATTGGTTTTGTACACAACTACATACAAGAGGTGATTTACTTAAGTTTTTCACCTATACTAGCTTCGCTTCCTGCTCGCCTCGCCAGCCCTACAGCCATCCCTAGCCGATATTTTTACTGCCTAGTTATAATTTTATTAGGGCCGCTCCACACCGGCTGACTGAGTGCGGTGTCGCGTTACCGCGCGGTGGGCCGCGTCCATCGCGCGACGTCGCGCACGGTGGTCGAAAGTACTGTTATTACCTGCCTGCCATTTTAATTCTACGAACATAAAGTCGCGCCTTCATTCCCACAGTGGGGTAGGCAGAACTACAGGGTAGTGATTCTGTAAACAACGCCGGTCGTGCGGACTGTCGAGTGATACCAAGCGGCGAGATTAAGTAGTCCCGTCAGTGCGAACAAAACACATTGTAGCGCGTGCATTTTCAATTTAGCAGCACGATGGGTCGAACTTATAAGGCTGCTTAATTGAAAATGCACGCGCTACAATGTGTTTTGTTCGCACTGACGGGACCAGGGATTGAAAACCGGTTTATTTTCCGTACCGGTTAGAGCCGCACTTTGAGAGCCTAACCCATAATAAAGGTTACGCTCGCAAGAACCGCTCTAACCGGTATCTCTATGTCGGAGCGTAAACAGGGAACGAAATCAATTTACCGGTTAGAGAGCGGTTCCTCCGTGTGGGGGGTGAATGACCGCTCGTTTAAGGAGACAGGATTGGTTTGCTATGGTATTAGATTGATAGCGCAGCCACCAGCAGCGCCTCGACGCGCGACAGCGGTCATTCATCCCGTATCGAAACACAGAGTAACCGGTTAGGGAGCGCTTCGAAATAACGTTCCCAAATCATTTCGTTCGAACGTAACCTAAATTATTAACCGGTTTAACCTAAATAAATACCGGTTTATTTGTAACCGGTTACAATCCCTGGACGGGACTATTTAATCTCGCCGCTTGGTATCACTCGACAGTCCGCACGACCGGCCTTGTTTACAGAATCACTTCCCTGGACTAACAACAACTCTATAAACTTGTTAATTCTATAACCACATGTTTACCGGTGTACATTAGTGACAGGTTGCAAGCCCACCGCCTAACAGTACTACAAGCCTTTATTCCCTAATCGCCTCTTACGACTTCCACAGGAAGACTTGGAGTGGTACTATACTAAGCCAGCAACCACACGGAAATAACAATTCTAACTCTAATTAATTCATTTGAATCAATGGCTTTCACTCCTGTTAAGGTGTACTTTGCTTCGAGTTATTTAGGTACATACGCTCCCATGGAGTTATTAGAAAAAACCGATTTCCTGTATTTTGGAAGCTACGATGACACAGCCAAGCACACACTTACACAAACACTATTAAACTTAGCTTTTTGTGTCAGATGTTAAAAAAACGATTACGATATTTTTAATGGCTGAAGACAAAGTGGAATAGGGTCAGTACTTTCGCCCACCTCGCCCAAAAGCACAAGTTTACACGAAAACAGTTTATTAAAGCACAACTACAACGCCAAGGGAATCCCAGGAATGCTGCCACAGACAATCAAACAGCTTACTTTACGACCATAGAGCACGATCGCTTTTTATTCCCGCCTATCTGATTTAGGCGCCATACTTTATTTTAATGAAATTAATACAATGTTTCACACTTGACGACCCAATCAATATGGTATTTGACAAGAGTGAAATTAAATTGGTTTTTCATTAACAACAGATAAACATTATAAAAATACTTGGAAAACATCAATCTTTTATTTATGGTTGCTATTTTAAGATTTTTAAATTCATAAAATCCAACAGTAAGGTCGCTGTTTGATTGTGACGTCACAAGATAGTAAACCCTATAAATTCCATAGTAACGGAGCGTTCTTGAAGTTTCATTAAAAGAAGCGGATTTGACTTTTGTCAAATACCGTAGGTATTAGTAGATTTGTGCATTTTACAAGATTTTATTTAACTTGCAATGTATGTATGTATGTAAGGGTCAAATCTTGCCAATTCAATTTGACTCACTTCCTGGTTTCCGATGAAGCTGAAAATTTACATACGCCTTTAGCTCTGATGACGATACAATAATATATTACCATCGAGCTGATCTGATGATGGAGACTCAGGATGGCCATAGGAACTCCTAAATCACACATGATAAACCCGTCGTGTTAGGGCTACCTAGTTACAATTGTCTTGATGAGTATAGATGACGACTGAAAAACAAGTACAGGCAGGAATAAAAGCTTGTCACAAAAATGCAAATTTTGTCACTTATTGAATTATAAAACTTGTGCGTCAAATTTTGGACGCAATATTGAAATGTTGCAATGCAAAATTTTGTAATTTGTACCTATCTTAAGTTCGAAAACTTTCGTCCGTTGTTTGATTTGCCCGAAAATATATTTTAAACTAATCTAACTTAACCTACAGGTTCTGTAGATGTTAAAACATTTTGAAAAGTTAATGGGTTCGGAGAAAAATGATTTTCGGACGAACGAAACACCCGACAAAAGATTTTCGACGCAGGTTATCGGTTGCGGGAGGCCATGGCTGAGATACACGTCATACTCGTGAAAGGGGTCTGTCCACGTTAGCAAGGACTTATTATTCAGTTAATTTATTAGTTATATTTAGTTATGGCTTTTGAGGTAGTGACCTCCTCGTGGTGTTCTCACAGGCACTAACTTTAGTTTAATGTTTATTGACTATATTTGTAATGATTTTATTTTGCTAGTTTTAACTATTTTATATTACTTTATTATTTTGTTATGTAACTTTTAAGTATTATTGTGTCTGCTAGAGTTTCTTGCAGTGCTCCTTTTCCACAATGATGGTCTTTTCCGAAGTGCTATACCTACTTAAGATTCTTTCCATATTACCCACGTGTAAAGACATTTATATTTTGAATTGTTGAATAAAAAAAACTTGAATAGTACAAATTAAAAGTGAGTGGTAGACCACCCGCGTAAAAGCAGGATCGGTTAGTGTTTCTAGATTAATTGCTACCACCATTGACCACCATTATACCAGCTAATCCTGCTGCTGTTGTTCAACGGTGAGTGGTGACAGTTGTTTTACAGGGTAGGGTTGTTACTTATCCGTCCTCAGGGTTGGCAACGCACTTACCACCAAAATAAAAATAAGTCCGGCGGAACTGTTATTACCATAGCAACGCCCATTATAGAACTGAGATTCTGATTCCGTTAACGATATCTATGTTAGCGGTTTATAGTACGCGAGTGGAAAAAAAACAAGCAACACGAAATAAAGAATTGTTGTACATACACATACATACACATACATAAACTCACGCCTTTATTCCCAGAGTGGGGTAGGCAGAGCTACAGAATTTCCAACTACTATAAAAACTTTTTGATAATTCTGTAACCACATTTTGCACACTTAGGCGAAGATGTTTACCAGTGTATTGTGACAGGTTGCAAGCCCATCGCCTAACAGTACTACACGCCTTTATTACCTTAGTCGGCTTAATTGTTGTATTGTATTCTATTCATCATCACCATAATTTTAGCCATAAGACGTCCATTCTAATGGCCATAGGCCTCCCCAAGGTTTGCTACAATTACTGGTCCCGTGCGACTCCATCGATGGTATTGTTGGTATATTTTTTATTTAAAAATTGATCATCCAAAAAACACCCAAAGAGACTCAAGCCCTCGTAAAATAGTCAATAAATTGTCTATGGTCTCCGCCATAATGGTTTATCAATCAAGTACTACTTGTGCTCGCTTCCTGAGGGTCCTTAGAAGTCAAGGGCGCGGATATTTCGTGCGAAAAGGAGGGTTCGGTAGAGTATAATATTATAAACATCAATTTCAAGTACTTATACCTTTAAAGAAAATTTGGTTTACTGTTTATTATTATTGTATATTAATGTCGATTACATAGTGAATAGGATAAGAAGTAGGTATACTTAGTTAAACGTTACGTTTAGAAACTACAAAATTGAAATACTTTTCTTTCGATAGTAAATAATTGTGAACTATTATAGTCATTGCCAAATAATTTTCTAATTAAATCTCTAATTATTTGCGCAACAGTAGCTAGGTATCTATCGGCATAGGCTTTTCGATTTTTTTTGCATGATAGAGAGTTCAGAGCCTATAGAGCTGAGTTTGAGATTAGGTCAATTTGTGTTCAATTGCAAGGGCGTAACCAGGATTTTGTTAAGGGGGGCAGGCGTACACAAATTTTTTTATTAATAGGCTTCCGGTGTAATATTACTTTATCTACACACATATCATAAGTCCTCTATTGTGCGTTCAAAACTCGTAGGAAATGACCAGAATTATTAAAACCAATTCTACAATGAGAACTTTCTTGTCTGTGGTAATAGGTAAAATCTGTACTGTTATGTTATATGAGTATAGATTTTGGTAAGGTTATGTTTAAATTTGGAACGGCTGTCAAAACTCAAGAGGACCCTATTCTAGTATTCATAGGTATTAAAACAGTTATCGACTTGAAACGTCAATTCAGTATGTTATTTTAATATAAACCGCACGACATTTGATCTCGAGTGACTTGAGAATAGGGACTTCATTCGTTTGACTATAAAATTTTTTTTAACATTCATCTTCACGGAGGATCGAATTGCTGCCATTATTGATGTCATTGGTTTGTTTTTTTTTTAAACATCTTAGCCTAAAAGTGGAAAATGTGGTTACAGAATTATTAACAAGTTTTTAGAGTTGTTGGTAATTCTGTAGCTCTGCCTACCCCACTCTGGGAATAAAGGCGTGAGTTTATGTATGTATGTATGTATGTGTTTTTTTAAAGTATATAGGATTGTGAAAAGTGGTCCGTTCTACGCTACGCCCTTGTGTAAGAGCGATCAAACCGTTGACAATAAGATAACAAGTCAAAGAAGATATGGTTTTTCCCGCGTAGAACCTTGGCCCAGGTGGCATGGTCTAAAGTTCTCTTAGACATGACTTTAGTGATAGGTTTCAATAATAATTTTGATCGTAATACGCTATTTGACAAAAGTCAAATCAGCTTCTTTTTATGAAACATCAAAAACGTTCCGTTACTATTGATTTTATATGGATTACTATCTTGTGACGTCACAATCAAACAGCGTCCTTATTGTTGGATTTTAGGAATTTAAAAATCTTAAAATAGCAAAACTTAAATAACAGATTGATATTTTCCTTGTATTTTAATAATGTTTATCTATTGTTAATGAAAAAACAATTTAATTTCAATGTTGTCAAATACCCAATTGGGTAAGTACTTCAAATTGGCAATGCATGTAGTTTTAAAGCCAAGTGGAAGTACGGGTTTTTTTTTAATACCAGCGGAACCCCAAAACCCATGCTACCATAACAAAACGGTCTTTATGTCATTACTCAGCATATTGTTATCACCCCTTATAATGGGGAAACAATTTATTACCCCAAGTTTAAAGATAAAAACCACTGTATCTTGAATCGTTAGTTGTATGAAAGTTGTGTGACGCTATAGGTCATGTGTTGGTTATGATTTACTCTATTTTATAGTGCAATTTCTTAAGAGATAGAATATTGAATCTGTGGTTGGTGCAAATAATAGCGAAAAAGTTTTACCTTAAGAGGATTTGTGAGGCGGCTCTTAATTAGCATAATTCCATACAAATTTAGCTCCTGAACCGATTTAGATGTGTGTGGTATCTTTAGAATTCTTTCACGACCCCGGGTGATGGATACCTAAACTATTAAAAATTGAATTACCTCACAACAAAGCCAAAATGTCATGTCAATTATCAACATAGGTATATCGACGACAATATTTCATTTCATTTAGTTAATGAATATTATGTTGCACAGTGCAATAGCCCTTAGATGCTTCGGGTTTGTATTTATCTTTCACTCACTCTCACACGATCTAATCAAGAGCGAGTGAGATGTACAAAACCAAAGCGTCTTCTTTATAAGTTTCCGTTTGTTATTTTGGAAAACGTATGGACCCAGATTTTCACAATATGTACAATTTAAAAACCGTAAAAATCGGACCAGGCTCTGGGGATAGAAAACGCATTTTGTATTGAAATTTTAAGCTTCACAACCACACACTAACATATTTCATCGTATTGGAAAACAGACTATCGGCTACCCTTGTACCGAGAAAAGGCACAAATGCTATTAATTCATAGAAGCATATTAAACTGTCAAGGGTTATAATAACATTGGAATTGCAATACAATTCATTTTTTTTTATGGCATAGAGAAGACAAACGAGCACACAGGCCACCTGATGGTAAGTGGAAACTGTGACCCATAGACATTCGCATTCACAAGACTGCAATGCAATCCTAAGACTGCAAATGCGTTGCCAACCCTGAGGACTAAGATGGAATGCCTCTATGCTAGTCATTTCACCGGCTGTCTTATCCCCAAACCGGAACACAACAATGCGAACACTGCTGTTTGGCGGTAGGTCAATGGATAAGATGGTAGCGATCCGGACGGACCCTGCACAAGGCCCTACCACCCGCGAAATATAGTAGATGTGCCATTTTTCTATAGCAGGGTAGAGTTCCTCTTAAGATTTCATACATTTCGACACAGATCTTGTCAGGCACCCTGACAGACTTGGGACTGTAGGTGAACTGTTAGTCCGAAGGAGCCTGTATTCCAACGCCTTTGCAAAATAAATTTTGCAAATCATTCTACGTCAAGTAATATGTACTCGTATATAGGAAACTGTTACTTGCCCAGCATCTTAAGACTGCGCCGAGCGTACGCCGGATGTACAGTGGCGCCCTCATTACTTTTATTGTTTTCTAATAAACTAAAGTATTTACTTGAAATTGGACGAAATGTTTTTGTACTACAAATGAAAACACAACTTATAGGGTATATCATATAGTTTAATAACAATTCAGCTTCGAGTTATTAACTTAACGGAAAAAAGTGGCCACCTTTTCCCGTTAAGCTGACTACTCAAAGGGTAATTGTTATTAAAGTTTGTTACGTATCCCATAAATTGTGTTTTTACTTGCACTACAAAAATATTTCGTCTGATTTCAAGGAAATTCTTTAGTTAATTAGAAAACATAATAATAGTAATGAGGGCGCCACTGGACCCTCGGCGTTTTCTCGGCGCAGTCTTAATGTTAAGACGGGAAACTCACTGAAGATCATTCTTTAATTCAGCTCTAAGTATTCAAGATTTAAAATCGGAACTTAATACCAAAGCAATGACCACAAAAGTTAAGGTATACTCTTTAATTAAGACGCTAACTCATTAACGACCGTCTCAAATAACACTTGTTTCAATATTTGACACACTATTTATAAAGGAATTTGAACTACCTAAAAACAAATACGACATTAAAAAGAACCGGCAGCTTTGTTTGCTCATTTCATTCTATTCTTTGCACTAAAAAACACCTTTTGAATGGAATACCAACACAAGGAAACAAACTGAAATAACCTCTATAGTGTTGATGTAAGGTTGGTAGTGATGTTTTTGTTATGTTGGTAGTGACCATAATGCATTGAATATAGGTGATTATACGCTTATTTGCCGCCTTTTGTGCTTTTCTAAGGGCTTTGTCTGACGTTTAGCGGTAGACATCTTGTTTTTAATGACAGTTATAGGGGTGCCGATTTGGGGTTGGAAAGGAAGATTTGTGTGAACCATTTTTAAATTAGGCTGTAGGCTATTTTATTTACACTTATCAAGTTTTAAGTTTAAAAAAAATATTTATGAATGTCATTACTTTTAATGTGTATTTTGTAAATTACATTGTAAAACGGCGGTTCTCAAACTGTTTTACCGACGCAACCGTTTTATTTTCCGAACCCCAAATTAGGCCAAACCAGTTTTATTTGTGAGAATAAAATAAAATGTTTCTTTGACGTTACGGTTATTTTTTGACGGAGCCCTTGCAGAGGCCTTGCGGAGCACCAGGGCTCTAGCTGTTGGTATTATATTATTAATTTACTAACGATTATTATAGGGGTGTTGGCTGGTATTTACCAACAGTTGGCCTACGTGCTCTTGTTTGTATGTGTTTTTCAAGCCATAAAACCAACACATCAGAATCAGTTTTTATTTCTTGTCTTACCAATAGTATAAAAGGGTCAGTACCCTTACCATGAGTTACAATTAACTATACTCGCTAGCGAGTCGAATGCTCTGTCCCTCGCACTCTATAAGAATACCGTGTGGGCTGAGCGTTCGACTCGCTATCGAGTACAGTAATTGCGACTCAAGGTGAGTCTAATACAGAGGACTTTTAAAGCATCATTAAATAGGCCTAGTGTCCTCATGTAGAGCCAACTCTAACAGTCTAACTGATTTTCAAGTAACCTAGCTGAAGCATCCCAATTATAGGGTGGTGGCACCAATGTTGGACACTTTTAGCTGAAGGCACCAATAATGGACACTTAACTCTTAATTCAAAGATCATAAGGTTATAAATAAATTGTCTCAATATAAATGAATAACCCTCATCTTATGTACCAGAAGGATCAAGTGTCCATTATTGGTACTGGTTCTTTACTGGTTTCATCACGGGTGACGGCACCAATGTTGGACACTTTGAGCTGAAGGCATCAATAATGGATCCTTAACTCTTAATCCAAAGGTCATAAGGTTATAAATTGACTGTCTCAAAATAAATGAATAACCCTTTATCTTCAGTACCATAAGAATAAAGTGTCCATTATAAGTCCTTGTTCATTACTGGTTACATCACCCTACTTGTTTTCTTTAAAAAAAAACCCGCGTCTGGTCCATCTGTTTGGGAGCTACGATGCCACAGACAGATTCACACATACACAGATCACATGTTAAGCTTCGGGGGTTTAAAAATGCGGTTCACCCTCGTTTAGTTCTACGAAAGTTACGGTGTTTCGCATATATCTGGAAAAAAATTACATATTTTTTACAGACTTGGCTTACACCCTTACTCTTTATAATGTAAAAAATGGAAATATCTAGTTTCCAGGTGAAAGGACAAGCATTTAGAGGTTGCACAAGTTGACCACTTATTTTATTATTTTTCCAAAAACAACAAACAACAACACAAAAATTAATGAGGTTGACTATCATCACCATTTTTTCTGCCTGTTGCGGCTTTGGAGAATTCCATAAGAAAATTCATTCAAAAACTAGTCAAACTGCAGCACTCAGAAACGTCAATTAAATTTGATACTTGATTAAAGTAGCTGCTGTCACTTCCTTTGCTATAGCAATAGATTAAGACAACACGTCAATACATACATACATACATACATAAACTCACGCCTTTATTCCCAGAGTGGGGTAGGCAGAGCTACAGAATTACCAACAACTCTAAAAACTTGTTGATTACAGAATTCTGTAACCACAAAATGTGGTTACAGAATTCTGTAACCACATTTTGCACACTTAGGCTAAGATGTTTACCAGTGTATTAGTGACAGGTTGCAAGCCCATCGCCTAACAGTACTATACGCCTTTATTCCCTTAGCCGTCTCTTACGACATCCACGGCACGTCAATAAACAAGCGTTAAATTTAATTGACGTCTCTAACTGCGGCAGAAAGTGTGCAACCCCTATATACCAACAAATTTTACTAGTCTTTTAGATAGTGCAAGAATGCGAGCAAATTCATAAAAAAAATCAGTTTGAAAAATGAAACTGCTTAACGAAAATGTACGGAACCCTTGATTTGCTGTTCTATTTTTATAAGCAAGCGCCAGTCAAATACTTCTATAGATCAATACATCCTCTATTATACAGTACTTCAAACCCCGATTGTAAAGATAAAACACTTTTGTCAACCATTGTGCTCTTGGATAGGTTAGAAAAAACGTACTTTGAAGGCGGTAAGTAATGTTAGTAATGCGATTTTTGAGCATTATAAAGACGCAATGCGTTTGACGGTAATGTTATGTTTTGTTGGACAGCTTGGACTATAGAAAAGTTGGAGGGCAATTTTTAGACTTGAACTTTTTATCTAGCTTTTTTAATATAGTTGTTTTTTAAGTTGTTTATTGTGTTTGATAATGCCACAAGTACATAAGTGGTATTTTCTTCTAGCTCGCACACATACACACACACTCATAAACACACACACACACTTACACACATATACACACTATCTCCACACACACAATATTAGACAGTCAACCAGTTTTATCAAAACCTTACATTATAAAAAATCTTTTTTTTTTTGTTACAATTGAATTAATTACCTTGCTGTGTGATTGTGATTTCTCTGTGTAAAGTCAACCGACTCCATGGATTTCAAGGTACAGGCTCAGCCTAGTTTGAAATCCACCGGATACTGCTTTATTTGTAGCAATGTGACTTGTGTAAATAAAACATATTCTTATTCTTATTCTTATATGTATTCTGTTGTTCCCCGTGTGGTTGCCGGATTAGAATAGTGCCACTCCGTGTCTTCCCGTGGATGTCGTAAAAGCCGACTAAGGTAATAAAGGCGTGTAGTGCTGTCAGGCGATGGGCTTGCAACCTGTCACTAATACACTGGTAATAAACATCTTACCCTAAGTGTGCAAAATGTGGTTACAGAATTATCAATAAGTTTTTAGAGTTGTTGGAAATTCTGTAGCTCTGCCTACCCCACTTTGGGAATAAAGGTGTGAGTTTATGTATGTATGTATGTATTCTGTTGATATCATCATTCTCCTGCCCTTATCCCAACTTATTCGGCGTCGGCGCAACATGTATTCTTCCATACTTCTCTATTAGTCGTCATCTCGGTAGATACTATTAAAATAGATTATATTTTTAAAAGTGAATAAATTACATTAAAAGATTTTAAAAAATCAATGGTTTTTGCATGTATTTTGCGTACTAATAAATTTTCTAGTAAATTGAATGTAAAATATTACATTGTTCCTTTATTTTTAGATACTTACAATGTTACTTGGAGGGAATTATTTCTTATCAGTTACCCTTTTGACTGGCATCATAGACATACAGTTTTTTTTTCTTTTCATATTTGGTCTGATCGATTCCCAGGTGAGGCAAGCAGTTTTTCAAAAATCTTACTTAAGTACTTTTTAAAATAAAATAATGTCTTCATAAAGCAAAATCCTCAATATTCAATATTTAAGGTACTTCCCCTTCATGTTGCATAGCCGTGGGATACCCATTTATGCCCAATTTAATTATTTATTTTAAATAATTGTGTACAAATAATAAAATATGTTTTCTTTATTGTTATAACCCCCCCCCCCATCTTAACTAAAAATAAAAACCGCTCTATGTTTCTTGTAGGTAGGTATTTGATTTTTAATTTTTATTGTACGAAATGACGTATTGTCATAATTTTAATCTACAACGTTACTTTTACTACGTCTACGTTAATTTGATTGCAGTGCTGTCTGATAACTGCCAAAATACATAAATGCAGGTAGGTAGTAATATAGTACAAGATGATGTATAGTCATTAGTCTCTATCCGCTTCAGCAAATAGACGTCTTTTTCCCCGTAACCATTAACTTGAAACACCGTTTCCTGACATTTATCGACGAATATCAAAATAAAACAACATAAAACTCACTTAGACTTATATTACGCAACATTCGTCAGAATGATTTAATAAAGTCAGCTGTGCCCTATTCTAACGCGCTTCAGTGGGACGCAACTAAAATACCTTACACAATTTCTGAAACCATAAACTGCGGATGGACCGAATACGCCTACAATAATAGTTCCAATTGTTTCACAAGCTGAAAAATGGCGATCTCGCACACCAACCAATGGGAGGCGTTACCGCGAAAACGCCGAAACACACCCCATTGGTCCATTCAAACCCCACAGCTGCGTGCAACCAATCAGAAAGCGGAACGGAAGTTCGAGTCAAACCAGTTCCATTTTCGCTCCCAGTAAGCGTGCACGCGTTTCAAATTTGGAACGAATGGCATTTAAATTCATTCGAATTTTCCAGCGTTTTCGGTTTTTGAACGGTGTTTGTTTTTAATAAGTGTTTTATGGTGGAATATTTGAGTTTTACAAGAAGTTGCTCGGATTTTATGGATACTGTTTTAAATAGGTTGTGTTTCGTCACTGGCGAGGATATTATTTTTAGCATTTAGCTTGTTAAAGCTGTTTTGTTGGCGTGATGTGAGACGGTCTTAATTTAGCAGTGCAGAGCAGTGTGAGTATGAGTGGGTCTTCCTTATTTTCGTGCGGACCGACGGCAGAAAACTGTTTGACGCCGCTAAAAAAAGCTTGCTCTGAATATTTTTGTTGACTTCCTGTCGCGCCGTTAGCTTGAAGAGAGTTTGAATAAAATTCAAATAAAATATAAACAAACTACAATAACTAAGGAGGTTATTGGAACAGAGCTTTCCTCAAAAATGTAACCATGGGCCGAACTGAAAGACAATATCGATACCTTACTTCACAATTGTATCTACTAATTACATTTGAAAAGTTATTGTAATTTTACTTTACTGGCAAAAAAAACATTTAGTACGATTGTGCACTAAGGTATCGATATAATAAAAATCACGATAAAAAAAAGTCCTCGGTTAGATTCCGAAAACGTCTTTATGTATTCATTACAAAGAAGACAACTGAATGATATCTATAACAATCTAGCGTGTCATTAAAAAACATTTAAAAGAATTGCTTTTTCTTCGTAAATCAAGGAATATCAATAAAAGATACATCAAATTATTAAAAGAGCTGAAAGCTAAGTACAAGTAATACTTTTATATTTTAAGTACATATCTACTTACTAGCTTAACAAGCTGTAAAACTAGTATCCTAGTACGTATTCCGAAATCCTATAGTGTTTTTACCATAACACCTAAAACAACAATTCAATTACAAGTCAATTAAAATGACCGTTTTTTATATCCCACGAGAATTTATTGAAAACGGAACGTCAAGATTCTCGAGGATGACACAGAAGAGCACATGAAGTACTCTAACATAACTTAATCTTAGGAACCTAGAAGCTTATTAAGTCGACGGTCAAAGAGCTCCAGCATAGTCTGACTTCTAAAGGTAAGACTGCGCTGGACATACTTACATACATACATTAAATCACGCCTGTTTCCCAGAGGGGTAGGCAGAGACCACTTATTTCCACTTGCTACGATCTTGACAAATTTCTTTCGCTTCTTCCACATGCATACATCGAGTCATGCACGCACGTCGATTTCGGATACTTAAGATTCGGCCCTTTTCCAGTATTTCTCCGATTTGACTCGAAAAATTACGCCTAGGGCGGCCCCTTCCGACCCGTCCACTCACTTTCGATCTGTATTAAAATATCTTCTGTCAATCTTCTTTCATCCATCCTGGACAATGTTTTGAATTAGGTCGACTACTTATATTTAGTCCAACTCAACCCACGGAAGACACAAAATTGTTACCGCTAAAAAAAAGCAATAATTTGTCGTGTCTCCTCTTTTTAAGGGTGCCCGCCCTCATTAAGACACATTGTCTTGTCATCAACATATTGAATAACGTTCAGATTTGGAGTATTTTTTAAATTTAATTTTTGGAGTACCTATATCCGCTGTGGTTTGGGTATAGTAATGGTGGACTTGAGCAGGGTAGTGATTCTCTGAACAACGACGGTCGGACGGACGGTCGAGTGAATGTCCAAGCGGCGAGTTTAAGTAGTCCCGTCAGTGCGAACAAAACATATTTTTGCGATTTCGCTCGTTCGTCCGCCCGTCCGTTGTTTTTGAGAGAATAACACCCCAGGGCTTGTTAAAATCGCTTCCACCATCTTATCCTTTAACCTACCGCAAAGCAGCTGTTCGGATTATTGTATCCTGTTGTTGGGATAAGACAACTGGTGAAATGGCCCGTTCAAACGCATTTCATCTTAGTCCTCAGTCTGGGATTACAGTTTTCATATTGCTAATGTGTAATGGTCTGATGGTCGACTTACCTACAGACGGCGGGTGGGTTTTGCGGGTGGTAGGACCTTGTGCAGGCATCTTATCCATTAATCTACCGCCAAACAGCAGTGTTCACATTGTTGTGTTCCGGTTTGGGGATAAGACAGCCGGTGAAATGACTAGCATAGAGGCATTCCATCTTAGTCCTCAGGGTTGGCAACGCATTTGCATTTGCAGTCTTAGGATTGCATTGCAGTCTTGTGAATGCGAATGTCTATGGTCACAGTTTCCACTTACCATCAGGTGGCCTGTGTGCTTGTTTGTTTTCTCTATGCCATAAAAAAAGACGTCCTTTAGACTTCTGCAGCAAATGAAAAGAGTATTTTTCTCGAGTTTATTAAACATCGCACTAGTACGACCTCACATGGAACACTGCTCCGATCTCTATACAGTGCGATAGGTTTTAGAAGGTGCTTCGGGTTTTACTTGTCTCTCATTCGCTCTTATACGCTTTTATTAAGAATGAGAGAGAAGTATAAACCCGAAGCACCTAAATGCTCACAGACTGTACCCGATTATCAGCTGCTTCCGTTCATACGATGCGGAACTGCGGAAATGGTCGCCAACAGGAGTTTTATTGACAGATACCAACTCGACTAGGAGGAGGAAAGTTCCTTTTTCAGGAATGATCTGATTAGTACTACTGCTGTATAGGTTCCTGCTGCCTCAGTGTAATGTTGAGCCAGTGTCCGTTTGAGAAACAAACACTGACATGGCCAAAAGGCCTGTTGTCACGAAATGGTTCCAACTCAGCGTTATGCTGCTATTCTATCCAGCGCTTGTCTTCGATTTGGAACCATCCAATGAAACAGCTGACACACAGCACACATACTAAACTAAATTAAACAATAAGAAAAACCGCAATACAAGTAAACGGGTAACAAATTACCAGTACCATACATACCATGCAACTACGAGGACACATGCCATGCTTCTCTGTGACGTTGTTAGGTACTATTATTTTTGTATCTTTATGTGTTCTATGCAGTGATTGAAGTTCTTCTTTCTCTTTTTGTTCTTCTACTACATGCATAATTTCATAATCCGCGTCAAACTCTCTTCCCTTCGCAACTTTGTGGGTGGTTAGGTTAGGTTAGGTAAACTGTTTTGGCGACTTAATTGAATAAACGCGTGATAAATTTTGGATAAGGCATCCGTCACCTTCTGACAGGTAAATAAGTGCATGTGTCAGAAAGCGATGGATGCTTCATCCACAGTTGACACGCGATATAGACGCAGGAGCTTCCGAACTATCCCCTCGATTGTAAGCCAGTTAGAGCGACTAAATTTGGGATACTACCCGCTTAACGGGCCACCTAGTGGTAGAAATACGAGTAGGCGCTGAGGTTGCTTGCAGGTTAGTGAGGAAGACTGTTGTTAGCGATCCGGATGAACCCTGTACAAGATTCTAATACCACTAAATACTACATACAAAACAGTTTGTAAGGAGCTTTAAACATAACATTTAAAATGGCAGCAACAATCTTTGTAATAAAAAACATACAATAACCAGAACCCCAGAAAATCACTACATAGTATAAAACAAAGTCGCTTCCCGTTGTCTGTCCCTATGTATGCTTAGATCTTTAAAACTACGCAACGGATTTTGATGCGGTTTTTTTTTAAAGATAGAGTGATTCAAGAGGAAGGTTTGTTTGTATATTATTTTTTTATTTTATGTACTGGTGTTACAGAAAACTCATATAAACCGAAGCGAAGCGGGCGGGTCGCTAGTGTAAAATAATTATTCTTTGCTTACGTATTATGACTCAATCGCAAATGTAGTACTAGACTAATTAAGGGAGAGAGATAGATTGTGAAATACCTTTCTGTTATCCACATGCTGTTTCACAACACACCTAGGACCAAAATCGAATTAGCGATTTAACTTTTGGCTTACTTCAACAAACCAATATTATTCAGTGAATGAAATATAAAGTGATTGTGGCTAAATAACGTTAAGTGATTAAAACAAGCCTCACACAACGTAATTTCCCAACAACAAATCAATAGTAAACGCGATCAAATTTAATGATCGTTCGAAAATCAATAAAATTATCCGAAAAACACATGTCTCGAATGTATCTAAGTTTATTAGTGGCCAGCAACCGTAACTCTGGTGTAATATGGCTGTACAAGACCATTAATTAACCCCCTACAGGCGACACGATAAAAGACCCTTTTTATGGGCCACAGATAGCATCAAGATTTTAGGCCTATTTGATTTTGTTTTCTTAATTGGTGATGTTATCGAATAAACGATTATTTATATTGTCAGATTTAAATTTGGAATGTTTAATATTTGAACGTTGTTGTTTAATTAGTAGATTTTGTATCGGAAAAATACTTGATACTAAATAATATTATGCGTTAGACTACGGAATATTTATATTATTATGTGTACTTGCTTCAGCTTGCGACTTCGTCCGTTTTTCCGGGAACAGTCATTTTCTCGGTTAAATCGTAGCGTAGCCTATGTGTTAATTCAGGATACTTTATAACCTATCTCCGGTCCAAATTTCATCCGTTAGTTAAACCGTTTCAGCGTTAAGAGGTTACAAACATAGGTACTAACACACATACATAAACATTGTAATTTATAATATTAGTGATGTGAATGAGATAAAGGTCTCGATAGTTTGTATTAAGTACATGTTTCTTTTCGAATTTGCTGTTCGATTACAATAAGTTATTATAACATTTTATTTTAAACTTTTTCGTGATTATAATATGCGGTTTTCTAGTCCCAATTTTCAATTAATAAGAGACTATAGGACATTCAAGCTCACCGCAAACAACGCCGCGGGAAAGTCATAGAGATATGGGTTGTTTTCAAAAACATTGTACATAGTTAAGGACAGTTAAGGCTTTTATTAAAATCCTTAATTTTTTCCATTTCGTAACGAAAATTACGATACTTAAACCATTTTATGGTTAACTTACGCAACAATTCGTTACTACTTTAGAAAAAACTCGTATCTGATGTTTTGAGATGTATAACTTTGAATTCTCTTCATGTTTAAGTTTAAAATCGTACGTCACGAAATATGAGATACGAGGTTTTTTCGAGGTATATAAAAAACTTGTGTACAAATTATAATTATACAAACATACACAATACCGTCACGCCTTCATCCCAGAGTGAGAAAGGCAGAGCTACAGAATTACCTTGTTGTTAATTCTATAACCGCATTTTGCACAAACAGGCAAAGATGTTTACCATGTGTATATTAGTGACAGGTTGCAAGACAATCACCTAACAGTACTACAAGCCTTTATTCCCTTAGTCGCCTCTTACGACTTCCACGGGTAGACATGGAGTGGCACTATTCTAACCCGGCAACCACACAGCATAAATTTATAATTATAATTATGTAATTGTATTTGCGAATAAATGACTTAATAATAAATTCTCAATCAGCATAGGTACTATAATTCAAATCTATCCGTTGTTTTTTTTATGGCATAGAGAAGACAAGCGAGCACACAGGCCACCTGATGTTAAGTGGAAACTGTAACCCATAGGCATTCGCATTCACAAGACTGCAATGCAATCCTAAGACTGTAAATGCGTGGCCAACCCTGAGGACTAAGATGGAATGCCTCTATGCTAGTCATTTCACCGGCTGTCTTATCCCCAAACCGGAACACAACAATGAGAACACTGCTGTTTGGCGGTAGGTTAATGGATACGGATTGTAGAGCTACGATGTCACTGACAGACACACAAACACACACGTTACACTCATACCACCCCCTTTTAGCGTCGGTCGAATAGATTTTTCACTGCAAGGAAATTCGCTGTGCCCCTGACATTGCTGATGTCTATTATCTGGACGGTGGTGACCATTTTTTGTAGGCAGAGTCCACTTCTTTTCACTTGCTACGATCCTGACAAATCTCTATTAATATCTTTATCTCTAATGTATTAAGTATTATAATTAGGAAATAACGACTCTATGGATTCTTGAACCAAAAGTCCTAACCCTAGATAAATGTAATGTATGTTAAGTACGGTCACGAGCGTTAATTTGGGACCCATTTTAAGAAAAATATGCTTGAAGTCGTCAATGTCATTAGAGATGTCAAGTCATTTGTAACTTTTAGGAAACTCATTCTTATTGTTGTAGAATGTCAGATTGACTTTGAACCTAAGGTGAGTACCAAATTAAATCTCGTGGCTGTATCTACAACAAAACTTACAATTATTTCCTGAGTGCCAAATAAAATACATTTTTATTTGACGGCAAAATACTAAAAATTGATTAAGTCATATTTTATCACGTTTCACTGATACGATTTTATTCTTAGATGACATACATACATACATACATACATTAAATCACGCCTGGTTCCCAGAGGGGTAGGCAGAGACCACTTCTTTCCACTTGCTACGATCTAGACAAATTTCTTTCGCTTCTTCCACATTCATACATCGAGTCATGCACGCACGTCGGTTTCGGGTAGGTACTTAAGATTCGTCCCTTTTCCAGTATTTCACCGATTTGACTCGAAAAAGTACGCCTAGGGCGGCCCCTTCCGACCCGTCCACTCACTTTCGATCTGTATATCTCTTTCGTCAATATATTATATCTTAGATGACATGGTAGCTGTCATACCTTTGATTATGTCTAGTAATTTACACCGAAATTATTAACACCTTTATGTATGACTCAATAATAATCGACACCATATAATTGTTTAATTTGTTATATCGACAAGGAAAAATGCAAGTAACCAAACGTCAAAAATTCAAATAAATTTAAAAATGGAACCGAACAGTTGTTCCAATAAATCCGTTCGCACCCACAACGGCATATTTCGAATGCCTTCGAAAATCAAATCGCTAATAGTGAGGTGATTTGTACCGTATCGTGAATCGGTAATCTGTCGATAAATCTTGTGTTTTACAGCTGGTGTGTTCGATAAAGATCGCGCCACGTGGGGTAATAGTGATGTCCTGTTGCCGATGTCGAGTGTCGTATTTCGTTAAATTATATTTTTATTGCGATGCCAGTTCGTAAAGTGGGATGTGTTATCTCTTTATGTTCTCATTGAGGATCATGAGTGTTATGAACTTTGGATTGCAACTGTGACATACATTACAAACTGCATGGTATACACAGTATTGAACATTTCATACTGTTTTTAAACAAACTTAGCGTTAAAAACTCTTGGCTTGTACTGGATGTGTTAAATTTAATTTTTAATTTTTTGATAAAAAGTTAGTAACAATTTATATTATAGTTGGGAAAGTTTCGTTACAAGACACGCTGTTTAATAATGTTCAAGTTATTCATTTCATTAACTTTATAAACAAATAAGTAACGTTGGAAATAACATGGTACTTAATGGTTTTTTTATCGGGTGCTTTATTTTTATTTTTAACCGCTATAATTATGGAATGTTTTATAGTAAACGAACAAACAAGATGGAATGGCATAGGTTTTTTCTTTACAGAAAGCGCGATAGAAAAGTATATTATGAAAGAAAATACCTATAAAACCTGACTTGGCTTCTTCAATAGGAAACTCACTGACAAGACGTATGTAAGTCATTAATATAAATGATACTTATTTCTTTACGTCCTGAGACCTAGCTGCCTGGCTAAGAAGTGCCTGGACGTCTAACATATATGAAGATTAAATTAGAATAATTTATCTCTGCAAGAAAGGATCTTCACTTTTTGTCGTAGTAACGATAGAATTTTACTACCCAATAATACAATATTTTAATCTGTAATGTATGCCATCAGATAAAAAATATCGACGTTTTATCGTTACTGTCACATCCCTATCCACCCGTCAGCTCCATACATCAGCCCCCTAGATCGTGTCAATGATAAAAATTACTTAAAACACCAAACATTTAACATCTTGCCCCCCACCTGTCTCTTTCACACACCCAACAAAACCATGCGACAAAACGGGACAGATTAAAACAAATCGTTTGGCCAAAACTAAAACGGATTAACTCACGGGATTTGTTCAAAATTATTTTAACTTTGTTTTAAATGTGTTTAACGTTGGATTTGGATTGGTTTGTTTGATGAATTGTTTTATAAAAAACTCTTTTGTTCTTGTCTTTGAATCTCAGTAATGATTCAAAGTACGTGAGTTTATTTTGTTAAAAATATTAAATTGATGGTGGTGACCACTTTTGAGATTTGACTCTTGATTGTGGTTTGGAAGAGATTAATGTTTTATTAAAGTTGTTTGTTTCGAGTGTCACATTTAACGGCCTAAACTAGGATTGAAATAGACTGTGTTTTTGTAAGATGGATCAATGTACATTTTTTTATAAGTAAAGAAAAAAAAGAACTGTCAAATTTTACGTCATAAAAAGTATTCTATGTCCTTCCCCGAGGCTCAAGCTACTTTCATGCCAAATTTAGTAGAGTTATGTTTAGCGGTTTAACCGTGAAAGGGTAACAAACAGACAGTAATTTTAACATTTAAAATATTAGTATGGAAAATGAATCTTTACTTATGACACAATTTTTCTCATTTATTTATAGCATTATTTTAAATATAGTTATAGTTTTGTACAGTTGTACAGTCACAACCCGGGAATGTTAAACCGTTTGCCACTCTTCCTAATTTAGCTGTGTAATTCATTTTGGGTTGACAGCAGACTTGACATACTTCCCGAGTGTAGTACACGGCTAAATTAAGAAGAGTGGCAAGTTGCGTGTGGTTTGCGGGTGGTAGGACCTTGTGCAGGGTCCCTCCGGATCGCTACCACCGTCTTATCCATTAACCTACCGCCAAACAGCAGTGTTCGCATTGTTGTGTTCCGGTTTGGGGATAAGACAGCCGGTGAAATGACTAGCATAGAGGTATTCCATCTTAGTCCTCAGGGTTGGCAACGCATTTGCAGTCTTAGGATTGCTCTGCAGTCTTGTGAATGCGAATGTCTATGGGTCACAGTTTCCACTTACCATCAGGTGGCCTGTGTGCTCGTTTGTCATCTCTATGCCATAAAAAAAAGAAAAAAAAAAAAAAAAAAAGTGGCGTAGCATTCGCGGGTTGTGACTACTATGAACGTTTTTACGACATTTGAACTCTGTTTTTTATTTCGTTATTTAAATCATCGATTCATTAATTGCAGAACCATTTGTAACGAAACTAAAACCTGGTAATTTTTTTTAAATATAGTTGTAGTTAAATACCTATCACTAAAATAATAAATGGCAGAGCTCCGATATATTTCATAATATTTTAGTGACTACAAAAATAGAAATAATAAGTGTTTAGTATTAATTTAAACATTCGAGAACGTTTAAATATAACACAATTTTATAATATGTCATTAATTTAATAATATGAATTATTATATAATTTTACATATTCCAACTTAAAAAGCTGCTTGAATACCGGAAATAATAATCCATAATGTTATGTTTGTTTCAGGTTATCTTCCCGCCAAGATTACAATGAGAAAGAAGAGAAAAAACAGATCGTAGTGCTCATAAAAAATACAAAAACGCATTTAAAAATAGAACAAATATAGTGCAAGTGACATACAACCAGACAGGGACTGGGTTTTAATGACCAAAAAAAATAACATTTCAAGTGATTAAATATTGATTTTATTTACCGGTACAAAGAAAACTAACCCGGATTCGATATACAAACTTCGGCGCTTTTCGAAACCAAAAACAAATAATTACCGCTTCAAGGTGCTCGCTTTTGTTCAAACACTTTTGGGACTGCTGCCTTTGCCTGTTTATAAAGCTGCCCTTTAAGACTTTAAAAAACAAAACGGTGAAAGAAAACACGGTCGCATTTAAAACGGATAAAAACGCCTCAACCAAATGCAGTTTAGTGCGTGTCAAATTCGAATTCCACATTCAAATAAATAAGGCTCGCCATTCTTTAACAAACAAACCTGGATTGTTGCACCATTAAGTGGTGCTAATTTGTTGTGTCAAATTGTGGTGTCAAAGTGGCCGGAGACGAGCATTTGGATATGCTGGGGGGCCCCGAGTGGGGGCAGCGGGAGGCCACCCCCCCTAGAGATGCTCCCCTGCCGAGTTTCGGCTTCACACAGGAGCAGGTCGCCTGCGTTTGCGAGGTGAGTTTTGTTCGTGTGTGGTAACTTTGTTGTTCTTTTGTTTTTAATTTATTGTTTTGACGTTGGTCATGTGATTATGTCACAAGACGTTAAAGATTGTGGTGAGGATTTCTAGGTTTTTTAATAGAGTGTCTTTATAAGATTGGAAATGAAATCGTTCTTACATACATACATACATAAACTCACGCCTTTATTCCCAAAGTGGGGTAGGCATAGCTACAGAATTACCAACAACTCGAAATCGTTCTTATTTTGAGTAATCTGTAGCAACGTACAAAAGAGCTTACAAAGCTGTTAAATTACCAGAGAAAATATATGGTGGCACATGACGTGGCATTCGTTAAATTTTGTTGGCATCTTTTTCGTTCCGTATGTCAAATGTGATCTATAGATTATAATGTTAGACTAGTATTTGGCATATACTGCCAAGTAAAGGGCCGCTATTAGAGTTACTAGAGTTTACCGCCGTAGCCTGTGACATTTTAAAGAAACACAACATTTGTGAATATTTTACTTAAACTGCATTGATAGCTCACCCTGAAGATCTGTGTGTCTGTTTTCCCCGGTATGCGTTTTTTTGGGGTGCGTATCTACTCGCATAACTTTTTAAGTCCTATTATCGGAAGTCCGAAAATGTTTCTTATACCATTTTACATCATAATGATCATTCTTCAAACTCTTCATAAAAAAAAATGTAATAACGATCGGAACTCGTAATCATCTGAATTCATAACACCAATATTAATGAAGCCGTACACTTTTTACAATTTCTTAAATAGCTTACGTGTAATAATAATAAGGTTAGGTTAGATTAGGTTAGATTTATACAAATTTTCAAAAAGTAACAGAATCTTAAAAAAATGCATTATGAATTGCGATAATTATGACGATTATTATGAATACATATCGGTAGGAAAACAAAAATTAAGAATAAGAATTTTATGTGAATTTATGTTTTTGTTCCGTACCCAAAGTACATCGTTCGTCTCTCCTTTAAAGTGGTGAATATTTTGAACTAGAATAGATATTTTGAATCAAAAAATGTACAATCACATACTCATTTAAAGGGCAATTTTAAAAGCTGGCTTGTACTAAAAATGACCACTTACAACTGATACTTTTGTATTTTTTATTGATAGAATTTTGTGCGAATAGGTGAAATCTAATGAGGCTAGAATTCGGGTTATTCCCACCTGTTACCACTTAACTAAAACAGTTTCTTCCCCAGTAGTTATCACCAAATATTTTAGTGATAACAAATGGGAAAAATATTCCTTGGTACTTTAGTGGTAACAGGTGGGGAAAAAAATCCCAGCTGTTACCAGTGCAGCAGTGGTAACAAATTGGTGGTAACAGGTGGGAATAACACTAGAAATTAGCCTTATAAAGGGCTAAGCCAGTAACACCAAAAAAAATATAGCCAACCAAGAAAATTAGTTAAACATTATTTTACTAGCCTATTTGTGCAAAATGTGGGAAGTTTTTAGAGTTGTAGGTAATGCTGTAGCTCTGCCTACCCCATTCTGGGAACTAAGGCGTGAGCTTATGTACTCGTATGTAGGCAATTAATACTAAATATTTTACCCTAACCGTGCTTGGCCCTCGAAACACGAATAATCCCATTTGTAATAACAATTCAGGTTTGTAACTCAACACCATCCGTTATTTAGTAATCTAGAGCGAGCGCAGCTATAGATTTCGCGGAAGACCAACCGTGTAGCCAAATGTGCAACATTGCAATATGTTAAATTTAACTATGATGCATAATTATTGCATACACCTCTATTCTATGAAGTTAAACATTGTCTTTGACATGTTATCGTATTTCTAACAGGTCAAAAGCAATTGTTTTACTGAGTATAAATTTTTTCAACGTTGAATGGCAATGCTTAATCTTTGTGCCAAGTACAGGCCAGCATTTTTGTCACGGGATGCGTCGATCAGGCGCTTTGACAAATCTTTAAAAATACGGTGTGCTCCTGCCCCCTATATCACCATCTTGATAATGACACGTGACAGGTGACAATTCGTTATACATTGAAAAGTTAACGCGCTGATACATAAATGGGTATCACATAAACTGCGTCATGTACACTGAAATGTCACCTATCACATGTCATTGTCGGGACGGTGAAATAGGGGGCTGGTCCCCACGGTCCTAAAGTTTCGACCCCAAAAGGCTCAAAAGATACAAGATAGTTTCGTTTGTTTGTTTTCTGTTTAATTATTCTATTAACAATGTTTTTTTTAAATTGCAACATTGTACAGTAGTTTTTTCAATCAGAAATGAGGAAATTCGCAGACGAAGCCAAACCACCGGATGTGTGTGAACCTAGCATATCAATTTCTGGAATCTCAAAAATTAAACACAGTTCTAGTAGCATCCCCAATAGTTCTACAGTTCTACATATTTATTTTCGATAGTTCAGCTTTTTTTTCCAGAAAAACGATTTTTTCAAAATGAGATGCTAACTTCGCGTTCCGCCCATTAGCATCTCAGCAGTTCTCGATGCCTGGGCCTTAAATACGTCAGGAAATGCATAGTTCTGTAGTCTGGAGTCGACCTGGCAATAGTTCTAGCCTTAAAAGGAAAAAAAAAATATGAGATGTTAACTTCGCATTCCGCCTATTAGCATCTCAGCAGTTCTCGTCTGCCTAGGCCTCAAATACGTCAGAAAATGCATAGTTCTGTGGTCTGGAAACGATACAGCAAAAGTTCTGGCTAAAAAAACATGAAAATCTATAAATGGGATGAAATGCTAAAACATTTTAGATAGTTCCTGTTAGCTTTGAAAACATTAAAATCTAGACTTACACTGAGATGCTGCAACTTTTTAGAGAGTTCAGCCTAGCATCTCAGCGGTTCTCGATAGCTAGCCTACAAATACGTAAGAAACTGCACAGTTCTATGTTTTAGAGTCAAAACAGCCATAGTTCTGGTCAAAAAACATAAAAATCTAGACTTACACTGAGATGCTGCAACTTTAAAGAGAGTTCTGCCTAGCATCTCAGCGGTTCTCGATAGCTAGCCTACAAATACGTAAGAAACTGCTTAGTTTTATGTTTTCGAGTCAAAACAGGCATAGTTCTGGTCAAAAAACCTAAAAATCTAGACTTACACTGAGATGCTGCAACTTTTAAGAGAGTTCAGCCTAGCATCTCAGCGGTTCTCGATAGCTAGCCTACAAATACGTAAGAAACTGCACAGTTCTATGTTTTAGAGTCAAAACAGCCATAGTTCTGGTCAAAAAACCTAAAAATCTAGACTTGCACCGAGATGCTGCCACTTTTAAGAGAGTTCTGCCTAGCATCTCAGCGGTTCTCGATAGCTAGCCTACAAACACGTATGAAACTCCGGAGTTCTATCGTCTGGAGTCGATACAGCGATAGTTCTAGCTCAAAAATCATATAAATCTAGACTTGCACCGAGGTGCTGCATTTCTTTAGAGAGTTCTGCCTAGCATCTCAGCGGTTCTCGATAGCTAGCCTACAAATACGTAAGAAACTGCACAGTTCTATGTTTTAGAGTCAAAACAGCCATAGTTATGGTCAAAAAACCTAAAAATCTAGACTTACACTGAGATGCTGCAACTTTTAAGAGAGTTCAGCCTAGCATCTCAGCGGTTCTCGATAGCTAGCCTACAAATACGTAAGAAACTGCACAGTTCTATGTTTTAGAGTCAAAACAGCCATAGTTCTGGTCAAAATACCTAAAAATCTAGACTTGCACCGAGATGCTGCATTTATTTAGAGAGTTCAGCCTAGCATCTCAGCGGTTCTCGATAGCTAGCCTACAAATACGTAAGAAACTGCACAGTTCTATGTTTTAGAGTCAAAACAGCCATAGTTCTGGTCAAAAAACCTAAAAATCTAGACTTGCACCGAGATGCTGCCACTTTTAAGAGAGTTCTGCCTAGCATCTCAGCGGTTCTCGATAGCTAGCCTACAAACACGTATGAAACTCCGGAGTTCTATCGTCTGGAGTCGATACAGCGATAGTTCTAGCTCAAAAATCATATAAATCTAGACTTTCACTGAGATGCTGCAACTTTTTAGGGAGTTCTGCATAGCATCTCAGCGATTTTCAATAGCAAGCCTACAAACACGTATGAAACTCCGGAGTTCTATCGTCTGTAGTCGATACAGCGATAGTTCTAGCTCAAAAATCATAAAAATCTAGACTTTCACTGAGATGCTGCAACTTTTTAGGGAGTTCTGCGTAGCATCTCAGCGATTTTCAATAGCAAGCCTACAAACACGTATGAAACTCCGGAGTTCTATCGTCTGGAGTCGATACAGCGATAGTTCTAGCTCAAAAATCATAAAAATCTAGACTTTCACTGAGATGCTGCAACTTTTTAGGGAGTTTTGCATAGCATCTCAGCGGTATTCAATAGCAAGCCTACAAACACGTATGAAACTCCGGAGTTCTATCGTCTGGAGTCGATACAGCGATAGTTCTAGCTCAAAAATCATAAAAATCTAGACTTTTACTGAGATGCTGCAACTTTTTAGGGAGTTTTGCATAGCATCTCAGCGGTATTCAATAGTAAGCCTACAAACACGTATGAAACTCCGGAGTTCTATCGTCTGGAGTCGATACAGCGATAGTTCTAGCTTAAAAATCATAAAAATCTAGACTTTCACTGAGATGCTGCAACTTTTTAGGGAGTTCTGCATAGCATCTCAGCGGTATTCAATAGTAAGCCTACAAACACGTATGAAACTCCGGAGTTCTATCGCCTGGAGTCGATACAGCGATAGTTCTAGCTTAAAAATCATAAAAATCTAGACTTTCACTGAGATGCTGCATTTTTTTAGGGAGTTCTGCATAGCATCTCAGCGATTTTCAATAGCAAGCCTACAAACATGTATGAAACTCCGGAGTTCTATCGTCTGGAGTCGATACAGCGATAGTTCTAGCAAAAAATCATAAAAATCTAGACTTTCACTGAGATGCTGCATTTTTTTAGGGAGTTCTGTATAGCATCTCAGCGATTTTCAATAGCAAGCCTACAAACATGTATGAAACTCCGGAGTTCTATCGTCTGGAGTCGATACAGCGATAGTTCTAGCTCAAAAATCATAAAAATCTAGACTTTCACTGAGATGCTGCAATTTTTTAGGGAGTTCTGCATAGCATCTTAGCGATTTTCAATAGCAAGCCTACAAACACGTATGAAACTCTGGAGTTCTATCGTCTGGAGTCGATACAGCGATAGTTCTAGCTTAAAAATCATAAAAATCTAGACTTACACTGAGATGCTGCAACTTTTTAGGGAGTTCTGCATAGCATCTCAGCGATTTTCAATAGCAAGCCTACAAACACGTATGAAACTCTGGAGTTCTATCGTCTGGAGTCGATACAGCGATAGTTCTAGGTTAAAAATCATAAAAATCTAGACTTACACTGAGATGCTGCAACTTTTTAGGGAGTTTTGCATAGCATCTCAGCAGATTTCAATAGCAAGCCTACAAACACGTATGAAACTCCGGAGTTCTATCGTCTGGAGTCGATACAGCGATAGTTCTAGCAAAAAATCATAAAAATCTAGACTTTCACTGAGATGCTGCATTTTTTTAGGGAGTTCTGTATAGCATCTCAGCGATTTTCAATAGCAAGCCTACAAACATGTATGAAACTCCGGAGTTCTATCGTCTGGAGTCGATACAGCGATAGTTCTAGCTCAAAAATCATAAAAATCTAGACTTTCACTGAGATGCTGCAATTTTTTAGGGAGTTCTGCATAGCATCTTAGCGATTTTCAATAGCAAGCCTACAAACACGTATGAAACTCTGGAGTTCTATCGTCTGGAGTCGATACAGCGATAGTTCTAGCTTAAAAATCATAAAAATCTAGACTTACACTGAGATGCTGCAACTTTTTAGGGAGTTTTGCATAGCATCTCAGCAGATTTCAATAGTAAGCCTACAAACACGTATGAAACTCCGGAGTTCTATCGTCTGGAGTCGATACAGCGATAGTTCTAGCTCAAAAATCATAAAAATCTAGACTTTCACTGAGATGCTGCAACTTTTTAGGGAGTTCTGCATAGAATCTTAGCGATTTTCAATAGCAAGCCTACAAACACGTATGAAACTCTGGAGTTCTATCGTCTGGAGTCGATACAGCGATAGTTCTAGCTTAAAAATCATAAAAATCTAGACTTACACTGAGATGCTGCAACTTTTTAGGGAGTTCTGCATAGCATCAGCGATTTTCAATAGCAAGCCTACAAACACGTATGAAACTCTGGAGTTCTATCCTCTGGAGTCGATACAGCGATAGTTCTAGCTTAAAAATCATAAAAATCTAGACTTACACTGAGATGCTGCAACTTTTTAGGGAGTTCTGCATAGCATCTCAGCGATTTTCAATAGCAAGCCTACAAACACGTATGAAACTCTGGAGTTCTATCGTCTGGAGTCGATACAGCGATAGTTCTAGCTTAAAAATCATAAAAATCTAGACTTACACTGAGATGCTGCAACTTTTTAGGGAGTTCTGCATAGCATCTCAGCGATTTTCAATAGCAAGCCTACAAACACGTATGAAACTCCGGAGTTCTATCGTCTGGAGTCGATACAGCGATAGTTCTAGCTTAAATATCATAAAAATCTAGACTTTCACTGAGATGCTGCAACTTTTTAGGGAGTTCTGCATAGCATCTCAGCGGTACTCAATAGCAAGCCTACAAACACGTATGAAACTGCGGAGCTCGATGCTCTGTAGTCGACATAGCAAAAGTTCTGATCAAAATACATATAAACCTAAACATTAGTTGAGATACTGTAATGTTTTTTAAAGTTTTACATAGCATCTCAGCCTTTATAAAGAGTGTCCCGCCTGTCAGCCTGTAGACATAAACGACTTTTTCAGGTTATTTTAAATGCTGGAAAGGGCAACTTTAAAACTACGTCAGGTAATTGAAATGAATGCACTGACCAACTAATGATTTATATACTTTGCGGACGCAGAATATATTTAGCAGAATTTTTGGCGAAAGAATCTAAATTCTTAATAACATTAATAATATTCTCGTATATAAATTGAGACGCTACAGTTAAGATATTAATTTCGTAAAAAATTATCTTAAGGACTCACGGGAATTTAAGTTGTAAATAGAACGAATGACCCTTTTCTGTAAGTCAAATATAGTTTGTATGTCAGCAGCCTTATCCCAAACCAGAATACCGTACGACATGACACTATGTAAATAAATAACTATAATTAACTAAGCGAGCTGTCTCAACATTGGTTAATTGTCTAATTTTCCTAACGGCGTAAGCTGCCGAACTTAGTTTACCTGCCAGTACAGATATATGGGGACTCCTTTGCTAATTTTTATTTAGTGTAATGCCTTATCTACCATTTGCAAACACTCGTTACTTAGAAAAATACTAGCTTCTACCGGTTAACATTAGGCAAAACGAACCTAACACATTTAGTTTTCTTAGCATTTAGTTGTAAATTGTTACTAGTAAACCAATTAAATAAGTACTTTAACTAGGGTCGCGTTTATCCTACTGTAGTCTACGGAATTTCTGATAATTAATGAAGTATCATCAGCAAAAAGTATAATCTCACAAAGTTTATATACTGTGGGGGTTTAATCGATAGCTTATGAGCTGTTCTATCAGCCCTAGGCGGGTTGACGTCGGTTTCTACAAATAGATACGTATAAAACTGCACAGTTGTATGTTTTGGAGTCGATACAGCAAGAGTTAAAAACCACGAAAACGACGAATTTATTATACATAAAAACCTTCCATGAAAACTTATCTACATAACTGGTGGTGAAAACCGCAAGAAAATCCAGTCAGTAGTTTTTTAGACTATCGCAAAAACGTATAGATAGACAGACGCGGCGAGGGACTTTGTTTTATATTAAGTATAATATTATTTAGTGATAGTGATACCGGAAATTGGGATTGTTTATATTTTTAAAATTACTCCAATTCGAAAACTATTTCGAGGAATAGGAATTTAAAGCCGTTCTACCTTATTAAGTTTTTGAAATATTTATTTGTTTTGGATATTTCGACAAAGGTATTTAACCTTTGTTTGACTTTCGTTTTCGGCTTGAAGCCCTCCTAGGTGTATCATACGGCTTGAAATAGTATGTTTCAATACACTATTACAATGCCTTTTTTCATTGGATAACATTTAATTGTTGTACTTTATTAGAAAATGCCATCCCAAATTTAAAATAATCATGTCATCCATAAAATGTCTGCTAAATAAATAAAGATATTAAAACAAAACTATTGGGTCGAATACAAAATTAATGAAGTTGGTGTCTTAAAATTTCCTATTCTTTCGAATGAGAAAGTAAAAACCGTGAGTAATTTTTTTTGGTCAATTCCAATTGGGTAAGTAAAGTTTATGGAAGAGATGCAAATTATATTTTATTTCGATAGTCGTCATCCTGAAGATTATGGAACTGCGGCTCTTTTACTTTTATTTCCTCTAATATTTTAGAAATCTTTTTTTTAGTTATGAAGTTGACATTTGTAAACTTTAATGACCGACAAGCTTGTTGCCTTCGTATTTAATGAAATAGAAAAAAAAACTGTCACTTCTATATCTGTCAACGTCAAATCAAATCAAAGTAAACAAACAGTTCAGTTCAAATAAGTAAATTCAAGTAAATCTTTGTAATACTCCATTTCCACAGTCCGTATGGGATTGCCTGAATTCATTGCGTGGATTATACAATTCAAAAGTGCTCTCGTGGCTATCAAAAAGTAGGGCAAGAGTAGTCGAGAAAGGAAGAAATCGGTGTCCAAGAAGAAGTGCCAAAGGGTTCGAAAATAAAGCGTAGACCAAATATCGTGCAAAGGTCTTTGAGCAAAGCGGCAAAACGAAAGTCCGGAGTTCGTTCTGAGATCGTTAAAAATATTTCTAAAAACACTGATCACATGAAACACAAGCAAACAGAAAAGAGCCGTTGTATTGAATCGTTTGTTTACTTTGATTTGATTTGACAATGACAGATATAGAAGTGTTTTTTTTTCTTTTTCATTAAGTACTAAGGCAACAAGCTAGTCGGTCATTAAAGTGTACAAATGTCAACTACATAACTAAAAAAAATATTTCAAAAATATTAGAGGAAATAAAAATAAAAGAGCCGCAGTTCCATGATCTTCAGGATGACGACTATCGAAAAAAAATATAATATACATATCTTCCAAAAACTTTACTTAGCCTATTCTCGAAATAGGAATTATAGAATGAAATCGACAAATACATCAATCCTTAAATGAACTAACAGGTAAAGTACGTGGCGGTCTCCGGAACGACTCCGGTACGTGAATTACTTTTTCGGTTGCTTTATCCTTTGATAAACTATATATTTAAAAAGAATATATAGTGTACAGGACATTATTTCCAAGGTAAAGAACGTATTTGTTTGGATAAGGTTTAACACTGAATAGCAGAAAATGGCTTTGCAAATACCCTAATTATTTTAATAAAAAACCGGGCAAGAGCATGTCGGGCCATGCTCAGTGTAGGGTTCAGAAGCCGTTACGACAAACATAAAAAACTATTTAAAAAAACCACAATAAATACATCCCCACGTTACGTGTAGGGGAGGTTAACA
The DNA here is from genome assembly GCA_963966035.1 of Acleris laterana. Taxonomy (NCBI): domain Eukaryota; kingdom Metazoa; phylum Arthropoda; class Insecta; order Lepidoptera; family Tortricidae; genus Acleris; species Acleris laterana. Next base: position 2,142,243 of record OZ014463.1, on the reverse strand, counting down.
TTTTTTCACGATTTTATTTTACCACTTTGTAGGCGTGACTTATATGTATATTCATGCCAAATTACAGCAATCTAGTACCAAGTCTCTGAGCTGGGCTGCGGACGGACAGACGGACGGACTGAAGGACATGTCGAAACTATAAGGGTTCGTACTTTGACTACGGAGCCCTAAAAAATGGTTACTGTGAATCAATCTTAGGAGAAATAGGAGATAGACATACGTAATCGCTGACTTTTCTCTAGGCTTTTTAAAGAACTTCAAGTCCTTAATAGGTACCTACAGTCTAGATCTTAAAGGTACCCACCTTATATCCTTATACCTTATATTATTAAGACGATCCCTATTGGTGAAATGATTTGTATTATTAATTTTAATTTTATTATCTTATTAGTTTTTGACAATCATGATGCGATACTTTTAATTTTGACATGGTAATGCAAACTTATATTGTAATTTGTTTCATGAAATAAATAAACTAAACTAAACTAAAGTCAATCTCACCCTTTTGCAACAATAAGGTTGAGTTTCCTAAAAGATACAAATGACGTGACATCTCTAATGAAGTAATGACATTGACGACTTCAAGCATATTTTTCTTGGTCCCAAATTAACGATCGTGACCGTAGGTACATTATTTTTAAATATCTCTTAAAGTTTAGCCGCATTAGTCATGTAAGCACCCAAATATCGATTTTCTGGCGTTTTGATTAGGAAATATTGAATTTTCTCTACTATAGTGCCCGGCCGATAAGAAGTCAATGCTGACGCATCCTGGATATCCCTCGTATATCCTTAATAACTAATATTATAAACGCGAAAGTGTGTATGCATGGATGTATGGATGTTTGTTTAAATTTGGAATCGAGATAGTTTATAAATTCACTGGGTACATAGGTTGCTTTTTACCCGGAAAATTTTAAAGTTCTCGAGGGAATAACGATAATCGAAATCTACGCGGACGAAGTCGTGAGCAAAAGCTAGTTAAAAATATTTAGAATGTAATATTCCTTTGAAATCACTCTATCTATGACGAAAACCGCATAAAAATCCGTTGCGGGGTTTGAAAGATATAAGCGAAAAGCGAACATACTAAGTGTGTGTGTGTGTCTGTCAGCTCCGAAGCACGACTGTTATCCCGGTTCACTACGAGTTCTGGTATATAGGTATGCTTTATTAAACCAATAGATACGTTACCTCCAAAAAGTTTTCATATGATTCGATCGCTTGTATATTAATTTATACTTACCTAAGTCTCAATAAGCCTCAAATATTGAAATCGACCGTATTGGGTTCGCCCTGATAGCTACCACAATCTTATCCATTAACCTACCACCAAACAGCAGTGTTCGCATTGTTGTGTTCCGGTTTGGGTACCGGATAAGACAGCCGGTGAAATGACTAGCATAGAGGCATTCCATCTTAGTCCCCAGGGTTGGCAACGCATTTGCAGTCTTAGGATTGCATTGCAGTCTTGAGAATGCGAATGTCTATGGGTCACAGTTTCCACTTACCATCACGTGGCCTGTGCGCACGTTTGTCTTCTCTATGCCTAAACTTAAACCAAAAGAACATCTATTGTATCCGTTGTATTATTATGTTATATAACAGGTGTTTTATAAAAGCGTTGCTATCGATAAAGGCTGAGATGCTATGCAGATCTGTCGAAACTGTTCAAGCATCATAGCGATACCTTAGTGCACAATCGTACTAAATGTTTTTATTTTGCCAGTCAAGTAACGAACTTATTATTTGTGCACAAACATACTATTTACAATAACTTTTCAAATGTAATTAGTACAAGTGTGAACTAAGGTATCGATAGTGTATGTCTAGATTTATATGGTTTTTAAGCCAGAACTTTTGCTATATCGTCTCCAGGCCATATAACTGTTCAGTTTTATACGTTTTCGTATCGTTGCTATCGATAAAGGCTGAGATGCTATGCAGAACTGTCGAAACCGTTCAAGTATCATAGTGTATGTCTAGATTTATATGTTTTTTGAGCCAGAACTTTTGCTAATTCGACTCCTGAGAGCTGTTCAGTTTTATACGTATTTGTAGCGTTGCTATCGAAAAACTCTGAGATGCTACATATAGAACTTTATAGAAAGTTACAGTATCTCAATTAAGGTCCAGATTTATATGTTTTTAACCAGCACTTTTGCTATGTCGACTCCAAACCCTACAGCTGTGCAGTTTTATTCGTATTTTTAGCGTTGCTATCGATAAAGGCTGAGAAGCTGTGCAGAAATTAAAAAAAATATATATATTTCAACTAATGTCTACATTTTTATGTTTTCAAAGGTTTACCCTTGTTTCGCCGAAAATTATTTAGCAAATTCTTACTCCCCAAACAACGTATCCCATATTTTTATTTGGGCAATTTTTTATTTCCCAACTCAACGTTTCGCACTGATATCATTTCCCAACTAATGATTTGATAAATTATTGTTAGACAAATTATTACCTGGGTTTTTCTTAAGATGTCAATTATGTTTTCGTCAAATGTATTAAAAAAATAACCATAACCTACATATCTCTGGGAGCAGCTTCGTTTTACGGGTCATAAAAAAAATAACCCTAACCTACTTTTATTTCAGACAAGTTTCAAGCTCAAGGTTACACAAAAAAATACGCAGCTGATATGACTTTCAATAAACAAGTAACAATATGACAATATGTAACAATATATTATTTGCCTTAGCAAATCATTTGCTACACAATTATTTACCACATAAAAGTTGTCGTAATAAAATTTTGCAATATAAAAATGTAGCGAAATAAAAAAAATACGACGTAAAATTATGCCTAGTTAATTATGATTAGTTTGCCAAATAAAACTTTGGCGTAAGTTGATTGCTAAATGAAATTGGACGAAACATAATTCGGCAAAAAGGCAGTAAACCCTTTTTAAAGCTAGAACTATTGCTATATCGACTCCAGGCCATAGAACTGTTCAGTTTTATATGTATTTGTAGCGTTGCTATCAAAAAACTCTGAGATGCTATCTAGAACTTTATAGAAAGTCTACAGCATCACAGTGTAAGTCTAGATTTTTATGTTTTGTTAGCCAGAACTATTGCTGTTTCGCCTCCAGACAATAGATCTGTTCACTTTTATACGTATTTGTAGCGTTGCTATCGATAAAGGCTGAGATGCTATGTAGAACTTTAAAAAAGTTAAAGTATTTCAAATCATGTCTAGATTTTTGTTCTTAAAGCTAGAACTATTGCTATATCAACTCCAGGCCATAGAACTGTGCAGTTTCTTACGTATTTGTAGGCTAGCTATCGAGAACCGCTGAGATGCTAGGCAGAACTCTCTTTAAAGTTGCAGCATCTCAGTGTAAGTCTAGATTTTTAGGTTTTTTGACCAGAACTATGCCTGTTTTGACTCGAAAACATAAAACTAAGCAGTTTCTTACGTATTTATAGGCTAGCTATCGAGAACCGCTGAGATGCTAGGCAGAACTCTCTAAAGAAATGCAGCACCTCGGTGCAAGTCTAGATTTTTAGGTTTTTTGACCAGAACTATGCCTGTTTTGACTCGAAAACATAAAACTAAGCAGTTTCTTACGTATTTGTAGGCTAGCTATCGAGAACCGCTGAGATGCTAGGCAGAACTCTCTTTAAAGTTGCAGCATCTCAGTGTAAGTCTAGATTTTTAGGTTTTTTGACCAGAACTATGGCTGTTTTGACTCTTAAACATAGAACTGTGCAGTTTCTTACGTATTTGTAGGCTAGCTATCGAGAACCGCTGAGATGCTAGGCAGAACTCTCTTTAAAGTTGCAGCATCTCAGTGTAAGTCTAGATTTTTAGGTTTTTTGACCAGAACTATGGCTGTTTTGACTCTAAAACATAGAACTGTGCAGTTTCTTACGTATTTGTAGGCTAGCTATCGAGAACCGCTGAGATGCTAGTCTGAACTCTCTAAAGAAATGCAGCACCTCGGTGCAAGTCTAGATTTTTAGGTTTTTTGACCAGAACTATGCCTGTTTTGACTCTAAAACATAAAACTAAGCAGTTTCTTACGTATTTGTAGGCTAGCTATCGAGAACCGCTGAGATGCTAGGCTGAACTCTCTAAAGAAAAGCACCACCTCGGTGCAAGTCTAGATTTTTAGGTTTTTTGACCAGAACTATGGCTGTTTTGACTCGAAAACATAAAACTAAGCAGTTTCTTACGTATTTGTAGGCTAGCTATCGAGAACCGCTGAGATGCTAGGCAGAACTCTCTTTAAAGTTGCAGTATCTCAGTGTAAGTCTAGATTTTTAGGTTTTTTGACCAGAACTATGGCTGTTTTGACTCTTAAACATAGAACTGTGCAGTTTCTTACGTATTTGTAGGCTAGCTATCGAGAACCGCTGAGATGCTAGGCTGAACTCTCTTAAAAGTTGCAGCATCTCAGTGTAAGTCTAGATTTTTAGGTTTTTTGACCAGAACTATGGCTGTTTTGACTCTAAAACATAAAACTAAGCAGTTTCTTACGTATTTGTAGGCTTGCTATCGAGAACCGCTGAGATGCTAGGCTGAACTCTCTTTAAAGTTGCAGCATCTCAGTGTAAGTCTAGATTTTTAGGTTTTTTGACCAGAACTATGGCTGTTTTGACTCTAAAACATAGAACTGTGCAGTTTCTTACGTATTTGTAGGCTAGCTATCGAGAACCGCTGAGATGCTAGGCTGAACTCTCTAAAGAAATGCACCACCTCGGTGCAAGTCTAGATTTTTAGGTTTTTTGACCAGAACTATGGCTGTTTTGACTCGAAAACATAAAACTAAGCAGTTTCTTACGTATTTGTAGGCTAGCTATCGAGAACCGCTGAGATGCTAGGCAGAACTCTCTTTAAAGTTGCAGTATCTCAGTGTAAGTCTAGATTTTTAGGTTTTTTGACCAGAACTATGCCTGTTTTGACTCGAAAACATAAAACTAAGCAGTTTCTTACGTATTTGTAGGCTAGCTATCGACAACCGCTGAGATGCTAGGCAGAACTCTCTTTAAAGTTGCAGCATCTCAGTGTAAGTCTAGATTTTTAGGTTTTTTGACCAGAACTATGGCTGTTTTGACTCTAAAACATAGAACTGTGCAGTTTCTTACGTATTTGTAGGCTAGCTATCGAGAACCGCTGAGATGCTAGGCAGAACTCTCTTTAAAGTTGCAGCATCTCAGTGTAAGTCTAGATTTTTAGGTTTTTTGACCAGAACTATGGCTGTTTTGACTCTAAAACATAGAACTGTGCAGTTTCTTACGTATTTGTAGGCTTGCTATCGAGAACCGCTGAGATGCTAGGCTGAACTCTCTTTAAAGTTGCAGCATCTCAGTGTAAGTCTAGATTTTTAGGTTTTTTGACCAGAACTATGCCTGTTTTGACTCGAAAACATAAAACTAAGCAGTTTCTTACGTATTTGTAGGCTTGCTATCGAGAACCGCTGAGATGCTAGGCTGAACTCTCTTTAAAGTTGCAGCATCTCAGTGTAAGTCTAGATTTTTAGGTTTTTTGACCAGAACTATGGCTGTTTTGACTCTAAAACATAGAACTGTGCAGTTTCTTACGTATTTGTAGGCTAGCTATCGAGAACCGCTGAGATGCTAGGCTGAACTCTCTTAAAAGTTGCAGCATCTCAGTGTAAGTCTAGATTTTTAGGTTTTTTGACCAGAACTATGGCTGTTTTGACTCGAAAACATAGAACTGTGCAGTTTCTTACGTATTTGTAGGCTAGCTATCGAGAACCGCTGAGATGCTAGGCTGGACTCTCTTAAAAGTTGCAGCATCTCAGTGTAAGTCTAGATTTTTAGGTTTTTTGACCAGAACTATGGCTGTTTTGACTCGAAAACATAAAACTAAGCAGTTTCTTACGTATTTGTAGGCTAGCTATCGAGAACCGCTGAGATGCTAGGCTGAACTCTCTAAATAAATGCAGCACCTCGGTGCAAGTCTAGATTTTTAGGTTTTTTGACTAGAACTATGCCTGTTTTGACTCGAAAACATAAAACTAAGCAGTTTCTTACGTATTTGTAGGCTAGCTATCGAGAACCGCTGAGATGCTAGGCAGAACTCTCTAAAGAAATGCAGCACCTCGGTGCAAGTCTAGATTTTTAGGTTTTTTGACCAGAACTATGCCTGTTTTGACTCGAAAACATAGAACTGTACAGTTTCTTACGTATTTGTAGGCTAGCTATCGAGAACCGCTGAGATGCTAGGCTGAACTCTCTAAAGAAATGCAGCACCTCGGTGCAAGTCTAGATTTTTAGGTTTTTTGACCAGAACTATGCCTGTTTTGACTCTAAAACATAGAACTGTGCAGTTTCTTACGTATTTGTAGGCTAGCTATCGAGAACCGCTGAGATGCTAGGCTGAACTCTCTAAAGAAATGCAGCACCTCGGTGCAAGTCTAGATTTTTAGGTTTTTTGACCAGAACTATGCCTGTTTTGACTCTAAAACATAAAACTAAGCAGTTTCTTACGTATTTGTAGGCTTGCTATCGAGAACCGCTGAGATGCTAGGCTGAACTCTCTTTAAAGTTGCAGCATCTCAGTGTAAGTCTAGATTTTTAGGTTTTTTGACCAGAACTATGGCTGTTTTGACTCTTAAACATAGAACTGTGCAGTTTCTTACGTATTTGTAGGCTAGCTATCGAGAACCGCTGAGATGCTAGGCAGAACTCTCTAAAGAAATGCAGCACCTCGGTGCAAGTCTAGATTTTTAGGTTTTTTGACCAGAACTATGCCTGTTTTGACTCGAAAACATAGAACTGTACAGTTTCTTACGTATTTGTAGGCTAGCTATCGAGAACCGCTGAGATGCTAGGCTGAACTCTCTAAAGAAATGCAGCACCTCGGTGCAAGTCTAGATTTTTAGGTTTTTTGACCAGAACTATGCCTGTTTTGACTCGAAAACATAGAACTGTGCAGTTTCTTACGTATTTGTAGGCTAGCTATCGAGAACCGCTGAGATGCTAGGCTGAACTCTCTAAAGAAATGCAGCACCTCGGTGCAAGTCTAGATTTTTAGGTTTTTTGACCAGAACTATGCCTGTTTTGACTCGAAAACATAAAACTAAGCAGTTTCTTACGTATTTGTAGGCTTGCTATCGAGAACCGCTGAGATGCTAGGCTGAACTCTCTTAAAAGTTGCAGCATCTCAGTGTAAATCTAGATTTTTTGGTTTTTTGACCAGAACTATGGCTGTTTTGACTCGAAAACATAAAACTAAGCAGTTTCTTACGTATTTGTAGGCTAGCTATCGAGAACCGCTGAGATGCTAGGCTGAACTCTTTAAAGAAATGCAGCACCTCGGTGCAAGTCTAGATTTTTAGGTTTTTTGACCAGAACTATGGCTGTTTTGACTCGAAAACATAAAACTAAGCAGTTTCTTACGTATTTGTTATCGAAAACCGCTGAGATGCTAGGCAGAACTCTCTAAAAAGTTGCAGCATCTCAATGCAAGTCTAGATTTTTATGTTTTCAAAGCTAACTGGAACTATCTAAAATGTTCTAGCATTTCACCCCATTTATAGATTTCTACGTTTTTTTAGCCAGAACTTTTGCTGTATCGTTTCCAGACCACAGAACTATACATTTTCTGACGTATTTGAGGCCTAGGCAACGAGAACTGCTGAGATGCTAATAGGCGGAATGCGTAGAAAGTTAACATCTCATTTTTTTTTTCGTTTTGAGGCTAGAACTATTGCCAGGTCGACTCCAGACTACAGAACTATGCATTTCCTGACGTATTTAAGGCCCAGGCATCGAGAACTGCTGAGATGCTAATGGGCGGAACGCGAAGTTAGCATCTCATTTTGAAAAAATCGTTTTGCTGAAAAAAAAAGCTGAACTATCGAAAATAAATATGCAGAACTGTAGAACTATTGGGGATGCTACTAGAACTGTGTTTTATTTTTGAGATTCCAGAAATTGATATGCTAGGTTCACACACATAACCACCGGCATATTTGTTCTATTTCTGTTACGTATAGCTGTTGGATCTCCTTAAATAACATAAATAAAAAGTACAGCGAATTAAAAACCTTAAGTGAAGTGAGTGTAGGACTGGGAGCCTAATATGGCTGCGTTATAAATTTTGGATAAGGCATCCATCACCTTCAGACAGGTAAATAAATACACGTGTGAAAAAGTGACGGATGCTTTATCCACAGTTGACACACGATATAGACGCAGCCATACTAGGGCCGCTGATGGCCGTTGGGCCAGAAAAGTTCTAGAGTGGTGGCTGAGGCCGGAAAGCAAAGTGTTGGCAGGCCTTTATCTACCAGTGTGTTACCAGCACCCTGGCTTTTTTTTAAGTTGGTTAAAATAACGTATATTGGTAACGTAACTATGACATTAATTAAATTAATAATCCAAATTTCACGCTTTGTTAATTTTCTAACAAAATTTTCATTGCCAGTTATGTAAAGCACAGCAATTTGACATGTGTAAATGACAGTCGAGTGATAGTTTGATTATTATGATTTACCCCCGTACCACGACATGCCTTGTACTAAGCAACAGCGATACTGATAACGATGAACACGCAGCACATGCACTACATTAAAAATGGACAGTATCTAAGAAAATTAATTGTAAAGTTATTTTAATTGTTTTTTAATTGATAATACTTACAAACAATTGCTAAAGCAACATATTATCACCAGTTTTAATAAATGCCCGCATGCCGGAACACACTGTATAGGCATAGTTTTTCATAATTATGTACAATATATTCGAAAATCGTAAAAATTGAACTAGTTACAAGGGGAAAGAAACGTTTTTGCATTTTGTATGGTATTATTTACCTTCACACTCCTCTAAAAAAATACAGGAAAAATTAATTCTACCCTTATAGCCTCCTAACCCTTATCATTCTAAAGTGAATGATAATAACTTAGTCCTAGAACCTTTAACGGGGGCGTTGCTTGCAGTCCCCTTAGACTCCGCCCAGAAACCGGATATCCGGGTAACGGTCGCCATGGCAACTGTTTGTTTTGAGGGCCCGGATAAATTGGAAATGGATCCGGGTATTAATAAGAGGGCAGTTATATGCATTTTCATTCTGTAATGGAAAATGGGTTAACTTTTATCATGTCCGCTGTCCGTCCGTCCATCCGTCCGTCCGTCTGTCAGCGGTCAGTTTCAAATAGTTTTAAGTAATAGTTGTAGAAGTTTGTATGTATGTATGTAAACACTTTATTGTACAAACAAGAGATAACAATTATAAAATAGACAAAAATATAACAGGGATGTACAAAGGCGAACTTGTCCCTTTAAGAGATCTCTTCCAGTTAACCAAGGTAAAAACTGTGTGGAAGATAATAAATAGAGAAACAGGTAAATCAAAAACTCGTGATAATAAAATCGCTCTAAACAATGGTGACAAACAAATCACCTCAAACAAAGACGTGGCCTTAGCGTTCGAAGATTATTTCTCCACCATAGCCATTAATACCACGAAATGTCTTCAATCATCTGCGATTGAAGCTCAAAAATCACTTTGTGCTAATGTTACTAAATGTAATGTTAGCTTTGATTTTAGCTATGTAGATTCAGCTACTATTGTTAAGGTATTTAAATCGCTCAGTTTAAAAAAAACTGAGGATTTATGGGGAACTTCAGTTAAAGTCATCCATCATGTCATAGATATAATTGCTCCTCACTTAGCTTTAATCTACAATAATTGCATTTCAGAGGGGGTCTTTCCAAATCTTATGAAATATAGTAAAGTCATACCACTTTTTAAATCAGGTGAGATGAGTGATTTAACGAATTTCCGTCCCATTTCTATTCTACCTGTTTTAAGTAAAGTTTTTGAGAAGTTAATGTTAAATGATATGTTAGGTCACTTCAATAGAAATAAACTGCTTAACAGTAATCAGTTCGGGTTCACCAGAGGACGATCCACAACTGATGCAGCATCTGTACTCATTAAATATATATACAATATTTGGGAGAAATCTTGTGATGCAATAGGAATTTTTTGTGACCTTTCCAAAGCTTTCGATTGCGTAGATCATGCGACTCTCATATTAAAATTAGAACATTATGGTCTGACTAATAATTCTCTAAATCTCATGTCCTCATATCTTAGTGATAGGACACAAACGGTTGTTGTAAACAGAACACAGTCCATTGGAGCAGCTGTTAAATTAGGTGTGCCTCAGGGCTCCATATTAGGTCCTTTCTTATTTTTGGTTTACATTAATGACTTACCACCCATGATAGAGAATATTTGTGATATTGTGCTATTTGCTGATGATACATCATTGATTTTCAAGGTAGACCGAAAATCCGTCAATTACACTAGGATAAACGCCACGCTAGGTAAAGTACATAATTGGTTTACTAGTAACAATTTGCTACTCAATGCTAGGAAAACTAAATGTGTTAGGTTCGCTTTGCCTAATGTTAGACCGGTAGAATCTAGTATATTTCTAAATGGCGAGTGTTTGGAAATGGTAGATAAGGCGCTTTTCTTAGGGATAACTATAGACAAAAACTTGCAATGGAGTCCCCACATAGCAGTACTAGCAGGTAAATTAAGTTCTGCAGCTTATGCTGTTAGGAAAATCAGGCAACTTACGAATGTTGAGACAGCTCGCTTAGTTTATTATAGTTATTTTCATAGTGTTATGTCATACGGTATTCTGGTTTGGGGAAAAGCTGCTGACATACAGACTATATTCGTGTTACAAAAAAGAGCCATCCGTTCTATATATAACCTAAACTCCCGTGATTCTTTAAGATTACTATTTAAAGAAATTAGTATTTTGACAGTAGCTTCACAATTTATTTATGAGAATATTATTTATGTCATTAAAAATCAGGACTCTTTTATTAAGAATTGTGATATACATAATTTTAATACAAGAAATAAAAATAAAATAGCTACTAAAAAATTTCGTGTTCGTAAGGTTTTTAAATCATTTGTAGGTCAATGCATCCATTTCTATAATAAATTACCTGACGAAGTTTTAAAGTTACCATTTCCAGTACTTAAAACTTACTTGAAAAAGTCGCTGATGTCTAAAGCTTACTATAGGGTCGAGGACTATCTATCAGATAAAAGTGCTTGGCCTAAACTAAACACCCAAATAACTTAATAATAACTTCATCGTAAGAAATATGTAAACATTGTATATTGTCTAGGGGACACGGTTTCTGTAGGAGAATGTATCGAAACTTTTTATGTAGTTGTATTACACCATCATAATTAAGTATAATTTTTCATAATTATTTTCTATTACTTACTACCAATTAGTTCTGGAGAAAACTCAAGAGTTTTGGCACATTTTCCTGCTCAACTACGCGTGAATACATTTATTTCTTATCTTATGTTAGATTCATTGTTTTATATAATGCTAGGTTAAGTTTTAAAATTGTACCTATATTTAAAAAACGACTAACTGTTGAGTTTCTTGCGGCGCTTCTTCTCAGCAGTGGTCTCTTGCGAAGCGCTGGTAGATTTTTGACGTGTAAAAGTGCCCGTGCGGCCTACTTACTGAATAAACATCTTTTATCTTTTTTTATCTTTTATCTTTAACCTTTGAGCGATTGAGAAATAATTAATTTACAACGAATAGCCAAATAAGTACAATACTAAAAGTAATTTCTATAAATATCAATATATAAAATACCTAAACATAATCCAATACCTATATAATATATATACATACATATACATATATACATGTATTCAATATAATAAATAAATATACAAAATAAGCAGGAAAAACAAAAAAGTTTAAATAGAAGTGTCAAGCCAGAACTTCTTTAGTCGAGATTTAAAAGAATCTACAGACTGAGACTGCCTAATTTCAGGAGGCAATAGATTCCACAACCGCACAGCGTGTACCGAAAAGGATTTAGAATAAGCTTTGGATTTATTTGATGGGAAAGCAAGGGAAAGGGGAAGGGTTTATTAGGGATGTGGCAGAATTTTCTTGATTTTCAGTGGTCAGCCATTTTAAATTTATAATTGTTATTCTATATTGCAATTGTAATTATCTCTATTACAATATAGTATAAACAATCTCACAAAAAATTTCATAGTCACGACAAAAACAATACACAGAAACAGTACAATTAAAAATAACACAGGTCTCTTTCCAGACAACCTTAGAAGGGATGTGGTGACAAATTACATACATACATAAAATCACGCCTGTTTCCCATCTTGAAAAATTTATTTCGCTTCGAAATACTGGAAAAGGCCCGAATCTTAAGTACCCGAAACCGACATGCGTGCATGACTCTATGTATGAATGTGGAAGAAGCGAAATATTTTATAGAAGGTTCAGAATTTACGAGCAATAACAAGCAACTACACAAATCTGAACTAAATTCGACTTTAAACTATAATTTTGCAACTTTTTCCCATCCATATTGACTTAGGACTCCGGACGTGCCAACATGTGGTACCATCGGCAAATAAGGGGAAGTGGGCATTGTTTGTGGCCACCTAGGAGATAGACGATGTTGCTGTAATATTTGCATTGTTTTTTACGGGATAGTAAAGGCAAGAGCACACTGGCAATCACATATTTCACCACTGTGACAATAACACTACCCTCCTGAATAAAAAGGACGCATGTGCAGTTTCAAAATCAAAGTAAATTAACGACATACGCCCTTTTTTTCTAAAGAGGGCAGAACAGGTGATCGGTGGTAAGTTTGCAATTTATATATTTATTTATGATTTATTGGAGATCCAACCACTTACAAAACAAAATATAAATTAAATTACGTTCTCGCCGATAAAGACAAAGTATTTAAACATAGAAGAAATAACAGCCAACGCAGGCACACACACTGCGCTACACCGAGAGAACAAGGGAACAACCACATGTATACGCAAGAATAAAAACCGGGCAAGAGCATGTCGGACCATGCTCAGTGTAGGGTTCCGAAGTCGCTACGACAAATATAAAAAACTATCTCAAGAAACAACATTCTCTTCTTCAACAATCTTTGATGATTTTTAGTAGGTATAAACACTGAGTCGTCGTAGTAGTATCTCAAGAACTAACTAAGTCTATAGGTACCTAGTCGTGATAGTTTTCCTTTTAAATTCGTTATATGCGTCATTAAAAAAATTATCGCTTTAAAACTTAATAATTCATAAATGGATCCCTTAATCAAAAAGCTGGTCCGGCAAACCCGCAATATTTTTCAAATACCTATCCAACGACACCACACACTATGGGATAACGAGAAAAAAATTTTTTTTTCAAACTTTTTATTTGACCACCTTGTTGCCGTAATTAATATGTATATTCAGTCAAATTACAGCTTTCTAGATCTAAGGGCCTCTGAGCTAGGCTGCGGACGGACGGACGGACCTGGCGTAACGGTTAGTATAAAGGTTCGTAGTTTGACTACGGAACCCTAAAAATGACAGAAATCAAAAAGCGAATAATAAACATATAGCCTAAGCAAAGAAATTTTGACTGAGTAACATTTTGCATGAACCAAGTCCCTGCCGGATGCAAAACCATTTAAAGGCCTAACTCAATTATGGGTTCACATTTACGAGCACCCCAAAACCTAGTAAGTGCGCAAAAAACGTGCTTGATCTAGGGTTAGGATTCTCGTGGCATTTTTGGACAAGAAATGCAGTGGAGTCGTCATTATTTACTTTTTATAATTGAATGAATGACTGAATGGTACAAATCTTAACTTATGTAAAATTATACGTAAACGATTTCCATTAAATTATTTTACGACTCGAATTAAATTTTCCACTTACTCAAGCTACCAATCGCCTGATCATTTCATCAAATATTATACCTTTTTGGTTGACTAAAAATTATCTTCAAATAAAGTCAATCACTATGAAATTTTTATATTGTCAATCTTGACAATTCACACAAATCGTAGTCTCATTAATTTTCGGAAGCAACACATAATTTACGAAACGTTGTCGACGTGACCTTAAATAATAAATAAAATGAATTTCGTCAAGTTAGAAGAATTTTGGGATGGATAGAACCATATGAAGAACTTGTATATAGCGAAGAAAGCAAAACTATATATTGTTCAGCTTGTGCAGTAAGTCTGACGCAGATGAAAAAATATTACGTGCTGAAACCTATGGCTCACTGTAGACGAAACAGTTGACACTGTTGGCAATTGTGTCGTAAACGTTATCGTTAAGTCTTTGGAAGATAATTTGCAAAGACCGTATTTGTTAGCCTGTAAAGTTGTGACTCTAGTAAATGCTAATACAATTGCTTCTGTGGTTGACGACAGCTTAAGGTTTTTATGGGAAGAGAACTACACAGAAAATATAAATAAATTTTTGATATTCTGCACAGACAGTGCTGCGTACATGCTTGCCGCTGGTAAGATCTTAAAGAAGACATACACCAATGTTAAACACGTTACTTGTTTAGCTCATGGTCTACATAGAGTCGCGGAGCAAATTCGATCTGAACATAGTTTGGTAAATACTTTAAAATATCAAATGTAAAAATAGTAGTTTATGCAATAGTTGTATAAGAGAGGTCACAATATATGAGTGGCGTGAGTTACGATGTGAGCCGAAGGCGAACATCGTAAAGGAAAGCGCCACGAGTGTTTTTTGACTTAGTTATACACCGTTGCATACAATACTTTTTCTACGACTAGGTTTCAAATGAAATGCAAAATTAAGCGAAAAAACTTACAAACGAACGAACGAAGTAAAGAACAACAAACGAGCGGGAAACAAGAAAATGACAAAATATGTGTCTATGGTTTACTTTGTTTTTAAATTGACGGAATGGAAAAAAGAATTATTTATAATTCCAAAACATTTTAATTTGACCAATCAGAATACTTCACTAAATTAAATCCACCAATCACAATACACATCGACTGTCAAACGGAACGATAGGTTCTTTTAGGTACGTGTTTCTCTTTAACTAATTTAAATCTTTTAAAAAAACTTTGTAATTCGTATCAACCAATCAGAATACAGCTATTTTAAAATCGACCAATCAGATAACTGAAATCGTTTCTCAAAACATTAGGTGTTTTATAGTCCCTATTTCACAATCGTTAAAATATGATTAACAGGCTACACTTAGTAATCTGTGGCGTATCGTTGTTAGGGCGACTTTACGACACCGAGAGCTGTTATGGGGAATAGAGTTATAGACTTTTCTGAAGTCATATTATCTATGTTCTTATAATAGTGTTCGTGACTATGTAAAAGACTAATAAAAGTACAGGAGTAAAAAAAAGTATTTTTGAAATCGCCCCACCGCGTTCGACTTTTTAAAGAATATGCTCCAAATATACCATTGCCACCAGAACCGGTAATCACTAGATGGGGCACCTGGTTACAGGCTAGTTTCTATTACGCTACCTACTTTGAAGATATAAAAAACGTTGTGATGCAGTTAAATAGTAGAGATGCAATTGCTATCAGAAAAGTTCAAGCTTTATTTGGAAATGAACATTTGAAAAATAAGTTATAATTTATACAAGATTGCTACGAAATTATACCAGATTCAATAAAACAATTAGAATGTACAAATATTTCAATAGATGAAAGTCTCCTAATAATTGACATTGTAACAAGTACACTGAACTCGCACGGAACTGAGACTGTGCGAAATAAGCTGGAATATGTACTGAATAGAAGTCCAGACTTTTACGAAGTGAGAGATATGGTAGATTTTGGAAATCATACTCAGATTCTAAAGCATGCTACATTAACATCGGTGGATGTTGAGCGATCATTCTCGACACATAAATGGATTTTTAACAAGTTAAGAAATCGCTTTACTCCAGAAAATATGGAACAGATTGCCACAGTATATGCATTTCATAATCTTAACAATAATTTAACATCAGATGAGGATAACATGCAAGATTTTGAAACTTTAATTCCAATTGCTAATTATTCAACATCATAGATAGATAGTTGTGTTCAAAAACCTATTGGTTTACTCTAATACCTCACTTCCAGTATAGGATAATCAATTTGTTTGTTTATAAAAAGTAATGTTACTTACTATTTTTTTGTCATTCATTATCATTCATTCATTCATTCAATCATAAAAGTATCTATAATAACGACTCCACTGCACTCTGTTCAAAATTGCCACCAAAAATCCCAACTCTATGATCATGTCACAGAACTATTTCAAAACCTTATGCACTTAATATGTTTTGAAAGAAAAAACAGGTTTGAAAATCATCGGGTCATTAATTCTTAAGAAACTAAAATAGATATATTCCTACGTATTCATCTTAATCTAATTATCAAAGAAAGTATCTCTTCTTGAACAAATATTGCAAAATTTTAACGGCTGAGCCACATGTCTTTTTCTCTTGTAAAATAAGCTCGCTCGGTTTTGAAATGGGGCTTCCGATTTCCTCGTTTGCCTGCGGAACCCTAAAAAGCTGTTATCACGTTTAACGAGAGATATTAATTATATGTTCAGGTAAAAAGCTATCTATAATTGTGTTCATCCCCTAATGGTCGGTATCGGTTACCTCGTAATTGAAGGGGAGGTTATAATGGGGAGGGGGGAGTTATTACAGGAAACATTGAGAGTGACGGGGCGTTACTTTGTTATTGGGTTTCTTTGAATTAAATAACGTTGAAAAATATTATATTAAAATGTGCAAGAGTCGATATGATGTTTTGAGACCATTTTTACTTCATTGAGAAGAGGAACTTTTTTAAAAGGGGTTCTGAAATACAAAAGACGTGCACAGAGGTTTCGTCTCAAAAGAATGATATAAAAAAGGTATTTACTGAGAAAATAAATAAACAAATTTCTTCTAATGGCTAAGGAGCTTAACGTCACATGGCATTTTCCACGTCACTTAAGGGCCGTATTAATAAACGAATCTCAACTCTAATGCTCGTCTCGAGATCTGTCAAAAATGACAGTGCTCTATGGTTTGACGTTTACTTTGACGTATCTTGTGACGGGCCTCTCAGCCAAGGTGTTTATTAATACGGGCCTTAGTGCTATGTAACGCGGTTACAAACAAAATGACGTCATTCCGACCACAGTCCAAGGCAAATACTGATGATATTTTTTTTTCTTAAAGTAATAAATAATCAATCAAAATATATAAAAAATACTTTTGAAACAAACCTCTAAAAATATGATATATGAAATAGCTATGCAGTTCTAAAATTTTATTTATTTATTTAATCTTTATATACCAGGTGAACTTAATGCCGTAAGGCGTTCTCTACCAATTGACCTTCAGACAAAGCAGAGATTGTAGTAGCCGTGCAACATAGAGTCTAAGTATAGGGTTCCATTGGACTCCCTTCGGCTACGGAACCCCAAACATCACCATGACGCGTGTCTAAATAATGAATAACAGTAGATCCCATAATCCTAATTGTAACTCACCTGTGAAGCAAATCATTATTTTCGCCAACCCTCCTCCATTAGTGGCGGTAACTGATCCGAGCATTCGAAGGGTTAACGTGTGTATAACTAAGTACTGTCTGTTTATTCTTTGTTTTGGGGTACGGTTCAGGGAAAATATTGCGTCGGTGATATGATATGATATAGCAATGCCGTGTAACTATCACATTGGACCAACCATATTGTTAATAGAATATACATACATACATACATACATTAAATCACGCCTGTTTCCCAGAGGGGTAGGCAGAGACCACTTCTTTCCACTTGCTACGATCTTGACAAATTTATTTCGCTTCTTCCACATTCATACATCGAGTCATGCACGCACGTCGGTTTCGGGTACTTAACATTCGGCCCTTTTCCAGTAGTAGTTTTTTCAGTTTAATAGAATATAACGTCTAATAATATTATATTTGTACACTCTTTATTATGTATAGGTAAGTACGGTCACGATCGTTAATTTGGGACCCATTTCAAGAAAAATATGCTTGAAGTCGTCAATGTCATTAGAGATGTCACGTCATTTGTATCTTTTAGGAAACTCAACCTTGTTGTTGTAGAATGTCAGATTGACTTTGGACCTAAGGTGTGTACCAAATTAAAGATCGTGACTGTACCTACAGCGTAGTGCCGAGAGCTAGGTGTAGGCCGACAACCAGCGCTGTGCAGCTGACCCAGCTCGCAGCATATGCTGAGACCTGAGCCTGAACATATTATTATCTTCTATTTTTTATGTGACAAAAAATCATTTTTAATTTACTTATAATTTATTTATTTGTCCGTGTGGTTGCCGGGTTAGAATAGTGCCACTCCATGTCCTCCTGTGAATGTCGTAAGAGATGGGAATAAAGGCTTGTAGTACTGTTAGGCGATGGGCTTGCGACCTGTCCCTACTTTAGCGGGTGGTAGGACCTTGTGCAGGGTCCGTCCGGATCGCTACCACTATCTTATCCATTAACCTACCGCCAAACAGCAGTGTTCGCATTGTTGTGTTCCTGTTTAGGGATAAAACAGCCGGTGAAATAACTAGCATAGAGGCATTCCATCTTAGTCCTCAGGGTTGGCAACGCATTTGTAGTCTTTGGATTGCATTGCAGTCTTGTGAATGCGAATGTCTATGGGTCACAGTTTCCACTTACCATCAGGTGGCCTGTGTGCTCGTTTGTCTTCTCTTCGCCATACAATAATAAAAAAAAACTGCTGGAAAACATCTGAGCCTAATTGTGCAAAATGTGGCTACAGAATTATTAACAAGTTTCTAGAGTTGTTAGTAATTCTGTAGCTCTGCCTACCCCACTCTGGGAACGAGGGCGTGACGGTATGTATGTATGTATGTATTCATTTAAATTCAATAAGTTGCAAAATGTACCTTACTGACTTGCTTGCGAAGGTGTATTTTGCGTCTTATTTAATGTGTTAGTTCGTGTTTTTATTTATGGCATGGGGAAAGCGAACGAACACATTTGCATTCTCAAGACTACGATCTTAAAAACTGCAATCTTAAGACCGCAAATACGAGGACAAGAATGCTAATAATTTCACCGGTTGTCTTATCCCCACATCAAAACAACAAAATTGAAAAATTGTGTACTTAGTTAACACTTTCACTGCCTGCAACCCGCTAGTCGGGATCTGTGTTAAGCAGTTTTTGCTACAAAGCGGAAAACGTAGGATTATGTCACGAGCGTAGCGCTAC
This sequence comes from Acleris laterana, assembly GCA_963966035.1. Classification (NCBI taxonomy): domain Eukaryota; kingdom Metazoa; phylum Arthropoda; class Insecta; order Lepidoptera; family Tortricidae; genus Acleris; species Acleris laterana. The sequence goes on along the minus strand of OZ014463.1, from coordinate 2,123,167 downwards.
CGTGACGGCGAAAGTTCTTAACCTTGACATAAAAAAGAGGGATGTTATAAGTTTAATCTGTGGCTTTATTAGCTCCCAATTCCCAAACGGATGGACTGATTTGAATGTGTTTTGTTAATCGACTCGAATCGACGAATCGAATTCGATTTGAATCAGTTAGATTTCTTTAAAATTGATTGGGCCGTGTAGGGTATGTTATGTCAACTCTTGATTGCACAAAAATATAAATATTACAACAATGTTGGTTGAAAAGGTGGCCAATTTTTTCCGTTAAGTCGATAACTCTAAGGTGAATTGTTATTAAACTATGTGATATACCCTATAAGTTGTGTATTCATTTGTAGTACAAAAAACTACCAACCAATTTCAAGAAAATACTTTAGTTTAATAGAAAACACAATAATAGTAAGGAGGGCGCCACTGTACATCCGGCGTACGCTCGGCGCAGTCTTAATAAGTTGTCCGTCATATAAAAAAATAGATTTAATGGCGACCCCTACTTTTAAAACTAATATATACAAATCAAAGCTCACTTTTCAATGTCTCAACTTTGACTGGATCCGGTGCCGAGCGGATGGGTGATTATTCGGGCGTTTCAACCGCCGTCATTGTTGTCTTCAATATACTAATTGACGAAAATAATGATAACCACCAGCAACTTTTGATGTCAAAATCAACGGACCTGGGGGTAGTCGATGGGGTACTACAGTCACGAGATTTAATTTTGGTCCTCCCCACCCACCTTACCCACCTTAGGTCCAAAGTCAATCTGACATTCTACAACAATAAGGTTAAATTTCCTAAAAGTTACAATTACTTGACATCTCTAATGACATTGACGACTTCAAGGATGTTTTTCTTGAAATGGGTCCCAAATTAACGCTCGTGACCGTACCTATCCATTCCATTTAAAAGAATAAGAAATTTATAAAGTTTATATTGAATTAAATGCGAAGACAATAATGACGGCGGTTAAAACGCCGAATAATCACCCGTAAGTCTGCGCCAACCTTTTAACTTACAAACTACTTACATTAGAACACACCTGATATGGCTCTGTAACCCTGGTAGCACTGGAACCAATCAGCATGATCCACGCGCTGCGTGGTTGTATTCTGTGCTATTATTGGTTATTAGTGACGCCATGTTGACGCGCGCCCGCGTGTCATTCAATCAGCCGTCAAACGTGCGTGAGTGAGATGGAAAAAAATTATTTAATTTAATTTGCACCTTATAACTATTACGTAAAATTCTGATCGTGGGTTTTAATTGTTGTTTCGGAAATCATCGGAATCGTTGTGCGTGTCTGCGCGAACATAGATTCACGACACGCCATATGATTTGTGTTCTACTGTACTTGCGTCGAATTCCAGAACCTAGCTAACACCATCTCTCCTCCTCAGGTCCTGCAGCAAGCCGGCAACATCGAGCGGCTAGGCCGGTTCCTCTGGTCCCTGCCGGCGTGCGAGCGGCTGCACGCTCACGAGTCGGTGCTCAAGGCCAAGGCCATGGTGGCGTTCCACCGGGGCAACTTCAAGGAGCTGTACCGGCTGCTGGAGACGCACACCTTCAGCGCGCACAACCACGCCAAGCTGCAGACGCTCTGGCTCAAAGGTTGGTCATAGGATCGAAAGATCTAGAACTGATGAGACAGGAGTAAATCTGATTACAGGACATGAGCAGAAGGAGCAGCAAGAAGGAAATGCTCTGGCTCAAATGTAGATCATAGACTAATGTCTAGGAACAGCTCTGAAGCTGACTGCAGGACATGAGCATTATATAGAAGAGCAAAATGTTCTGGCTCAAAGGAGTCAAAGGTAGGTCTTGGGATCGAAGTATCTTGGGTAGCTGAGACAAGAGTAAATCTGACTTCAGAACAGAAACATTGAGAAGAAGGGGAGTGAGATGCCCTAGCTGCAGACGCTGTAGGTCAAAGGTAGCTCTTAGAGTTTAGTGCCTAGGTAGAGGAAGATAGGAGTGAAACTAACTACCAGACAATTGGGATTGACCAAAAAAAATAACTCACGGTTTTTACTTTCTCATTCGAAAGAATAGGACATTTTAAGACACCAATTTGATTAATTTTGTATTTGACCCAATAGTTTTGTATCAATATCTTTATTTATTTAGCGGACATTTTATGGATGACATGATTATTTTAAATTTGGGATCGCATTTTCTAATTAGTTACAACAATTAAATGATATCCAATGAAAAAAAGTGATTGTAATAGTGTATTAAAACATACTATTTCAAGCTGTTTTCACCTAACCCGTAAAATACACCTAGGAGGGCTTCAACCCGAAAACGAAAGTCAAACAAAGGTTAACCTTTAGGTTAAATATTACGACAAATTATATTTAAATATACATTTGTCGTAATATTTAAAATAGGGAAATATTTCAAAAACTTAATATTGCAGAACGGCTTTAAAACCCTATTCCTCGAAATGGTTTTCGAATTGGAGTAATTGGACCTGACTACTCGAGTATTTTTTTAGAAGGAGAGCTAGATGCCTTATCTGCAGACGTTCTGGCTTAAAATTAGACCTAGATTTTAGTAGAGGAAGGTATAGGAGTAAATCTAACTACAGGATATGAACAATCTGTTCAAGGAGAGTGAGATGATGCTGCAGATGCTGTGGATCTAAGGTAGCTCTTAGACTTTAGTGTCTACGTAGAGGAATTACGCGGAACAGGACATGAGCATTTTTTAGTAGGTGCAGCAAGAAAAAGACTATAGGAACTACAGTGAAATATTAGTTATTTTTACATCTGAGGCCCTTACCAAAATGTATTACGCTAACTAGCGTTTCTATTCGTTTCGTTTATAAACCAATCGCGTCACTGATAGATGACGTGATACGAAAAGTCACGTGATCTACCAGTGACGCGATTGGTTTAAAAACGAAACGAATAGAAACCCTAAATAGCGTAATCCATCTTGGCAAGGGCGTCTGACGTACGAGTGTGTGTAAGGTAGTAAGAAGGCAGCAGAGAATCTAACTACTTTACAAAGCATGGTAATTTGTAAAATAATTGGCAAAAGCATGATGATATTATAAATACCAGTTTTTTTTTTTATGGCATAGAGAAGACAAACGAGCACACAGGCCACCTGATGGTAAGTGGACACTGTGACCCATAGACATTCGCATTCACAAGACTGCAATGCAATCCTGAGACTGCAAATGCGTTGCCAACCCTGAGGATTAAGATGGAATGCCTCTATGCTAGTCATTTCACCGGCTGTCTTATCCCCAAACCGGAACACAACAATGCGAACACTGCTGTTTGGCGGTAGGTTAATGGATAAGATGGTGGTAGCGATCCGGACGGACCCTGCACAAGGTCCTACCACCCGCAAATATACCATTTTCATATACCTCTCTGTTTCAGCGCACTACATGGAAGCGGAGAGGCTGCGAGGCAGGCCGCTTGGGGCCGTCGGGAAGTACAGGGTGCGGCGCAAGTTCCCTCTGCCCCGGACCATCTGGGACGGGGAGGAGACTTCTTACTGCTTCAAGGTAAACCAACGATGCTGGGGAACAAGTACACCTTGAAAACGACAGCAGATTTGCGGGTGGTAGGACCTTGTGCAGGGTCCGTCTGGATCGCTACCACCGTCTTACCCATTAACCTACCGCCAAACAGCAGTGTTCGCATTGTTGTGTTCCGGTTTGGGGATAAGACAGCCGGTGAAATGACTAGCTTAGAGGCATTCCATCTTAGTCCTCAGGGTTGGCAACGCATTTGCAGTCTTAGGATTGCTCTGCAGTCTTGTGAATGCGAATGTCTATGGGTCACAGTTTCCACTTACCATCAGGTGGCCTGTGTGCTCGTTTGTCATCTCTATGCCATAAAAAAAAAAGATACCAGCATAGAGGCAATTTATAGAGGTTCCAGACAGCATAGAGTTTTTATTGCAAATACAAGGCAAATGAGCTTAAAGACCACCTGTTGTTAGTGGGATCTGAGACCCATCGACACATGCATTCTCAAGACCATCTTAACTCTCGTGTCACTTAATTATCAACTGGGATTTCGGATAAAAACTAAATAAAATACACATACGAGTAATTACACATTGTTTTTCATAATTTGGAAAAAGAACTGTTGTAAGACTTAGAGGCAATTTATAGAGGTTCCAGACAGCATAGAGTTTTTTTTAAATTGCAAATTCAAGGCAAATGAGCTCAATGGCCACCTTTTGTAAGTGGGATCTGAGACTTGGAAATTTGCATTCTTAAGACTATAATCTAAACCCTCGTGTCACTTATCTACTGTGATTTCGGATAAAAACTAAATAAAATACACATAATTAATTACACATTGTTTTTCATAATTTGGAAAATGAACTGTTGTAAGATTTCACTGAGTAGAAAGTAAACCACAATGTCAGGGTTTGCGAGGCGGTCCACATCGTAATCTAGGTCACATTCACTATCTATACCATCATGCATAGTGCATAAACGATATCATCGTCACCAAAACAGTATGTTGGTTACAGTCTACTGCGTCCCGTGTGGTTGCCGGGTAAGAATAGTGCCACTCCATATCTTCCCGTGGATGTCGTAAGAGACGGCTAAGGGAATAAAGACGTATAGTACTGTTAGGCGATAGGCTTGCAACCTGTCACTGGTAAACATCTTAGCCTAAAAGTGCAAAATGTGGTTACAGAATTATTAACACATTTTTAGAGTTGTTGGTAATTCTGTAGCTCTGCCTACCCCACTCTGGGAATAAAGGCGTGAGTTTATGAATGAATGAATGATGAGTCTACTATGATACAGAGGGTGAGAGCGTCGGTGGCCTAGTGGCTAAACGGGTCGACTCGTGATCGTAAGTCTTGAGTTTTTCTAACCCGATGCACTTACGGTGAAGGAAACCTGCGCATTCGAACAGCTGTAACAGTGTGTAAGAGGTTAATTGAACAAAAGATCTTATAAGGTCGAAGTGTATCCGAAAAGGCCTCTGTAAGATAAAATAAAATGATACAGAGGGTTCAGACTACAAATGCGATACCTAGAGGATTAAGATGGAATTTCTCTATGCTAGTAATTTCACCGGTTATCTTATCCAACAATGTGAATGCGAATGAAGAATTACCTTCTGCTGGAGTTTCTTGCAGCGCTTCTTCTTCGCAATGATGGTCTTGTCCGAAGCGCTGGTAGATTCACTCTATATTACCGACGTGTAAAATAACCCTCATGTGGCGTATTTACTGAATAAATATTTTGAATTTTGAATGTTTAATTTGAACTTGGTTTTTTTGAATGCTGGCGATAATAAGGATTACCTTGGCTGCAAATTTAAGCTACACGAAATATTATATTTTAAACTTTTTGTGTTTTTGGTACACAGGAAAAGTCCCGGTCGGTGCTCCGGGACTGGTACATCCACAATCCGTACCCGTCTCCACGTGAGAAGAGGGAACTGGCCGAAACGACGGGGCTCACCACTGTACAGGTATGATACTCCACAGTCCACACTAACCCCTTATAAGGGTATTAGGTTGTTTCATACTTGTGTGGAAATTTAAGTCATAATTTTTATCCCCGCGTGGTTGCCGGGTTAGAATAGTGCCACTCCGTGTCTTCCCGTGGATTTCGTAAGAGACGACTAAGGGAATAAAGGCTTGTAGTACTGTTAGGCGATGGGCTTGCAACCTGTCACTAATACACTGGTAAACATCTTAGCCTAATTGTGCAAAATGTGGTTACAGAGTTGTCAACAGGTTTTTAGAGTGGTTGGTAATTCTGTAACTCTGCCTACCCCACTCTGGGAATAAACGCGTGTTTATGTATGTAGGGTAAATCGTCAATAACTGGCCACTTTAAAAAGTGTCATTTAGTTACTAGCCATCAAATTTCTTAGTGACGCTGTTAGTAAAGATGGGTTAGGTTCGTAAAGACTAGATTGTAGATTGTGTGTGTGTGTGTATATTTTTTAGTACCGATTGGTAAACAAAAATTCGTAACCACCTGAAATTTAAAGCTGGTTACGAAAATTTGGTAGCCAAGTGGTACTAAAGGATATTTTTTGCGGATTTAGTGTAAGCTTTAACTGTTTATAATGTAAATAATGTAATTATCTATTATTAGATATATATAAATAAAGTAATTATATAATTTCAAGGTGATAGGACAATATTTAGAGGTTGCATAAATGGACCATTTTAAGTGATGGCAGATTTTCAAGCTTTATTTTGAAAAGGACAGGGAGAATAGAAATAGGAAGGTCCTAGAAAATCTTCCCCATCTGGGAGAAATAAAGGAGGAGTAGCGGGAAATTAATTCTACACGTGGAAAGTCGAGGGCGACTGCTAGTATGAATATTCTATCTATATAGGGTAAATCGCCTATTACTGGCCACCCTCCGGTAACCGGCCACTTAGCAAAAAAATGTGTAAAGCAAGAGATTTGCTCACATTTTTGCGATTAAACTAGAATATCTAGATCCTGAGTTATTACCCGGACCACTGTCCAAGTATCTTTACCTCTTTACGGGTTAGGTTCGTAAGGACGAGATTACAAAATGACTATGTAAGCAAAACCATTTAGTTTCATAAGTTTTTGGTTGCAAAACGTCTAATCGTGTAAATCGTCCTATGGTAGAATGCCTGGGTTGAAGATTGGAGTTAGTTCTATAACGCTTTGTTTTTATACCAAAATTACCCAAATAACAAAATTACCCCAGCAGAACGCACTGATAGTAAAACGACTAGGTAGGCATACAATTTTTGCTTACTAGGGCATAGTACAATAAAGGCGTTTTGTTTAGTTGGTCGTTATGCAACAACGACGATTTGCTTACATAGTCGTTTTGCAATCTAGTCCTTACGAACCTAACCTATCTTTACTAAAAGCGTCAGTAAGAAATTTGATGGCTAGTAACTAAATGACACTTTCTAAAGTGGCCAGTTATTGACGATTTACCCTACATACATAAACTCACGCCTTTATTCCCAGAGTGGGGTAGGCAGAGCTACAGAATTTCCAACAACTATAAAAACTTTTTGATAATTCTGTAAACACATTTTGCACACTTAGGCGAAGATGTTTATCAGTGTATTAGTGACAGGTTGCAATCCCATCGCCTAACAGTACTACACGCCTTTATTACCTTAGTCGGCTTTTACGACATCCACGGAAAGATACGGAGTGGCACTATTCTAATCCGGCAACCACACGGGATCGATTTACCCTATTTTCGTATAAATCAAAATACTGTCGTATAAACCCGTTTTTGTTTTGATGTCTTCATTATTGTGTGGAGGAAACTTTGTATGAAATAAGCTGCAGCAAATTCACATAAACCAAAGCGAAGCAAAGGCGGATCCCTAGTTTATAATAATTGAATAGGATTAGTAGGACGCACAAACAAAATTCAACCTTACATACATACATACATTAATCACGCCTGTTTCCCAGAGGGGTAGGCAGAGACCACTTCTTTCCACTTGCTACGATCTTGACAAATTCCTTTCGCTTCTTCCACATTCATACATCGAGTCATGCACGCACGTTGGTTTCGGGTACTTAAGATTCAACCTTAGCTTAATTTATTTGCCTGACTGCACACAACCATGTCATCTTTCTCATTTTTTGCGGGTGGTAGGACCTTGTGCAGGGTCCGTCCGGATCGCTACCACCATCTTATCCATTAACCTACCGCCAAACAGCAGTGTTCGCATTGCTGTGTTCCGGTTTGGGGATAAGACAGCCGGTGAAATGACTAGCATAGAGGCATTCCGTCTTAGTCCTCAGGGTTGGCAACGCATTTGCAGTCTCAGGATTGCATTGCAGTCTTGTGAATGCGAATGTCTATGGGTCACAGTGTCCACTTACCATCAGGTGGCCTGTGTGCTCGTTTGTCTTCTCTATGCCATAAAAAAAAAACTATATTTGTAGAGTATTCCCACTGCCCACAGCTGGGCAGAGTGGGCACGTACCGCAAGCCGGCGGTCAGCCGCTTCCGCGAACGAGTCGTATCGCGTTACCGACGGTAGTTGTCCGATCAATATTTACTTTAGGTATTATTCTTAGAGAGGGCGTCGAACCGTGAAGAGAAGATAGCTTTTGATGTGTCAACCCCCAACGCTAATAGTACAGGTTAGCGCAAAAGTTATCACCCGATGTTCTTTGGTAGTATTTCTTTTTCTAAATGACCATCTTTGGTTCTGCTTTTGGATTGTGTTTATTAGATGTCTCTATTTTTTTCCATTAAGGCGAGAAAATGCTATCGGCCAAGTGGCCACCACCAGAATTGATGACCATAAGAACTTCTGGCGATAAGTTGTCGCATTCTTGACGGATATTCTTTTCGACGGCTTTAGAAGTTTAAGGCCCGTATTAATAAACTAATTTCACCTCTAATCTCAACACTAATCTCAATACAGCCCTAAGGCCCGTATTAATAAACTCATCTTGGCTGAGATGCCCGTCACAAGATACGTCAAAGTAAACGTCAAGCCATAGAAAACTGTCAAGTTTGACGCGTCTCGAGACGAGCATTAGAGTTGAGATTAGTTTATTAATATCGTTCTGAGCCTTGTTGACATAGACTCGGAATTTCAAGAAACCCTTCAAAAAGAAGTCTGGAACTGTTAAATCGGGTGATCCTGCCGGCTAGTGCAAATACCAAAACGAGAGATTAGGCGACCCGCAAACAATTATTCCGCGTTCTTGGGGAGTATCGTAATGCAGGTCATGGAAGTGTATTTTGTTTACTTCATAAATGTTAAAGCAGAAATGACATTTGCCGCCAATTTTTAAATTATATTAACTTAAAACGGGATGATGACTTTTGCGCCACCTATTATATCTAAACATCGGTATCAACGTTAAATTTTCATGGCACCCGGTAAGGGTAGCAAAACAAGAATTACATTTGAATATTTAATGAATACTGACGTTTATTTTCATTCTAATTAGGCTGCAGCTAATTGTATCTATATTTATACTGTAATTATACTTAAAGAGGTTTATACACTAAATAATGTCATAGAACCTTAATACTCATTTTGCATTCGAAAAATAATATATGCCAAATAGGTAACAATTGTCAATTTAATTGACACACCAAATAAATATTAGTGAGTGTGAAAAGGTCAGACATTTAAATATGATATATTTTATAACAGACGTTAAAGATTAACAGCAAATTCTTGTTATTCTTTCAAACCGTTTATATATTTTTAGCGTCTTTCTTATTGTTTCTAAAAATAAAGATTCAAAACACTAAATGTATTTGTTTGTATTTGTTTTTCTGCAAACCGTACGATGGTACCGATGTTTATATATCAGAGGCGCTACAGTGCCTGGCCGATAACAGGCCAATCCTGACACATTGCAAAACCATAGAGTTTCTGAATATGGATAATGTTGACAGAAGAAAAACAATGCTAATTATGTTTTGCTTAAACAACTGTATATAATAGCGTCCCGTTGGGTTTCCTTCGCTTCGAACACGGTACCCTAAAAATATTCTTATTCTTATTAACTGTGAATTATTGATATTGCAGGTTTCCAATTGGTTCAAGAACAGACGACAGAGGGACAGGCAGGCTGAGCATAAAGATGGGTAAGTCACATTTCATATATAAATATATTCTGCCCTCATTAGAAAAAAGGGCGTATGTCTCATTAAATCGCGAACTTATTAGTGACCTTAATTCATAAGACACAAGTTTTAATTTGCTTTGACTGTCGAATTGCGCATGCGTCCTTTTTATTTAGGAGGGCAACAATATCTAAAATTTCTGACAAAACCTAGCTATAGTTCAAAACCTAGCTACTTATAGTTCAAAACCTAGCTACTTATAGTTCAAAACCTAGTTATAGTTCAAAACCTAGTTATAGTTCAAAACCTAGCTATAGTTCAAAATTATAAATAGCTTTAGTACTCTCATTTTAAAGTTATGTTTGAAGATAGCATCGGTGGCCTAGTGGCTTAGGGGGTAGACTCGAGATCGTAAGGTACCGAGTTCGAACCTCCGCGGTCACCTTGTTGGTCAGCAATGAGTTTTTTTTAAAATTAAAGTATCTACGTTACCCGAACTCGATGCTCTTACGGTGAAGGAAAAACATTGAGAGGAAACCTGCACATTCGAGCAGCTGAGTGTGTAAGAGTGTAATTGCACAAAAGATTCTAAAGGGGCTGAAGTGTATCCGAAAGGGCTTATCTCTAAGATAAGCTAAGATAAGTCATGTTTGAAGTGATTGAGAAGACATATAAATTTTTACAGATGTAAAGCAAAGGGAACTTAAGTGTATGGCTATTTAGATATGATGCTTACAGAAGTTCTATTCTAATTGATATAACTATGTGCTTTTGACTCGTCATAACATCTACGTAACTATATCTCTTACTTAGGTGACAGTTAGAGGCGGCCGAGTTAAAAGAATACATACCAAAGCAATATGGTTTTACTGGGTAGAATGAGCACAATTACAATTAGAATAAAGTAATTTTTTTTACACATACTTACATTAAATCTCGCCTGTTTCCCAGAGGGGTAGGCAGAGGCCACTTCTTTCCATTTGCTACGATCTTGACAAATTGCTTTCGCTTCTTCCACATTCATGCATCGAGTCATGCACGCACGTCGGTTTCAGGTACTTAAGATTCGGCCCTTTTCCAGTATTTTTCCGATTTGACTCGAAAAAGTATACGTCTAGGGCGGCCCACTCACTCCACTCACTTGATCTGTTTATCTCTTTATTTTTTTTAATCCATACATATCCATATTATTTGTTATGTTGCATTATTTTATTAAAAGGTTTTAGCCCCATTTAAATTTAAATTTATACATCCATTCATTCCAAAATTACCACTCCGTACAACAATGCTCGCTCCCAAAAACCGGCCTATCTTTAAAATCGGATCGCATCTTATCTGGACAATCCGCATCTGTTTCGGCTCACTGGCGCGGAAGTCCCGGGCTTCGACAAATAAAAAAAAAACTGGTCGGGGAAGCATTGGCTTTGTTTTTTATTTACCATAGAGAAAGATTTTCAATACATCAAAAATTTATAAGGAACAAAATGTTTCTACATTATTTTGATATTTTTGGGTACTTTTAAAAACATCAATGTGTAGGGCTATTTTTTTAAATAGCACATTTTTAATGCGTGAAAAATCTATAACCAGAATTTTTAGATGTTAAAGCATTATGGTTATAATAACCCTGTCATCACTAGGCCACGTGTCCTATCTACTATGTCCTTTCCATGCCAAAAATACATATGTTTTATTTTCTATTGTGACACCGAATATTAGTTTATATAGTAGGTATACCTACTTCGTTGTTAAATACATTTTTGTATAAATATCCCACGGAAACCGGTTTTATGGCAAGCAAAGGCACGGGAAGCAGCTACTATACAGTACACACTATACCTACGTATATATAAAGGAAGTACGTTTGTCTATCCATTTGGCTTCGCTGGTTTCACGTAACCCGATATCCCACAGTTACTTCAAACGAAACTCAACTCTATACCACCCTGAATAAAGGCTAGAGAAACAATTCTTAAAATAGCACATTTGCTCCAATTGAAATTGAGCTTTATCCCGTTGGGATAGTTATACGTTTTGAATGTGCGATCATAACCTTTTGTTAGTTCTGTAATACAGTAATTAAACTGGAATATGAAATAGTTTAACTTTATAACAACAGTTGAACAAACATACTACTAGTAGAAGCATTCGGTTAGTTATGACTGCCTAGGAAGCTAGCGATCTCAGGTTCGATTCCTGGTATCCTTTTTAGGGTTCCGTACAAGAAATTAAAAACGGAACCCTTAGGGCCACTTGCACGAAAAGTTTAACCCTGGGTTAAGACACTAACTCGAGTTAAAATGTCAGTTTTCGTATGAATCTGACGTCTACTAACTTGAGTTAGTGCCTTAACCCAGGGTTAAATTCTGCGTGCACGTGGCCCTTATAGGATCAATCGTGGGACTGTCAACTGGACCAAATCAGGAGAAAGGTAGGATGGTGTAATCCTATGTGCCAAATACAGATGTGCTAAGTTTTTTTTAAACACGTGTCTTTATCCGGTGGGCAAATTAGGAAATTAAAATAAAAGTTTAGCAAACCTTACTGTATCATTTTAATCATTTATCAAATGAAAAGGGCTCAAATACATTTATGTTATTATTGTAGAAAGGAGATGAAAATTGACCACCCCCCCCCAAATCTTAGATACTACTGAGCCTAAAATTTTGAAACATTGAATACAAAATATAGTTCATTGCATTGTTCATTGTAGATTACAGGAAAACCTATAAGAAATCCAACAAAAAAAAATTTCGCTAGTCAAGGTTGATGACAAATTTTCTTAAAAGAATCGATGTATAGGTACATTCGGCTATGAAGTAAATTAAAGCAATAGAATGATTTACAATACAGTGGGGCTAGACAAGTTGCCATCGTTCACGAACGCTAGCGTTAGGCGATCACTTTGGTGATCACCTGTCACTTGGCGCTGTCAAAATTAAATAGGCTAGACAATCAGTTTTCGTGTGTGTGTGTCAATCAACGTGTCAGTTGTAACGAGTGATATATCACGTGACTTAGGTCATTCCCATACATTTTTCAATGACAACACATGTCGCCAGTGGTCACCTAACGCTAGCGTTCGTGAACGATGGCAACTTGTCTAGCCCCAGTTACCTCAACGGCTTTGGCTTCGACGGGTTTTTGACGACGCACTGGCCTAGTGGGTAGTGACCGTGCCTACGAAGCTAGTGGTCCTGGGTTCGAATCCCGGTAAGGGCAGATATTTGTGTGATGAGCGCGAATATTTGTTCCTGAGTCATTGATGTTTTCTATGTATTTAAGTATATATTTCTCTATATAAGTATTTATATCGTTGTTTAGTACCCATAGTACAAGCCTAGAGTTTAGTTTGGGACTAGGTCAATTTGGTGTGAGATTGTCCCCTTATATTTATTTTATTTATTTATTTATACTAATATTATAAAGCTGAAGAGTTTGTTTGTTTGCTTGAACGCGCTAATCTCAGGAACTACTGGTCCGATTTGAAAAATTATTTCAGTGTTAGATAGCCCATTTATCGAGGAAGGCTATTGGCTATATATCATACTCACATAAACCGAAGCAAAGCGAGGGCGCGTCGCTAGTCAAATATACATTCCTCAAATATTTGTGTGACAAGCCTGATTATTGGATATTGTGTATATTTTCTAGCTGTCTCCATACCAAATTTCATAGAAATCGGTTCAGTGGCTTAGCGGGAAAGCGTAACAGACAGACAGAGTTATTTTCGCATTTATAATATTTTTAAATATGGATGGATTTATCCGCGACTTCGAATAGTTGTTTATCGCTATCCCCTTGGGAACTGTTCCAATTGTTGATATTTAATAAAAAGTGCCCTAATGCCCGTTTTGGGCTATAAACATCTCTGTAACTTGCATGAATGGTTTAGGTGTTTAACCAAGACGGAACCAAGAAACAAACTTATTAACTTATTTTATTTACCAATTTTTTGTTTTAATTTTATGCTGTGTATTTATCTATTAACTTAGTGCAAATAAAAATACAATAAAATATAAACTTATATTAAAAATAATACATTTAAAATTACATTATTAAACTAAGTTCCCTCCAGTTTACGTTTCGCGCGCCAGAATGAGAGAGCGTTACGCGGGAAAATGAAACAGCAGCATGTAACCCGACACCGCCACATCTGCGTTTGTAAAAGCGAACAGGGCCGCACTCGGGAGTATTATTAATTTAAATATTTTTTTAATTGTTTATTTGAATGTAAATATATTATGTTGCGGTTATAGCGCAGTTAATATGTGTTGTGAATAATATATGTAATCGAATGAATGATGATGTATGTTTGATTAAGTGAGTGAGTAGTAGTAGTGTTTTTATAGTTGTTGGAAATTCTGTAGCTCTGCCTACCCCACTCTGGGAATAAAGGCGTGAGTTTATGTATGTATGTGTACCTATGTGATTAAGTAAAAGCTTTAAGAATATGACACGCGTTGTATTATAAAGTTAAATAAATAAAACGTATATTTTTTTAAATATATTTTACGTTCAATGTTTTGTCCTCGATTGCTCTCTTGTCGCTTCTAAAATGGAATGGCATAGGTTTAATTACCTACGCTGAGGTATTCGCACTTACGATTTTTTATTTTGATGGCGGCCTTTATTTGTGTAAAAAATAATAAAAATGACACGTGATTATTTTACCATGTTAAATGTGCAAATGCAAAACCTGTTCCTATTTTAAAGAAAACTACCAACTTAACTAATTGAGATATAATTAAAGCATCATTTCATCCATGAAACTACCGAGTTTTTGCCAAATATAGTATTACATTACAAAGTATTGTATGACACAACTAACTATTGACGTTTCATTATTAGAACCCAAGGGCTTAGTTTTTTTTAACTACAAAAAGGTCTAATCCCGGATCCTGTTGATGTCCGATGATGTGGAAGGAAGCTGAAAGGACCATTGCCGACTTGCAAAAAAAAAGAAGGACGCGGCTGTTGTGTACTAATTGAGTTGTTTTTTTTTTATTGTAGATGGATATTAGAGATATGAATATTATGAGAATTATAACCAGTGTTCGGAATTTTCACGGCAAAACAAAAGACTGTCGCAAATTTACTAGGGTAAGAAATAATTATTCATCGATATCGAGAATAACTATGGAATATTTTATAATATAAAATAATATGCAAAAAAAAAACAGTAATTCACAGATTATTCAGTGTAAAAGTTATTATTTAAGCCTTAACGACATCTTGTTTTTAATGAAAATATTGAATAACCCGTCCTTTTGCCTTTACCGAATTTGAGTAGTAAAGAGGTGAAATATAGTTTACTCCCAGAGAACGTCGAAAAATTAATGACTATCTACTCTTATCACTATCAGAAACGAAATAAAATGGCATGTGCTGCTGTGTGTACTGATGTGGATTTTGAAGAAGAAATTTAATCTGTTTCGATATAACTTTACACAAACCTAATGTATTTTATAATATATTTATATTTATTTGGTGGACCATTATTTATTTTACTATCGATATCGATGAAAAATTATTTCTTACCCTAGTAAATTCGCGACAGTCTTTTGTTTTGCCGTGAAAATTCCGAACACTGATTATAACAATACTAGCTCCTGCCCGCGACTCCGTCCGCGTGGAGCTCGTTTATATTATATCGTAGCTCCATAAAAAAATTAAGACCTCATTTCACCTTCTTAGGGGATGAATTCCGAAAAAAAAACTATCCTATTTCCTTTCCCAGGATTCAAACTATCTTTGCACCAAATATCGCCTAAGTCGGTTCAGCGGTTTAAGCGTGAAGAGGTAACAGACAGACAGACAGCCTATATGGATTTATTGGGAAAAAAGTACAAAAGGTACACTAAATAATTCAAAGTATGCTTAAAGGTAATATACACTAGCCCGCAAAACCAAGTCTCACACTTTTAATGCAAATTTCATTGAAAGTGTAATACAGATGCACCTAGTGAATAATCCTTTCCCATCGTTTTTGGTCGGATAACTTCGTATTTATCTTGCTTTCTCAGTTGGCTTATTGATGGGTACTGAAGTTAATTGAGAAAGCAAGATAAATACGAAGTTATCCGACCAAAAACGATGGGAAAGGATTATTCACTACATCTGTACTTAGTTTTGCGGGCCAGTTTAGATTGCATTCAAAATGGTATTCCTTTTGACAATTCCCAAACATTATTAATGTTATTTTAGTGCTTGTAAATTATTAGTTGTTATTATAATTACACTAAAAAAACGTTATTTTTTTCTGGGACTCTAGTTAAAAATAAAGAAGATTGGCCTTTGTTCCGCTCGGTATAAAAAAAGGTCTCACCCTTAGTGTTTGCATTATAGTGTTCTGGTGTGGAGATATGGCAACGGTGAAATTATTAGCATGGAGGCATTCCATCTTAGTCCTCGGGGTAGTTTGGACAACGACGGTCGGACGGACGGACGTTGAATGTCCAAGCGGCGAGTTCAAGTAGTCCCGTCAGTGCGAACAAAACACATTTTAGCGCGTGCATTTTCAATTTAGCAGAATGGTTTCTACCGATGGATCGAACGTAGGTATAAGGCTGCTTAATTGAAAATGCACGCGCTAAAATCTGTTTTGTTCGCTCTGACGGGACTACCTAAACTCGCTCCTGCGATTTCGCTCGTTCGTCTGCCAATCCGTTGTTTTTGAGAGAATAACACCCCTCTGGAGGCATTTGGGGTCCTAGGATTGGAGTCTTGAGAATGCAAAATGTTTATGGGTCTTAGGTACCACATATCTTTAGGGGCTCATTTCTAATATTATTAGTGCCCATGTCTAATATTATGAGACAAAACACTAATATTTAGACTAATAGCTTTTGATGAACGGGCCCCTGGTGGCCTGTTGCTCATTCGACTTTAGTTAAATTATGGTGAAAACTTTATCAAAATCCATCTAGTTATTTAGTGCGAGCAAACGTACAGGGGCTTATTCTGGATTTGATCTTATCGACAATGCTGCCAAATTGAAAATGCACGCGCTAAAATATGCTTTGTTCGCTCAGACGGGACTACAGTACTCAAACTCGCCGTAGCGCTCGTTCGTCTGACAGTCCGTTGTTTTTGAAAGAATAACACCGCAGACAGACGCGGTCTTTAATTTATAATAGTAACGCCATTACCTATCTCAAATGACTATAAACCATATTATATAGGTAGTTTTCACAACTTATCTTATTAATAATCTCAACAAATCTAATTTTGGTTCCACGAAAACCACAACCCAATCAACCATAAACAATTCTATTCTATTTCACAAAACTTTGTCTAAAAAAAGAAAATTAAAAAAAAAACCGTGGCCGTGCTCGCTCGGCGGAGCATGCCGGATCGAGTTACGTGGGGCTGTCAGAAGGTCTGGTTGATTGGTTAACTGTCTATAGCTACTATTAACGCTTGGGGTGGGTAGAATTAAATTATGAATTATGACAGCTTCTGTGTTTACTAGGTTTCGCTATTTTATCAAACCTAGTATAGGTAAAATCTATTGCTATTTTGACGTTTATTTGAAGTTCGAGGTTGGTTTTTTCGAAACTAGTATTTTCAACAGAAGAGGAAACAATACTTTAGTTAATTTAGTTCCAGTGAACTAGTTTGAAAACCGTTTAGATTAAAAATCTATCAACTGAGGTCTTTCAATTTATTGCTTTCTACGCATTTACTTACTTATACATATACGTGTAGTGTACGTGATAACGTTTTTTCACGTAGGTAGTGAGTATATAATATTCAAACGGTTGAAAGGGGAGATCAAAAAAAATACACGTTATAAAAAAAGGCGCTTGAACTCTATTAGGCCAGTTTGAAAATGTGGGAACTTGACATGCCTCAAAGAAAGAAAGGTACACAAGAAGAAGTGGGATAACTTTCTACAATACCCAATGGAAGTACTCTTTTTGAGTGCAAAAAAAGTTTGAAAACCACCTGTGACCTAGTCCTAAACTAAGCTCTAGACTTGTACTTTGGGTTAAGAGAGAGTACATACATACTTAAATACATAGAAAACATCCAAAACTCAAAAAGAAATTCTTGTGCGCATCACACGAATGCCCTTACCGTAATTCGAACTCTTTTGTTTTATTTTCATAGATCCTTTTTTTTATCTAGCCTTTGCATTAAAGACCTTTTTCTAATCCAATGCGTTGTATTCGTCCCATTTCTGGGCAAAACTTTACCCTTACCATGAGTTACAATTACCGTACTCGCTAGCGAGTCGAATGCTCTGTCCCTCGCACTCTATAGGAATACTGCGTAGTCTGGGAGGGACAGAGCATTCGACTCGCTAGCGAGTACGTTAATTGACAAGATTTCATATTTTCAAGACTTTAATTTTATTCGTTTTGTAGATACTGTTTGGAAGGAGGAAGACACTAATAGTTTTAAATTTTCTCTAGAATGAATAATTATTTTATTATTCATTTATTAAGATGTACTTATTCTAAAAGGGCGTAACTTCATTTCTACGACACAATGGACAAATTACGTTAGTCCAATCTGTATATAAAAAAGTATCATGTCAACCGATAATTCTCTAAGTATCTATCCATCTGTCAATAGTGTCAATGTCAAATTTGAAGTATGACAGCTTTTTTTCTCGTGAAAAAGGCAATGGTAATATCTATTCAGGCATAGTATTGGTAAAACTCGATATTTTTATTAACTTACTTGTAATTTTGTAAATAAAGAAAAATAAATCTAAATAAATATTTTGCCGTGTTCAGGAGGCAAAACCCTTTCGATTCGTATAGTAATTTGCAGGTGTCACCAAAATGAAATGTTGTCAATTGTAACTCATGGTAAGGGTACTGGGCAATGCCGACGAGCGAGCACTTCGCGCAGGCGTATCGGGTTACGATGTGTTCAGGGGCGTCCTGTCTGCGTCAATCTGCTTCATTTGATAAAACTATTGTGACATATAACGGCTTTTAGGGCTCCGCAGCGACAAGGCGAAATTTCTAATGATACACGCCTCGGTTCAGTTAGAGACGTTTTTATTTTGGTTAAAGCAGACTGTTATTTTTTATTAAATTTCGTAAATAAATAAGAGCTGGGAGTTTTCCAAAGTGCTCGTAGTTAAGGACTAAAATTAACAATGGTGACTTTTCCATTACGTCACGACAATTAACTATACTGCTATAAGGGCCACTTGCACGAAAAGTTTAACCCTGGGTTAAGACACTAACTCGAGTTAAAATGACAGTTATCGTATGAATCTGACGTCTACTAACTCGAGTTAGTGCCTTAACCCAGGGTTAAATTCTGCGTGCAAGTGGCCCTAAGAGAAATAGTGGCATCTCAGACAAAATTTCTGGAGGAAATGCAACCATTTTACTATCGAGTGAGGATTGAAATTGCTTTGGTTATTGAATGTGAGATACCGCCTATTGGCGTATGAGAGCAGTGTATAAATGTATGACTTAGTGCGGTGACGCAATGGAAAAGTTACCATTGTTTAATTATAGTCCTTAACTATTTGCATTTGTTTTTAAAACGTTAAGCTATCAAATCGTGGACAATACAGTAATACCTCAAATACAATAATGTTTGTACGGTCACGAGCGTTAATTTGGGACCCATTTCAAGAAAAATATGCTTGAAGTCGTCAATGTCATTAGAGATGTCAAGCCATTTACAACTTTTAGGAAAATCAACCTTATTGTTGTAGAGTGTCAGATTGACTTTGGACCTAAGGTGGGTACCAAATTATATCTCGTGACTGTACGGTCGAAGTTAAAAATAAAGATCCGCACAATGTTGCCTAAATATGTACACATAAATGTTATTAGTATAGCAATAATGTCTGTGTACATATTTTTGAGACATATTGTGAGCCTGACTGTCTGTTTAGAATCTCGGACTAGAAACTCTTATTGAACAATGTTATTTTAATATAAATCCAATATATAGCTTAAGCTTAACTCTACGTGCCTCTCCTTATAAGACCTTACACTTTCATACACATTACTCACTATAATTGTTTTATGTTTCCAGAAGTAACCCCAACGAGAAGCAGCTAGACTCGTCGTCGGATGACGACAGCGACGCTCCCCCCGCGCACCCCCTCGCGCACCCCCCGCAGCCGCTCTACCCGCTCTACGACCACCCCCTACATCTTCATTACCACCACACGTGACCCCACTTCCAGTAGGAAACCACTACGGTACAGTCAGACACTTAATTTGTGACCCACCTTAGGTCTAAAGTCAATCTGACATTTTACAACAAATGACGGTATCTCAAATGACATTGACGACTTTCAGCATTTTTTAAATGGGTCACAATTAACGTTTGTGAATGTACCACGTTTTACCCTACTTGTAGCGTGATATCCTCAACTCCTGTATAAAATTATAATGCCGGTAAATTGTTAGTGAATACCGGTTAACCGGTAAAAACCGGTTTGTTGGCTGTTGTAAAATCTTATATTTTAGCGTCAATAATAACTTTGAAATTATATGAAAAATTATCGATTAAAATTTTGAAAGTTGTTTAAATTACAGATATCTACATATGATAACAGTGTACCTAATCAGTCTCTTAGTTAAGAAACATATGAATACTAAAATACAATTTTGATATATAACCACCACTTTTATCCACTTATTAAAAGCAGATTTCTCATTAATAGTAATTTAAGGTGTGACTGTAACATAAAGTGAGCTTAAACTCTTTATATTTAGATGCATTTTTATTTAATACGCGTTTCGGTTAATAACCGGTTTTTACTTAAAGTGACGGGTTCTCGCAGGTTTATACTCGTGGTGGACTTTAAGCGGGTAATGTCGAGAATCTTTCATTGGATTTTCAAATGCCAAACTACTTGTTGCCTTTATTTTGCAGTAAACTATTTTTATTTGAAAATTTTGTGATCACAGCTACAATGATTAAAAATGAATATGCTAACGCCATCTAGTGACAATTGAGAGAACTAAATAGTTCTTTTAAAGCAGTTTGTGAAGTATGAATCATTTTAATTATAATTATATGCTAAGATTATAATGATGGAAAGTGTTTTTAATTTTCAAACTTGTATTATACAAATTAAAATGATTTATCTTTCTTTTCAATGATTATAAACTTGGAAAGTGATACACAGAAGAATAAATAGAAATATCGATTAATTCTAGAATAAAAATTTCATGTTTTTGACTTTAATAAGTACGTTAAACTACTTATATAAAATATATAACTTGGCTTTCTTGGACAAAATTTATATAAGTTTGTTTTATTTTATATACCAACATCATCGGTGTTTTAAAAAAAGTTTACTTGCTCTATAATGATTATCGATGCATTTTGAAACTTCAAAAAAATTTCAATTCCATTTTGTTTTTTGTTTCATTCATAAAAAATACATATACCCTATTGTGTTTTATCTAAGTGACAGCTATTTAAAATAGTTTAAACATTAATTTAAATAATAGGCAACCAAAATATAGATATTAGTTACACATATTTGAAAGATGTGTTATAATTGCATTAAAGTTAAAGTAAGGTAAATTAAAATATTTATTTTATTTTAACTTTTGATTAAAGCTTTTCTACGATTGGGTGTTCTGTTAACATTATAAGTAGTTTTATTTGTTATCGTAGTACGAATAATTTATTTAATAAATATGCGTGTCTCTTAATGTAAAAAATAATTTTAATTAGTCTAAGATGCTCGTATATTCTTAGTTTATTTATTAGTAGGTAAGTAGCATTAAAAAAGCGTGTGTTTTCTAATTGAAATGATTCATTTCTATTTTAACTCATTTTAATTATCTAGTGATACACTATAATATAACTATTTATAACGATCGATCCTTAGTAATCTAAACCTTTATGGAAAACATGCAAATTATTGATTTTAAATAAATCATATATGTGTAAATTTATTTGTCTTTTATTTTGGTGTAGCAAATAATTTTAATTTTACTTGAATAGAGTTCGGCCCTGTGTCAATTTATGAATTAGGTATTACAGGTGGCGATAGTTTCCATAGTAAAAATACTTCATGATGCCAAGATCTATAAACTGGCATATATGTTTCATCTCTGTTGGTGGGTGGGGACATTTCTGCCCATCGTCCTTTTAATCAATGTTAAGATTGCACCGAGCAAACGTCGAGCGTCCAGTGGCGCCCTCATTACTTTTATTGTGTTTTCCACTTAAGTAAAGAATTTCCTTGCAATCAGACGATACGTTTTTGTAGCGCAAGTAAAAACACAATTCATGGGATACGTGACACACTTTAATAACATTTACCCGTAGAGTAGTCAGCTTAACGGTAAAAGGTGGCCACTTTTTTTCGTTAAGTTGATAACTCGAAGGTGAATTGTTATTAAACTATGTGATATACCCTAAAAGTTGTGTTTTCATTTGTAGTACAAAAACCTACCGACCAATTTCAAGAAAATACTTTAATTGAATAGAAAACACAATAATAGTAAGGAGGGCGCCACTGTACATCCGGCGTACGCTCGGCGCAACCGGTTGAGCCGATCAACAAAATCAGAGGCTAATCTGTCAAAATCTGACAAGCTCTAAGAAGCAAAAGAGACAGTTAGGTATATGTGAGTCCTATAGCTCTATAATAATATAAGATTTCAGATATCAGTAATTGCTATTGCATACGACTGTAAACTATTTCATCATTTGGATATGCCGCTTGATAACTGTCAAATAAATACCCCCCCTCCCCCCTTATTTTCTCGAATGAACTGGATTAAAAGTTTAAAAGTTATTTGATGCTTGTGAAAGAAAATAGTTTTTTGAGTCTGCTTAATGAACTGAAAGCACGATGTTATTTTTTTTTGGCATAACTGCCCTAAAATGCACGTGATAGTCCAGTTCACTTGCACCGGCTTGCTGCACGGTTGTAATGCAGTTAGTTCAACCGCAATAGAACTGCATTACAACAGCTGCAGCTAGTCGGTATGCAGTTTCAATACATATGCCATCCGGACAAAAATTCATATTGCTAGGTACGATTTTGCAGCTGGTTGTCAGTTCAAATTTCTACTTTAATAATTGTAAGTAGGACCAGGCAGATAAGAAGTCTGTTCTAACACTTTGCACAACCATTAAGTTTCTGAATGTTAATAGTGCTAACAGCAGTAAAACAATGATAAACTAGTTGTTGCGTGTGAAGGACCAGTAATATTCAGAAACTTCATGATTGCGCCAGGAGTCAGTCAGTCAGTCAGTGATCAAATTCGAAAAACAAGAAGATAAATAAAAAATATATATAAGAAATCATACAAAATTTATTAAACAAATCAAACACAACTTAGAAAGCCACATTCATCAGCTGGATACCCTTGAGGTTGTCACGCACCACCACCTTGGAGTAAGCGTAGAAGTCGATCTCGATGGTCTCCTTAGACCTGACACGGTCCTTCAGGTTCCCATGCTGCATCACCGCATTGATGTCCAGAGCCCAGAAATGGTGGCCCTTGTACGTAGACTCGTAGTTCACAGCCACAGCTCCCGATAAACTGGCTTCGTATTCCATCTCAACTTTGATGGTACCACGGGTGGAATGGAGCTCAGTTACCACAGACTGTCCAGGTTCAAGAAGGACTTCCATTCCAGAGCTGGAACCAATGGTCACCTTTTGGGATTTGGCCACGTCTTGTCCCCATCTAGAGGTGTAGTTGAACTTAGTGGAAGCACCAAGCTTGAACATGCCAATCTCAAAGCCGTAGCTCAGGACCTGTTCCACGGAAAGCTCCTCGTTCTTGCTCCAGAAAGAAGACACGGTGTTTTCTACCGAGCTGGAAATACCGACGTTGAAGGTTGCGGCTTTGGTGCTGTTGTTTTCAAACTCCTGCTGCATCACGATGAGGGGTTTGGATTTGATGGCGATGACTCTTCCGCTGATAGGACGGAGGATTCTCGAGACCTGGTCCCAGTTGTTGCTCTTGAAGAGGTCTCCCCAAGGAGTAGGGCTGCGGAGGTAGGCATCAGTGGGGCGAGCTCCGAAGTAAGCGTTGACTCCGTTCTTCACGTTGTTCTCGGTGAGACTGAAGGAGGCACGTTCCTCGTCGGTGATGATGCCGATCTGGTTTCCGGAGTAGTAGACCTCGATGTCAGATGTGCTGTCTCCAAATTTTCCGCTAACGTCGACGTCGATATGGGCAAGGGCCAACGCTGGCAGCACGAGGAAAAGGAAACGGAGCGCCATCTTGGATTCTGGAATAGTAAAAAAGCTTTTAAACTAAAACCTGAGTAACCTGAGTGAGTAAGAAGGAGATAACAAGACGAACAAGAATAGTAATTTTGGTAAAGTTTTTTTTTCATAACATTGATTGCTACGAAGGGACCTCTATCCCACTAATATTATAAATGCGAAAGTTTGTGAGTGTGTGTTTGTTTGTTACTCCTTCACGATGCCACGGCTGGACGGATATGGATGAAAATTAAAATGGAGTTAGTACCTTTTATGCTGGATTTACATATAAGCTACTTTTTATTCCTAAAAATTCAAAAGTTCGGGGAGCAAAGATAATCGTAGTCTACGCGGAATAAGCGGCTCAACATTTAAAGTCCGTGGAGCTTTACACAAGAATTACGTTACTGTTCAAAATTATTAAAAAAATACTGGGGTGAATAAAATTTGAACTAAAGTTGACATGAAAAAACTGCAAAAAAGGGGGGACAAACAATCTCAAACCAAACAAGTCCTAAACTAAACTAAGCTTGTACAGTCAACCAATTTGATTTCTAGGCCACTTTGGACTATGTTAAAGTGACGTTGTCAACCAAAACGTAAGAGACTCCCTATGATTTGGTTTACAACGTCACGTTGACAAAGTCCATAGTGGCCTAGGAATCAAATTGGTTGACTGTACCATGGGTAGGCAACGACATAAATACTTATAGAGAAATCAATACTTAAATACAATGAAAACATTCAAGACTCAATAACAAATACTGGTGCTCATCACACAAAATATTTGCCCTTACCGGAAGTCGAACCCGGGACCGCTATTGCTTCATAGACAGGGTCGCTAACAACTGGGCTAACACGTCAAATATTAAATAATATGGCACAAATAAAAAACAAATCAAGAGAATAAATCACATAAAAATACTTACATGTTAAACCGAAGAAATTAAATAAGAATAATGATAAATATAAGAAATCAATACACGACAGCTCGTGTTATTATGATTTATTGAACTATATACCTTTGTTAAAATGTGTTCAGTATTTATACTACTTCAGCTTATGCAAATTTAACATTTCGTCTTGTATTAAAAAAATGCTGTGAACTGATTTCACTTAAAGTAATGCTGACAAAACGCTTGCAGTAGCATTTAACATAAGGTCGATTGTCCAATGATCTGATAACTGTTTCGAAGCTATAATCAACAGATGTATGAATGTGGAAGAAGCGAAAGAAATTTGTCAAGATCGTAGTAAGTGGAAAGAAGTGGTCTCTGCCTACCCCTCTGGAAAACAGGCGTGATTTAATGTATGTATGTATGTAATCAACAGGAACTTTTCTAAAAGCGGTTCTGAAAAAATCATGCTTAAAAAAAGGTTTATTTTGCTGTTTATTATATACTGAAAGTACTGCTAGTGGCCTAAGGGCTGAAACATCACATAGTCTTCTCTACGTCACAGCTATTGCTACAAAACGCGGTTCCAGAACCAAAATGACGTCACTCCGACGACTAGTCCCAAGGGGTTACGTATCAGAACACCTAAAATTAATAAACCTAATGTATCATAATCTCTAAAGGATTTTTCAGGATTGTTATAAAAGTAACCTAACCTAACCTAATAAGTTTTATGCAATACATTTTTAAACAATCCTGAAAAGTTTTCGGTTTCCGAAAAAAAGACCAATAGGTATTATTATGATACATTAGGCTTATTAATTTTAGGCGTTCTGATACGTAACCTCCCAAGGTGGGATAGCAAACACTTGTATGCTTTTTTCACAGTATATACTAATATTATAAAGAAGAAAGATTTGTATGTTTGTATGTTTATAACGAATAAACTCGAAAACTACTCAACCGATTTGTAAAATTCTTTCACCATTACAATGACACATAATACGAGTATGATCCCTGAATAAAATCGTCCCTCGTGCTAAAAATACGAATTCTACGCGGACGAAGTCGCTGGCAGAAGCCAAAATATACCTAAGTATATTTTGGAACGGAACACCTTTTAAAAAAATATATTTAGTAATTTCAAAGCTAGATGTTCAGGGTTCACGGAAGACAGTTCGTGAAGTGCTGAGGGACGTTATAACTCGACTGTGGCAGGAGGGGGTATATTTTTCGAGTGTATGTTTGTCTATTTCTGTGGCACGCTCTGCAGCCTAAACGGCTTGATGCTTTTTAACATTGAGGTGTCGTTGGATTGTTGTAAGTTAAAGACATCAACAGGCACAATGTTGAAAAATATCTTTTGCAATTATGTGCGAAAACAAATACAACAAAAAACATAGGTACAGATGTAGTGAATAATCCTTTCCCGTTTTTGGTCGGATAACTTCGTATTTATCTTGCTTTCTCAGTTGGCTTATTGATGGGTACTGAAGCTAATTGAGAAAGCTAAATAAACAAGAACTAATCCGACAAAAAACGATGGGTAAGGGTTTCTTACTGGTATATGAATGTAATATTGTTACCGGAAATTATAAATTGTGCTAATAATCTCCACATAATATAAAATATATATAAAAGGCAAACCTGACTTACTGACATATACATACATACCTTCACGCCTTTATTCCCAGAGTGGGGTAGGCAGAGCTACAGAATGACCAACAACTCTAAAAACTTGTTGTTAATTCTGTAACCACATTTTGCACAAACAGACTAAGATATTTATTTACCAGTGTATTAGAGACACGTTGCAAGCCCATCGCCTAACAGTACTACAAGCCTTTATTCCCTTAGTCACCTTTTAAAATTTCCACGGGAAGACATGCAGTATCCTATAATCTGTTCATGGACCGGCACTACGCCCATGGACTGGCTTTGACGACGCGCTGGCTTAGTTGGTAGTGACCCTGCCTACGAAGCTAGCGGTCCTGGGTTCAAATCCCGGTAAGGGCAGATATTAATGAGATGAGCGCGAATATTTGTTCCTGAGTCATGGATGTTTTCTGTATATTTAAGTATATATTTCTCTATATCGTTGTCTAGTACCCATAATACAAGCCTTGAGCTTAGTTTGGGGCTAGGTCAATTGGTGTGACATTGTCCGCTGATATTTATTGTATTTATTTTATTTACTATTCTAAGCCGGCAACCACACGGCCAAAGTTCGGGTTGCTGACTTATATATTTATCAACGCTCAGCCGAAACTACTGTACCTAGAAACTTGTAACTTGGTGCAGGAGTTCCTTTCATGGTTTTAGTGAGCGCTATGAAAGGATTTTCCGAAAATCGACCCCCAACGGGAAGAAATAGGGGTGGGGGGAAACTAATTGGAGGGAAGCGTACGATGTCGCAGGCGTAGATACTCTATTATACAATAAAGTCGCTTCTCGCTGTCTGTATGTACGATTGTACGCTTAGATCTCTCAAACGGATTTTAATGTGCTTTTCATCAATAGGTAAAGTGATTTAAGAGGAAGGTTTTTAATGTTTTATTGGACAGTTTTGCCTGTATGTTGTATATGTTACAGAAAAGAACATAAACCAAACCGAAGCGAGAGCGGGACGCTTTTAACATAAATAATATTAATTTTCTTTGACGACGAGCTGGCCTAGTGGGTAGTGACTCTGCCTACGAAGCTAGTGGTACTTGGTTCGAATCCCAGTAAGGGCAGATATTTGTGTGATGAGCGCGAATATTTGTTCCTGAGTCATGGATGTTTTCTATGTATTTAAGTATATATTTCTCTATGTAAGTATTTACATCGTTGTCTAGTACCCATAGTACAAGCCTAGAGCTTAGTTTGGGACTAGGTCAATTGGTGTGAGATTGTCCCCTTATATTTATTTTTTATTTTATTTTTTTGTAGCCTAATATCTAATTTTAATAGTTATTTTTGAAGATTTTGATATTGACATTAGTAATGAATTCGTCATCATATTTTGATCCTATTTGGAAAAAATCTTGAGAGATTAACATAACTATTTAGGTTATTTGGATGTATTTTGCCAGTTACTAAGTTTCATTAATTGCATTATTTTGACCTACATTATGTAAACCTATTGAGTTGCACGCATGTGCATCTTTGATGACGGTGCGATACACAAACATTTGCAAAGTCAGTTTATAAATTAATTAGTGATTAGGTACTTAACTACAATTAATAGCTAGATAAATCTAATCTTTGCATGAAATTAAATGAAGTTGTTTCCGTTGTCTGTTCGCGTAGATCTTTTAAAAAACATCTCAACGGATTTTAATGCAGTTTTCAATAATAGATAGATTCAAGGAAGGTTTACATGTATAATAGATTCTGGTTTATGTACGGGTGTTACAGGAAACAAATATACCGAAGCGAAGCGAGGGCGGGTCGCTAGCTGCAAATAAAATTACCTTAATAACGCGGGGTTGAAATATATGGCGAGTTTCTTTTTAATAGAGAAATAAACTACCGCCAAGCAGCAGTGTTCGCACTGTAGTGTTCCGGTGTGGGAGATAAGCCAACCTGTGAAATTACTAGCATAGAGTCATATCTTAGTGGTTGGAAAAGCATTTTCTATTCTTTATTTTTCTGTTCTAATCTATAATTTAGGTTTGTTTATGGGCCGTAAAATGTGCCTACTTTGCCCCACCCTAGGTAATTATGCTCCATGGTTATATTGAGGTAATCTGTATTGTAAATCATTCTATTGCTTTCATTTAGTTCTTAGGTGGATGTATACATCGATTCTTTTAAGAAAATTTGTCATCAACCTTGACTTATAGGGGTTATCAAACAAAGCGCTGGTAGACTCACTCTATATTACGAAGCGTAAAAGAGCCCTCACGTGGCCTATATACTGAATAAATATTTTGAATTTGGAATTTTGAATATTTGCCTATAAGGGGAATCCATCCTGGGTCACAGGGTCACCAACACCCAGCCGCGTCGTCCAATTTGGTTCTACATTCGTCACATTCCGTAAAATAAGTATGTGCGCCTCATAGAATTTAGT
Source organism: Acleris laterana (assembly GCA_963966035.1). Lineage (NCBI taxonomy): Eukaryota > Metazoa > Arthropoda > Insecta > Lepidoptera > Tortricidae > Acleris > Acleris laterana. Next base: position 2,094,472 of record OZ014463.1, on the reverse strand, counting down.
CTAGATTTTTTTTTATTAAAAGAACGAGCACGAGCTCTACCAGGACGCAAAAAAAACGGTGTTTATTCGGTTGGTATTTATTTATTCTGAAATATCGTCATGTTGGTTTTATACATACAAAAGTCATAACGAATTGACAAATTGATATTTATCGAGGATATTAATTAAAAATGGTTTTAATTTGTTATCGGAAAGGGAAATACATCGAATAGGAAAACTGTTATGGTGAAACAAAAATAAGGAATATAATGAATAATATGACGCACTGAAAAAGCGCCAATGATTTACATGAGTCAGTCGATGCACGGTATGGGCAAATATATGTGTGATGAACACGAGTATTTGTTTTTGAGTTTTGGATGTTCTCTATGTATTTTAGTATTTATTTATCTTTATAAGTGTTTACATAGTTGTCTAGTACCCTTAGTACAAAAGCCTAGAGCTTAGTTTGGGACTAGATCAAGTTATGTGAGATCGACCCTTGATAAACATTTTAGATTGGTACACAGGGTGCTTTCTTATACCGTAATAATTATGCCTAATTCTGGGACAACCTGTAGATTAAATACTAATCAATCAATCAACTTTAAATAAAAACATGCAAAGGTCATCATTCTTGACTTGCTAATAAAAAGGAATCAAAGTGCATACAGACGCAGATAATGCATAATGGCATTTATTTTACTGCAACAAGTTTCTAGAAATAATGTGCCAATAACATGCATACGGTACGTGTTATACATTTTTTTATCCGAATCCGACTATCAAAATATAAGTATTGTTGTGTTCCGGTGTAAGTAAGACAAAGACAACCGGTGAAATGACTAGCATAGAGGCTCCATCTTAGTCCTCAGGGTTGGTAATGCAATTGCGGTATAAAGATTATGTATGTATGTATGTATGTATGTATGTATGTAAACATTTTATTGTACAAAAGAAAAACCATAAGAATAAAATTAATATAAAAATATGTACAAAAACGAACTTATCCCTTTAAGGGATCTCTTCCAGCTAACCCTTGAGAGATTGAGAAGAGTGAAAGGTTGTGCAACGAGTAAACAAGTGTACAAGAAGAAGAATATAACACATTTAGTAACCAATAAAACTTATATAAATAAATGATCGTCGTAAGATTGCAATCTTGAGACTCATTAATCATTTATTGCGTTTTATGTTGTTTACAATGTGGTGTTGAAAATAAAATACAACTCAGAACGTGAACCCCGCTAGGCCACAGCAAAATTACAAATTAAATGCTAAATAGATATACACGGTGTTTTTTTTTTGGTGATCAGGAACCAATTTTTCTAATTCAGTTATTAATGGCGATCACGTTTATTACACAGTTACATGAAAAAAAACTTATTTGTTATGGTAAGAAATATATTTTGAAAATAACTTTTAATTGAAATGAATTGTCACCCTACTAATTGTTTAGTCTATGAGTTAACAACACTTAACTGATAAGTTCATTGGCGTAATATCTGTCAAATTTCCCGCCAAAGCGATGGCACTTGACGTATCTACTTCACTTCAATAATTAATGTAGGATGTCCATGTATCCAGTGGTGATTGGTTTTAACAATATCAGTAACTTAAATAAATTAAACAATTATTTGAGACTAATGTCTAAAATAATTTGTTTGAGACATCAACCATTAAATTCAATTTTTGTTGCATCTCCTAATCACCGATAAAAAAATCACCGTGTATAATGAGTCACTAATAAAAAAGGAGGATAATGGAAATAATATTGTTTTACCAACTAGATTAGAGTACCTACCTACTTATATACCACTAGAACCACAATTTCAATATCTTAATTACTATACTATTTTAACTGATTAATTCACGAATTAGTCTTAATAACAGTAATGCGCTTCTGGAGTTTTACTTAATTAGAATAATTACTGACACGTTCTGTATAAGTACCAACGCCACAGACTCCATCTTTTTTTTATGGCATAGACAAGGCAAACCAGCACACAGGCCACCTGATGGTAAGTAGGTTCTGTGTATTCTTAAGACTGCAATCCTAAATGCGTTGCCAACCCTGAGGATTAAGATGGAATGCCTCTATGCTAGTTATTCACGGTTGTCTTATCCCCACACCGGAACACAATGCGAATTCTGCTTGGTGGATTCAAGGATAAGATGGTGGAAGCACCATGCACAAGGTCCTACCTCCATTAATCTAACCTTGAGATAAAAATACGTATCAAACTCATTGTTTATTTGCTATCATCAAAAATGCATAAGATTAGGATCAGAGTGAATGTCAGAGCGAACGAAACACATTTTTGCACGTGCATTTTCAATTTGGCAGCATGGCTTCAGTCGATAAGATCGAACTTATAAGGCTGCCTAATTGTGAATGCACGCGCTAAAACGTGTTTTGTTCGCTCTGACGGGACTACTTAAACTCGCCGCTGCGATTTCGCTCGTTCGTCCGACCGTCCGTTGTTTTTGAGAGAACAACACCCCTGACAGAGATCGCAGAGTTCGTTGACGGTTGGAATTGGAACCGCTTTGCATTACAAAGTACGAATGATATCTAACGATAAAGTGATATTTTTCGACCAACAAATTAATAATCGATTATATACAATGTTACTACTCGAGATAATTAAGTATCTCGTTAGAGAGTTAATCTTCCTCATGTTATAAATGCGTGGGACTGTGTCATTTTCGTCACTCTGGGATCATTCTGGTAAGTTTACTTATCAATGATAGCACTAAATAACTTTGAATATAGTAGTGTTTTTATCCCCTGCCGCAAAAAGAGGGGAGTTATAAATTTTACATCTGTACCTATATGTGGCACCGTAGTTTCTAAACGGATGGATTTAGATGCGATCTTATTTATTTATCGGGGTTTTTATCTAAGTACGTATCTAATAGTTGGTGAACATCAGTAGCAACAGTATCTTGCTTGCGGTATAGGACGTCCTTGCGTTCGGACCACATAAAAATTATCGTATCCTAATGATTCGAGCCTAAACTAACTAAGAATCACCGGTAGAAAACCTACTTTCAATTAAAAAACACATCCAAATTGGTTCACTAGTTTAAGAGCTACAGTGCCACACACACACGCATAGCGGGCAAATTTATAACACCCCGTTACCCCTTGCGTCGGGGGTTAAAAAGGTAACATCGAACCTATTCCAGGTCACCATGCATCTCCTCCTGCTTCTCCTCCCCACCCTGGCCTCCGCCCGCCTCAGCGTTAACATCGAGATCTCCTCGAAGAAAGAGAACGTCAACGTAAATTTCCTCGGAGAAGACGACCACGTCATCGACAACAGCGAAATCGGCGCCTTCAGGATATCTGATGAGCTACTGAAGGACGCTGTCAACGCGTATTCTGGAGGACGTCCTACTGATGTGTACTTGAGATCGCCGACGCCGTGGGGGGACCTGTTCCAGAGATATGGGTGGTCGCAGGTCCATAGAGTACTGAAGCCACTGAAAGTGACTATTTTGGGTAAGTTGCCAGTAACTATAAGTATGGTCAGATTTGCATTGACCCTGCCTTCAAAGCTAGCTAGTCGATATTCCAGTAAGGGCAGATATTTGTGTGATGAGCGCGAATATTTGTTTCTGAATCTTCGATGTTACCGACTTAACAACTGGTTTTTAAAGTTGTTGGTAATCCTGTAGCCCCTGGCGTGAAGGTATGTATGTATTAAGTTTATCGTTTTATAGTACCCAAGTATTAGCCTAGAGTGCCTAGACCTTAGTTTGGGAAGAGGTCAATTTGTGTAAGATTGTGTCGTGATATTTTTTTTGTAAGTATACTTATTTAATAGGGATTCAGAGGGAATGCCTCTAATTTCCTCTTAGTCCTCAGGGTTGGCAACGCATTAGCGGTGTTAAGATTGCAGTTTTATGTTTTTATAGCCTTCTTCTTGCCATTAAAACAACTTGAAGACCTGTGATCACACACAGACAGACAGGTTTCTAGTTGAACTTAAAAAAAACCAAATGAAATTATTCTCAGGAGTCAAGAGCGAGCCAGTCATCATCGGGACCCAACAATTCCGAAACAATGGAACCAAAACCGCCCAATACCAGGCCGAGCTCTCACAGACGGTCACCAACTCCGTCACCAACTCTTGGAACTCAGGTCGCACCTTCAACGTCGGCCAGGAGATCAACTACGAGTTCACGATCCCCGTTGGAAAACTTGGAGGGAAGACCACGTTTTCATATTCCCACCAATGGGGAACGAGTGGGAGCGAAGCTCAGGCGATAACCGTAGGAGCATCAGCTGGTGTGACCGTACCAGTTGAGCCTGGGGACACCGTAGTAGCTTCCATGTCTGCTTCACGAGGAACCATGGAGCTGGAGGTTACTTATGAAGCGTCATTGTATGGGCATGTAGCTGTTAACTATGAGACCTCGTTCAGTGGACATTATTTCTGGCGTTATGACATCAATGCTGTTATGAGTGCTGGTGGTCTTTCTCCTACTATATCCAGGACTGAGGTTATTAAGGTTGGCTTTTATACTGACGTGGAGATTATTTTGAACGAGAAGTCTGGTGCTCGCCCGTTGCTTACTCTGCTTAAAGTTTAGAGAAATGGTTTTCTACATAGTGATGTAGACTAGCCAAAACCCTGAAGGTTTCGATGAACAACTGCAATTTTATTGAGGTTTTGAAATTGATGAAATATACTGAAATAAGTCGCCATTTTATTTTTTTATTTATAGAACCTGTGACTTTGTCCGCGTAGAACTTAAGAACGTTATTTTTAGAGGGACTATGTGTTTGGCCAAAATGTTTTTGGTCAAATGTATAATTTTCCAAGACGTTGTTTCCCGTTGCAGTTGAATTATTTTTTATGTATTCACAAGTGTAACCTAACGTTATATACGTAGCGAGCGGTTTCGATATTCCAAGTATGAAACATAAATAGTAATACAAAATGCTTTTTGGGAAATTAAAATTTGGCGAATGATATATTTGACCAAAAATACTTTGGCCAAACGATGGAGTCGAACGGTGACGACGGGATCTCCGCTATACTTTTAACGTTTTTTTTTACGGCATAGAGAAGACAAACGAGCACACAGGCCACCTGATGGTAAGTGGAAACTGTGACCCATAGACATTCGCATTCACAAGACTGCAAATGCGTTGCCAACCCTGAGGACTAAGATGGAATGCCTCTATGCTAGCCATTTCACCGGCTGTCTTATCCCCAAACCGGAACACAACAATGCGAACACTGCTGTTTGGCGGTAGGTTAATGGATAAGACGGTGATAGCGATCCGGACGGACCCTGCACAAGGTCATCAACATATCAAAAAAACTTTTTTTTTACAAAATTTATTATTGTAGGTTATCGAACTCCAATAACTCTTATGAACAAAACTGTGTCACGTTTTACTGTTTACTATAACTTAGCAAAACGTGCTCGAAGCATCGCCTCTTTAGCACTTTAGTTTCTAAATGTAGCGCAAATAATGCTCTTACGCAGCGAAAGCGTCGTTAATCGATCAGGCATAAATCGATGTCAGGTCGTTTGTGATACCCTAACTAAGATAGCCGTTAAGCTATCCGCAAGGATCGGAAAAACGCCCGTCATTTTGAAAACATGACCCTGTTCCTTAACAGCAGAGACTTCCTTTATAGATTTATTACTTACTTTATATCAATATGTATTCAGCGACAATTTTATTAATGAATGACACCGGAATGGTTATGGAAAAAAAACACCCTTGTCAAGCAAAAATAATGTTTTTTTTTTCAAAATTATCACATTTGATTCCATGACGACGTGAATTTTTTTTAGGACCCATTAATGAGTCGGTAAAGTTCATTTAAAGTGTAAGGGCGTCAAATTGGCATATTTAATCGTTGACTAAATAAATATTTGTGTGTGTTTGTGTTGTCTCATGACCATTCCGAGTCATTCATTAAAAAAATGTCGCTGACTACATACCTATACATTATGGTAATTATAATAAATGTATAAAATAACTAATAATAAATTTTATTGACATAAGGAACTCTCTGCTGTACGGAACAGGGTTATGGTTTCAGAATGACGGGCGTTTATCCGATCCTTAGATATAAGGGGGCCTAATATGGCTGCGTTTATCGCGTGATAAATTTTGGATAAGGCATCCGTCACCTTCTGACAGGTAAATAAGTACATGTGTCAAAAAGTGACGGATGCTTTATCCACAGTTGACACGCGATATAGACGCAGCCATACTAGGCACGCTGCTCTGGAAGACAGGGTACCTATTATAGCTTTAAAAAAAACGCATTCAAATTGGTCCTTCCACAAGGGAGCTACGTTACCATATACGTACGTAAAACGGGGTGAGTAGGGGCAGAACCAAAAATTAGTCATAACTTGTTACAAATAGGAGCAAGTATTAAATGGACAATAACGGTACGTCTATTGGAAATAGTTTCAGTCTTATAATTAGCAACATATGCTTCTTTAGCTTATGTCCCTACTCACCCCTTTATCCCCCCTACTCACCCCGTTTTACTGTACAGACAAGGATACACAGATACGTATGCATTAAACTTATGTCCCCCTATTTTTTGACGGGGGTTAAACAAGAGCAGCAACCAAATAAAAAAACCAAAAGGAACCTTTTTTCACCGGCACATGATTATTAGTAACCAGAATTATATTTATACTTCTTGAGTTAGAAACAAGATAAATAACTAATTAGTTTAACTATTAGCTAACCATTATGGCACGAGTGAGATAATGGTACAACGTTAATTATTGTCCTTTAACCTAGCGCCTATTCTGTGTGGTTGCCGGGTTAGAATAGTGCCACTCCATGTTCTGCCGTGGATGTCGTAATCGTAACGGCTAAGGGAATAAAGGCTGTGTAGTACTGTTAGGCGATGGGCTTGCAACCTGTCACTAATAAATACACTGGTAAACATCTCATTACTGGTAACTTTTTTTTTTTTCTTTTTCTTCCTTTATCTCTCACGTAAGATTTTTGGCATGTTTTCCTGCTGATCTACGCATGTTACATACATACATACATAAACTCACGCCTTTATTCCCGGAGTGGGGTAGGCAGAGCAACAGAATTACCAACAACTCTAAAAACTTGTTGATAATTCTGTAACCACATTTTGCACACTTAGGCTAAGATGTTTACCAGTGTATTAGTGACAGGTTGCAAGCCCATCGCCTAACAGTACTATACGCCTATACTCCCTTAGCCGTCTCTTCCGACATTCACGGGAAGACATGGAGTGGCACTATTCTAACCCGGCAACCACGCGGCAACGCATGTTATTGGATATTATATTGAATTTAATATATATTGCTTTATATAATGCTAGATTAAGTAGGTAGTACCATTGTAATATGTTTAAAAAATGACTGACTGCTGAGTTTCTTGCGGTGTTTCTTCTCAGCAGTGTCTCCTCTTGGGAAGCGCTGGTAGATTCTTGACGTGTAAAAGTGCCCGTACGGCCTACTTACTGAATAAATGTCTTTTATCTTTTATCTTAGCCTAATTGTGTAAAGCATGGTTATCTTATCTTATCTTCTTGATGGGGTCCTTACGGATACACTTCGACCCTATGGGATCTTTTGTGTAATTCCCTTCCTAATAGCGGATAGTGGAGTGCAATGGCAGAGCCTTGAAATCGTTCGGCTCTGGGTAGCCACAACCGAGGATTTTCATTCTTACTCCGGCGAGGGCGTCACATTCACACAATAAGTGTTTCATTGTTTCCACCTCCTCGCCGCACATTCTACAATCTGTGTTGTCATATAGGCCCATCTTTGCTAGGAGATATTTAACCCCAAAGTGCCCTGTAAACACTCCGATACCGTATCGGAGTTGTCTTCTGTTGAGTTTCCTAAGTTTTTTGGTCCAGCTCTGGTCAAGTAAAAAAAAACATGGTAAAGCATGGTTACGGAATTATTAACAAGTTTTTAGAGTTGTTAGTAATTCTATAGCTCTACCTACTCCACTCTGGGAATACTCGTAGGTAAAGGCGTTAGCGTATGTATGTAAATTGTAACCTACCGCCTCGCAGCAGAGTTGTGGTTGTGCTCCGGTGTGAAAATGAGACAACCAACGAAATAACTAGTGTAGTTAGTCCTCAATTTGCAGGCTTACAATTGCAGCCTTAAGATTGTTGTCTTGAGAATGCTTGTCTATGGGTCACACACTGAACGACCGAATGGGTTGATATTACTAAATTTTAGGACCTACCCATGAGTTTCGTTGAGGTAGCACCTAACCTTAGTAAAAACAACACATTGAAAAGGTTGCTTCAACCTTTTTCCTGGTTAACTCAACCAAACTCACGTGTAAGTCCTATTTTAACCATAATAGCCAACTTTAATAACCAAGGGACCACCCAAGGTATAAGTTACGTAAAAGGTATGATAATTGAACTACTAACGTAAATTCAAATGATACAGATGTTTTTATATAGATTTTATTAATAGTATAACAACTTATTTATGAAAAAATGTAACAATAAACAAACAAACAATCCAGTGGCCTTACAAAAATGCATTCGGCAAACGTTATCGCTATCGAAAATCGAAAACGGATTGACGTAAGCTACCGCGGACGGTTGCGTCGAGCGCTTGCGTTAAGTCCATACATTTTGACTGTTTACTAATATCGCTTACGTTAGCATTAGGTATACATCTTGTTTAGAGAACCAGCTACAACATGTCAAACAAAATTATACTGAATATAATTATTATAGGATGAACACATTAAATAGTCGAACAAGTTCTTGCGCGACCGTCGCGCTGTATCTCAGGAGCAGGGTAGCGGGGGGAGGCTTTCGCATTTACAATGATTTGGGATGTGATTTAGTTCAACATTTAACTTTGATATATCTACACCAACTGACGTACTCCATCGTACACGTTAACATACTCATCGGCATAAAACCCAATGCTAATAGTCTCCTTAGACTTAATGCTGGTGGGCAACCCAGCAGCCCTGAGCACATTATTAACATCATAAGACCAGAAGTGGTGACCTTTGTGTACAGCCCCGTAGTTGCAAGCCACGGATCCGCTTAAAGTGGCTTCATACTCGACCTCAACCTCCATAGTGCCCTGATGAGCACTTAGCACAGCTGTCGCCGCTTGCCCCGGCTTGAGTTCCACTAAGACCGATGAACCAGAGCTCAAGACAGTAGACTGGGATTTGGATGTAGATTCTCCCCAATTATTATTGAAACTGAAGCTAGTCGTGCCTCCAACACTACCAACTCCAAAATTCACTGAGTACGTAATTTCCTGTCCAACAGTTATGTCTCCACCTTTACTGGTTGTTGTTGATACAGTCTTAGTGACCTGCTGAGAGACCTCAGCTGTGAACTTAGCTGGTTGAGGGCCCATGTTTTGGAACGAGCGTTTTCCAACTATGGCGACGTGGGTCCTTACACCGAGAACACGTGTGTTGATCGGTCGGAGCGTGGTCCGCACCTGGCCCCAGTTGAATCTTCGGTAGAGATCATCCCACGGGGTAGGGCTGTGTAGAAAGGCGTCATCAGGTCGTCTGCCGTCATGCTTTCCAACAGCATCTTTAAGCTGTCCATCGCTGATCCTGAAAGCGTTTCTTTCGCGATCGCTGATGACGTCAATTCTCTCGCCAAATGCTGAGGCGAGGGCGTTCCGCTGGTCTTTCGCCACGTCGATCTTCACGTTGATGTTGGCATAAGCTAGCGCTGGCAGCAGCAGAAGGATTATGGCCGCCATGACCTGCAAAAGACAATGATCTTAACATACATTATATACTGAATCTTAGACTTAAAAATGACCTTCTGCTGGAGTTTCTTGCGGCGCTTCTTCTCCGCAATGATGGTCTTGTCCGAAGCGCTGGTAGACTCACCCTATATTACCGACGTGTAAAAGAGCCCTCATGTGGCCTATTTACTGAATAAATATTTTGAATTTTGAATTTTTTAATTTAGCCTCCTTAGACGAAGCGGTTTGCCTATTCATAGTTAGTAGTAACCTTGCCCACTTATGGCCGAAACCTATATTCAATTTGTTTGAATACTGTAAAACGGAGTGAGTAGGGAGACAATCTAATATAAGTCATAACTGGTTACAAATAAGAACAAGTAATTAATGGACAAAATAACGTTACGTCTATTGGAAATAATTTCAAACTCATAATTAGTACAATGTGCTCCTTTTTTGGTTGTGTCACTACTCACCCCGTTATACGGTATATGGTTCTGTACTATCAGTGACAAAACACACCCACACATAGGTACACACAATTCACACAGATACAGACACTCACTTACACGCACACGCACATGACGCCCACAAGCACATATGCACACACCCACACACACACGGTGAGTCAGGACATATTTTATTTTATTAATGCTAAGTTACCTATCATTTATGTTGATTTTTGGAAGAGCGAGGCGTCCCGACACAGACTTTTTAACTCTAAAGCGAGGCCTCAGCAACTGTTATTTTATAAACTGGCTAAGTGATAATATAGTATTTTTCGTAATCGTGTTATAATAGAGAGCTTTTTAGTCGAGTACCGTGTTTAGGCCACGAAGCTTGCTGAGTGGCCTAAGTAAGGTACGAGATTAAAAAGCTTAATTATGACACTATTGTGAACAATACTTTTTGTACGAGTTCATTAAAATTAATAATGTAAGTCATTAATACGAGTATATAAGAAAACTAAAAGTAGATTTTTGACAGATGATGCGACGCTGCTACGTTCCGAAACGACACAGATTGGCAATTTTGTATCGGATCGAGGCTCCTTAAACAAGGACACATATATGGAAATCCGAAGTTCTATTTTCAAATTTTTTTCGGTTGTCTAGAGCGTATCGAAATAGTTATTTCGGTTGTCTAGAGCGTATCGAAATAGTTATTTCGGTTGTCTAGAGCGTATCGAAATAGTTATTTCGGTTGTTTCGGAAGTAACATCTAGACTATTCAACGATGAAAAGAGTGATGTTACAGTATTCTCTATGAAATCGTAATACACACATTTTAATCGACGAGTACAAATAATAATTATTGATTTTGATATTTATTTTTTTAACACGAATTTTAAATAACAAGAATAAATAAGTAGGAAACTTACCACAGAATGAGGATTTTTCGACCGCCAAGTAACCACGAACGGAAATGAATGTCTTTCGTAGAACAATGTCGAAGTATTTATACATATAACTTAAGACTAAGGAGTCACTCTATTTACGTAAGGAATAACAAAATTCCTGAACGTAACAAAATGTTTTTTAAATTATCCTCAAATGTTTTGTCATCTAAGGAAATCCAGGCGTAAACTTTGCGAAGTAGCTTGCGTACGCGCAAACCCATTACCGTGTAGTTGGTAGTATATTTATTAGTAAGTAGTATTTATTAAAGCAGGTGCAGTCGTGTAAATGCAGTTGAAATGCGCTCTTTGCGTAGTATGTGTGGTGTGAAACTGATTAATAGAGTAAGGAATGAAAAAGTCAGAGAGAAATGTGGGATAAAAGAAGATGTAGTGACTAAGATTGAAAAGAGCATGCTTCGATGGTTCGGTCATTTGGAAAGGATGGATGAAAGAAGATTGACGAAAGATATATACAGATCGAAAGTGAGTGGACGGGTCGGTAGGGGCCCTAGGCGTACTTTTTCGAGTCAGATCGGAGAAATACTGGAAAAGGGCCGAATCTTAACTACCCGAAACCGACGTGCGTGCATGACTCGATGTATGAATGTGGAAGAAGCGAAAGAAATTTGTCAAGATCGTAGCAAATGGAAAGAAGTGGTCTCTGCCTACCCCTGTGGGAAACAGGCGTGATTTAATGTATGTATGTAAGTATGTAGTATTTGTTCTTATGCTACTAATTTCACTCGATGCTTGTCTTATCCCAACACCGGAACACAACAATACGAACACTGCAGCTTAACGGCGGGTTAGAGGTTAAGATGGTGGTAGCGATCCAGACCCTGCACAAACTATCAACTTGTCAGGCCCTATTCTTATAGATTTGTTAGTTAGATTTTTACATAAAAAATAAATGTAGTTATTTTCTTGCGTTATTTTCTCTTTATAACCTCTGTAAATCACCACGCATATATCCCATGCGTCACGTCATACGTCATAACCTGCAAAATGAACTGACTACTCTACAGCTTACAATATTAATGTCGTAAATATGACGTCATTTAAGAGCAATATGACGTTATGTCGCTTTAGAGTGCGCACTAAAAACCAAAGGTTTAGGTACAGTCACTCAAGAAAAATGTTGAGTATACTTTAGAACCTTGTCTTAGAACTGTTTTTGTCATACTTGTATGTATGTATGTAAACACTTTATTGTACAAAAGAAAAACCATAACAATACAATTAATATAAAAATATGTACAAAGGCGAACTTATCCCTTTAATGGATCTCTTCCAGCTAACCCATGAGAGATTGAGATGAGTGAACGGTTGTGCAACGAGTAAACAAGTGTACAAGAAGAAGACAAATAAAACTTATAAAATTAAATTTAAACTACATTCAAATACCTACATAAATAAGTAGATATAGAAATATACATATTAATAGTTAAATATACATACATAAACTACATTTTACGTATCTAGAGGATAATTGATATTTAGGAGATCTATAGAGTCAAGCCAGAACTTCTTCTTGTCTTTTTAGGGTTCCGTAGCCGAATGGCAAAAACGGAACCCTTATGGATTCGTCAAGTCTGTCCGTCCGTCCGTCCGTCTGTCCGTCCGTACGTCACAGCCACTTTTTTCCGTAACTATAAGAGCTATACTGTGGAAACTTTGTAAGTAGATGTATTCGGTGAACCGCTTTAAGATTTTCATACAAAAATAGAAAAAAAACAATAAATTTTTGGGGTAGAACTGAAACTCAAAATTTTTTTTTATCAAACCCATACGTGTGGGGTATCTATGGATAGGTCTTCAAAAATGATATTGAGGTTTCTAATATAATCTTTTTCTAAACTGAATAATTTGCGCGAGAGACGCTTCCAAAGTGGAAAAATGTGTGTCCCCCCCCCCGTAACTTCTAAAATAAGGGAATGATAAATGTAAAAATAATATTTGATGTACATTACCATGCAAACTTCCACCGAAAATTGGTTTGAACGAGATCTAATAATTAGTTTTTTTTTAATACGTTAAATAATATAGTGGTACGGAACCCTACATGCGCGAGTCCGACTCGCACTTGGCCGCTTTTTTTCTTCTTCTTGTCATTTTGATGTTCAGTTTGAAGTTTATTACAACAGTGCACTAGAGTGGTTAACATTTTCGTTACGTTTGTACGTCATTATATTTAAAGATTGATACTTATAGGCAGGGACCGTTACCGATTTTATTATATTATGAGGATAAAATAATTAATAGTTAATTTGACGACGCGCTGGCCTAGTGGGTAGTGACCCTGCCTACGAAGCTAGCGGTCCTGGGTTCGAATCCCGGTAAGGGCAGATATTTCTGTGATGAGCGCGAATATTTGTTCCTGAGTCATGGATGTTTTCTAATGTATTTAAGTTTATATTTTTCTATATAAATATTTATATCGTTGTCTAGTACCCATAGTACAAGCCTAGAGCTTAGTTTGGGACTAGGTCAATTGGTGTGAGATTGTCCCCTTATAGTTATTTATTTATTTTAAAATGAGGTAGGACAGGTTATCATTGTATTTCCATATTTATACGGCTTAAAACTTACGGTTAAACTTGTTTTAACTCTTTATTAACTCTTGTCAAACAATAAGTTATATTATAGAAAGCAAAAAAAAGAAAGAGAGAAACACATTTATTAGTGACAAAAAACAACAAAGGACACAGAAATACGCGAAAAAAACGACTCCCAACTCAGCGTTGGAACCATCGTGTTAACAGAAGGTTACAAAAACATAAATTATAAAATTAACAAAGAGAAGGAAATCGAATAAAAGTCACCAAATTTTATTCAAATTATTAGAATACAAGTTACAAGTTAGCCACAGCAAATGTTATGATATGACATGTGTCTTTTATTTTATTTAAACTTAGTTATTTATGCTCTATTTGATACTGTTACAAGCTTTTATTTAACTTGCAATGTATGTAAGTATGTATGTATGTATGTAAAGGTCAAATTTTGCCAGTTAAATTTGACCCACTTCCCGGTTTCCGATGATGATGAAAATTTGTATACGCCTTTAGTTCTGATGATATAGTACCATCGAGCTGGTCTGATGATGGAGACTCAGGGTGGCCATAGAAACTACTAAATTGCACATGATAAACCCGTCGTGTCAGGGCGAGTAGTCGACGACTGTGCAAAAAAAAGAACAGTCTTCAACAAAAGCTTGTCCCCAAAATGAAATTCTTGACAGTAACTTATTTTATATATGTGAAAGCAACGATAAACCTGTCTAAGGTCATAGCATCATACTGGTACGGTAAAGTATAAGCAACACAAAGATCAATACTTAGAAAATCAGAAAAAAAACGAGTTGAAATTAATAAAATCATTTTTGCTTCAGGAATCAGGATGGAGTTACATCCATTAGACGCATCTTGATACAAACTAACTATTTTATATCTTAGACCAAAATTCGAATCGGTGCAGGTGCTAATGGATGTAACTCCACCCTGAATGATTATAAAAATAGTCGAGAAGTAAACACGTTTTTTTTTAATTACAACTCGTTTTTTTTCTGATTTTGTAAGTGTTGATCTTTGTGTTGCTTATACTAATACCGTACCAGTGTGATGCTATGACCTTAGACAGGTGTATCGTTGCTCTAACATAATATTAAATGAGTTACTGTCAAGAATTTCATTTTGGGGACAAGCTTTTGTTGAAGACTGTACTTTTTTTTTGCACAGTCGTCGACTACTCGCACGAAGAACACGAAGCGTTTATTATGTGTAATTTAGTAGTTTCTATGGCTACACTGAGTCTTCATCATCAGACCAGCTCGATGGTACTATATCATCAGAACTAAAGGCGTATACAAATTTTCATCATCATCGGAAACCGCGAAGTGGGTCAAATTTAACTTGCAAGACTTGACCATTACATACATGCATACATACATTGCAAGTTAAATAAAAGCTTGTAATAAAACGTCTTCAGTTCACCAAAACCTTGCGCGTCAACAACCTTCTCTTACCACTTTTTTCTTGCAACGTGATATGCATATCAGAATAAAACCCTACACTAATGATCTCTGATCTCCTAATAGTCGTCGGGATTCCTCCTGCTTTCATGACAGCATTAACATCTAATCCAGTAAAGTGATGGCCCTTGTAAGGACGCGCGTAATTGAGAGCAACGTGTCCGTACAACGACGCTTCGTATGTGACTTCCAACTCCATGGTTCCTCTTGAGGCAGTCAAGGTTGATATAACAGTCTCTCCATATGCGACAGGCACTGAATAACCAGCGGTAGCTGACACAGTGACTGCCTCAGCTTGGCTGCCACTTTTGCCCCACTGATGCGAGTATGAAAACGTCGTCTTTCCACCACCTTTTCCTATCGGTAGTACGAATTCGTAGGTGATTTCTTGACCTACGTTGATGCTGTGTCCTGAGCTCCAGGAGTTGGTGACGGTGTTGGTGACAGAATGCGATATCTGGCCGTTGTGTTGGGCGGTTTTTGTAAAGTTGTTGGTGAACTCCTGTGATGTTATGATCTCGGGCTTGCTCCGGATACCTGATGATGAATGGTAACATGAAGAAATTGAAGAGAACCTAACAATACTGCGATTATTCGGGGGGGGGGGGGGGCAGTGAGAAGTTGTATCTCTTGTGGATCCATGATATGCCGCCCTAGGTAGATACTTCTACTACGCATTACTTAGTGGTCCGCAAGAACAGAGGATGTGCATAGCTGTCTCCTCTGTTTCCTGACAGAACCTGCATGTCGGTTCCTGTTTCATTCCTATTAGGGGCAAGTGTCTGTTCATACACAATACTGCTATAATTTGCTCAAGTACTTGTGAAAGGATGGGAAATATTGAAGTCCTTTTTTGATTTAGTCTGTATGGATAATTAAAAATGACTTAAAAAAATCCATCGGCTGTCATCTCAAGTCTGTCTAGTACAGTAAAAGGGACACCCTCAGAATCTCTAACAATGTTTATCCTAACACATCGGTTGTCCGAATTTTCATTTGCCCTAAACTGGTTTTCAGATGAGTCAGCGAGCTTTGACGCGATGGCCAGTAAGATCACCTGGTAGGATCCCCTACCTATTAATTTTGTAAGTGGGGGATCCCCAGGTGATCTTACTGGAGATCGCAAACTTTTTAAGTTTTCTTATTATATCTGCGGTTCGGTTAGGTTAGGGTTGTATTGTAACAACACTAAAAAGCTTTAAAATTTAATCGGAACGGTCTTTAGGATAAACGAAAATTCGGACAAACGAGGAGTTACGAGAAATGACGATTAGCGTTCCCATAGCGGAACCAGTAAAACACATCTTTATTTTAGCCAATTATAAAATTAACTAAAAAGTCAGATATCTGATATTTGACGTACGTTTTACTTAAGATATGTTTCTATATCAAATCCAGTTTATACTGCAGTTTAAACATAACTTTGTATCGTCAAGGGACTAAAACTACTAAAAGTATTTCCAATGTTGTTTGTACGTACCCAGGATATCAACCTTAACAGGCTTTAGCACCCTATGTACTTGTTTCATTCCGTAAGTATGGTACAGGTCGCCCCAGGGGGTAGGCGAAGACAGGTAGACGTCATTGGGGCGAGCACCATGGAACCGCCGGCAAGCCTCCTTGAGGGGTCCATCAAAGAGACGGAAACCTTCTATGTCAGCGCGGTCAATGACGTGGTCATCCTCGCCCAGCAGTTGGACCTTGACGTCATCTTTGTTCTTTGAGACGTCGACGTGGATGCTGAGTCGAGCGTAGGCGAGTGGAAGCATCAGCAGAATGATATGGAGCTTCATCTGCAAGTAAAAAGGTATATGTTAATGTGGGATGATTTTTAGCAGTCAAATATGGACCATGCTTCGATGGTTCGGTCATTTGGAAAGGATGGATGAAAGAAGATTGACGAAAGAGATATACAGATCGAAAGTGAGTGGACGGGTCGGAAGGGGCCGCCCTAGGCGTACTTTTTCGAGTCAAATAGGAGAAATACTGGAAAAGGGCCGAATCTTAAGTACCCGAAACCGACGAGCGTGCATGACTCGATGTATGAATGTGGAAGAAGCGAAAGAAATTTGTCAAGATCGTAGCAAGTGGAAAGAAGTGGTCTCTGCCTACCCCTCTGGGAAACAGGCGTGATTTAATGTATGTATGTATGTAAATATGGACCAGTTGGGTCCCACGCGATAGAATTCGGCGCCGCGGCAGACCAAGGCGACGTTGGCGAGATGAGCTTGAAGCCTTCAATCAAGACTGGTGGGAGACTGCCCAAGATAGGGAAGAAAAAAACATGGTGATGCCAGGGTCAGTTTCTTTACGGTTGCGGCACATTTCGCACGCTCGGATATTTTGCGGGTGGGACCTTGTGCAGGGTCCGTCCGGATCGCTACCACCATCTTATCCATTAACCTACCGCCAAACAGCAGTGTTCGCATTGTTGTGTTCCGATTTGGGGATGAGACAGCCGGTGAAATGACTAGCATAGAGGCATTCCATCTTAGTCCTCGGGGTTGGCAAGGCATTTGCAGTCTTGTGAATGCGAATGTCTATGGGTCACAGTTTCCACTTACCATCAGGTAGCCTGTGTGCTCGATTGTCTTCTCTATGACATAAAAAAAACCTCTAATTTAATTTATTTCCTTACCTTGAAGTTTCTAGAAGTTTATCTGTAATTGTTCTGATTCCACCCAAAGTAAAGTGAATGTTTTTCCTTTTACGTATCTCTGAACTTCTGCGAAGGTAATAACGCTATCGTCGCGAATATAATACTCAAGATATTTCGTAAACTTTACTTATGACAGAAAATTTCGAACAGTACACGACTAGGTGTAAGTAAAACTGGCAACATTGGTCACCTGGCCAAAGGTTTTTATACTTATTAATATCAATCACGTAGGCAAATTGCGGTCGATGAGGTGCGTAAAAACTGTCCCTTTAAAAAAACCAATAATCATTGTGGATGAATCAAGTACTTAAAATATAGAATTCATTCATACCTGATTCATCCATGGAAATAAGTGTATACCATAAAACGGGGTGAGTAGGGACACAACCAGAAATAAGTCATCTACAGACAGGATTCTTTGGGGCAAATTTTCTTGACAGGTAGGGACTTCCTATATCGATAAACTGAATAACCGATAGGTAGTAGTTCTATATACTAGTGATCACTCAGTTTGCTTGTAAAAATATGTTAAGCGTAAAAATCAAATTAAATACCGTAAAACTACACAACTAGAGTCCTGGCCTACAACAAGAGTCCAATTTTACTTTTCATATTATTCTAAAAATATGATTGATTTAGATATAGCTAGAGTTTAGAGCAGTCAATTTTAGGCCAAACAGTACATTATACCCAGCAATAATAGCAGTAAGGTATCATATTTTACAATAATGTAATGAGGAATATTGGACTATTGTTGCAGGCTAGGGCCATAGTTGTGTAGTTTTACGGTAATAACTAACTCTATTCTTCTTTTTTCAAAACGATTTCAAACATTTACTTGTTAAAATTTTGTTCTTCACGAATGTCCCATTTAATTGTTTAAGGAAACGACCAGAAGTAATTAGGCTAAGATGTTTAGTGACAGGTTGCAAGCCCATCGCCTAACAGTACTGCACCCCTTAATTCCCTGTCGTCTCTTAGGACACGGGAAGACATGGAGTGGCACTATTCTAACCCGGCAACCACACAGAATTTTTTAATAGATTTTTTGAATACTGTAAAAATAACCAAGATAAGCTAACAAATTTTGGTTCCTATTTATTTTAGCGTAACCTGATTTAACATAGAGTTAATATGGCCGACCTGTTACATGACAAGAAGATTGACGAAAGAGATATACAGATCGAAAGTGAGTGGACGGGTCGGAAGGGGCCGCCCTAGGCGTGCGATTTCGAGTCAAATCGGAGAAATACTGGAAAAGGGCCGAATCTTAAGTACCCGAAACCGACGTGCGTGCATGACTCGATATATCGATATGAATGTGGAAGAAGCGAAAGAAATTTGTCAAGATCGTAGCAAATGGAAAGAAGTGGTCTCTGCCTACCCCTCTGGGAAACAGGCGTGATTTAATGTATGTATGTATGTAAATATGGACCAGTTGGGTCCCACGCGATAGAATTCGGCGCCGCGGCAGACCAAGGCGACGTTGGCGAGATGAGCTTGAAGCCTTCAATCAAGACTGGTGGGAGACTGCCCAAGATAGGGCTACAGGGAAGAAAAAAACATGGCGATGCCAGGGTCAGTTTCTTTACGGTTGCGGCACATTTCGAACATGATGTCACTGCGTATCGGATCTCTCTGTCTAATCGCTGTCTTATTAGCCGTTTTAAATGCTTGTGTCGTCCCTTTTTCTTTTGGTGATCTCTTTTACGTTAATTTCAAATGTTATTGAGAAATGCGATTTAAATATTCTCTTCATATTCCCTATTACTGTGTGTGTGTGTGTGTGTGTGTGCGAGAGTGCATGTTTTTTTTTACTAAATAAATAATGCGTATGACAAAATAATGCAATTGTAATAAATAACATGCATTACTAAGCGTAGGTCTACATAAAACTTTGACCTTACCAAAACCACAAATAAGAGGGTTGGATTTTCATCAATCATAAGCCTTAAGTTCAAAATAAAAAAATATAAATTCAAAATATTTATTTAGTAAATAGGCCACATGAGGGCTTTTTTACACGTCGTTGATATAGAGTGAATCTACCAGCGTAAGTGTAAGGGTTTCCTATATCCGAAGATATAACGTAAACTCTATAGATAGTTTCATATTTGTCTGGAAAAATCG
This sequence comes from Acleris laterana, assembly GCA_963966035.1. Taxonomy (NCBI): domain Eukaryota; kingdom Metazoa; phylum Arthropoda; class Insecta; order Lepidoptera; family Tortricidae; genus Acleris; species Acleris laterana. The sequence goes on along the minus strand of OZ014463.1, from coordinate 2,074,531 downwards.
TATTATTTTGTAGGGTTTGAGTATTTTTTTTTTTTTTTTTTTTTTTATGGCATCGAGTAGACAAACGAGCACACAGACCACCTGATGGTAAGTGGAAACTGTGACCCATAGACATTCGCAATCACAAGACTGCAATGCAATCCTAAGACTGCAAATGCGTTGCCAACCCTGAGGCTAAGATGGAATGCCTCTATGCTAGTCATTTCACCGGCTGTCTTATCCCCAAACCGGAACACAACAATGCGAACACTGCTGTTTGGCGGTAGGTTAATGGATAATATTTGAGAGTATTTGTTGTTATAGCGGCAATAGAAATACATCGAGAAACATACAGACATACAGAAATACATTTGACGACGCGCAGGCCTAGTTGGTTGTGACCCTGCCTACGAAGCTAGCGGTCCTGGGTTCAAATCCCCGTAAGGGCAGATATTAGTGTGATGAGCTCGAATATTTGTTCCTGAGTCATGGATGTTTTCTATATATTTAAGTATATATTTCTCTATATAAGTATTTATATCATTGTCTAGTACCCATAATACAAGCCTAGCTTAGTTTGGGACTAGGTCAATTGGTGTGACATTGTCCCCTGATATTTATTATTATTATTATCATCTGTGAAAATTTCAACTGTCACGTGTCATGAGATGCAGCCTGGTGACAGACAGAGTGGAGTTTTAGTAATAGGGGTTCCGTGTCCCGTTTTTACCCTATGGGTACGGAACCCTAAAACCAACTTGGTCTTAAAAACTTGCAACGAGTTACCGAAGACTGTTGTGACAATTCGTCACTATAGTCACGTCAGCCATGTGTCAACCGTGTCCAGCTATAATGCAAGAACTATAGGATTTTCCATGTACCTATTATTAATACAATGTACGCTTTCATCCATAGAACCTTATCATATTGACAGACCGCATCACTTAAATTTGAGTAATGTGGAGTTTAATAAGTCAATTTAAAGCGACGAGGTTATACGGTACTGTGAATTTTCCTTAACATTATTCATCTTTGACGTAGTTAAGTACGTTTACGCATAAATACTTACTAAAGATGTTTTTTATTGTGCAGTTTTAAAGAGTTCTTGTGGGTAACGGTCGTTGATTTTTTTTTTAAAGTTCGAGAACAGCGGAAATCTGTTAATAATTAGGTAAGCATTTATATGTATATAATTTTAAGTCATTGTTGTACTAAAGACAGCGCCGGGCGTACGCCGGATGTACAGTGGCGCCCTCATTACTATTATTGTGTTTTATAATAAACTAAAGCATTTTCTTGAAATTGGTTGATAGGCCGTGTGGTTGCCGGCAGAATAGAATAGAATAGTACCACTCCATACCTTCCTGTGGAAGTCGTAAGAGACGACTAAGGGATTAAAGGCTTGTAGTATTTTTAGGCGATGGGCTTGCAACCTGTCACTAATATACACATGATATACATCTTAGCCTGTTTGTGCAAAATGTGGTTACAGAATTAACAACTGGCTGTTAAAGTTGTTGGTAATTCTGTAGCTCTGCCTACCCCACTCTGGGATGAAGGCGTGACGGTATGTATGTATGTGGTTGATAGGTTTTTGTACTTCAAATGAAAACACAACTTATAGGGTATATCACATAGTTTAATACCAATTCACCTTTGAGTTATCAACTTAACGGAAAACAGTGGCCACCTTTTCCCGTTAAGCTGACTACTCAAAGGGTAATTGTTATTAAAGTTTGTTACGTATCCCATAAATTGTGTTTTTACTTGCGGTACAAAAACGTATTGTCTGATTGCAAAGACACAACTTAACATTAATAGTAATGAGGGCGCCAATGGACGCTCGACATTTGCTCGTGTCAGATGTAAATAAACATACTTATAGTTATACCATTGTTGTCACTATACGTTTGCCTAATAAGTAGTGACCCTGCCTACGAAGTTAACTGTCGCGGGTTTAAATTCCGGTAAGGGCTATATTTGTGTGTGTGACAAGCGCGAGTATGGTTCTCAAGTCTTAGGATGTTTTCAATGTATGTATTTCTCTATAAATGTCAATTTAAGGTTGTCTAGTACAGCGTATAGTTTAGTGTGATATGGTCCTCTTATTTATTTATGCAGCTCTATCACTACATAGTATAAAACAAAGTCACTTCCCGCTGTCTGTCTATCTGTCCCTATGTATGCTTAGATCTTTAAAACTACGCAACGGATATTTTTGCAGTTTTTTTAATAGATAGAGTGATTCAAGAGGAGGGTTTTTATGAATAATAAACTCTGTTTTAGAGAAAACTTACAACCGAAGCGAAGCGAAGGCGGGTCGCTAGTTGCGTTATAAACCAAATAATATATATAAATTTCAGGGTAATAATATTTTGGGACAAATTAAAATATCGGACAAACGAAATAGCGGTCAAAAATTTTTCAACCTACGTTAAGGTAACTAATAAATACCAAAAGAATAGACAGTCAAAAAGTTTACCTATCGTTATACGTTACCACTCAGGGGCCCTAATATGGCTGCGTTTGTCGCGTGACAACGTTTGGATAAGGCATCCGTCACCTTCTGACACGTTAATAAGTACGAGAGTGACGGATGCTTTATCCGCATTTGATACGCGATATAGACGCGGCCATACGAGGCCTGTAGGTAGCTAAAACACATCAAATGAATAGACAATCAAAAAGTTTGGGACGTAGTGTTAAGGTCACCGTCAATAGAACTTGCAAAAGATGTAAACAAAACCAAAAGCACCAATTCAACATGATTGATAATCACGTACTTTTAAAGATCAAGTGAGCTTTTTGCGATGATTTATACACTAGATCATTATTTTCATATTAAGTTTAAGCTGAAAAAACTGTTCATTATACATTGTTTTTAATAAAATCACGCTTGGTGAATATTTGAGGTTATCTGTCAAACAGTACTAATTTGTTTACATCGTTCACAAGTTCTATTGACGGGGACTTTAGGTATTTTCAATCGACATCTGTTTGACCGTGAGGCCAGCCACTTCGGAGCAGACCCCTTATAGGTTCTGAACTTCTGGTACTAGGATGACTAAACACCCTCATCTGAATGATAGTAAAATTAGAACAGCTTGACGAACTCACAATGTATCTTTGACAATAATTTACTTATTGTGTAGGTACTGAGTTCATCTATATGTAAATACTCTCCCTATTGTAACCTGAGGGGAGAAGCGAATGCAATGTATGCTGTCTAGCAAAACCAGTCCGTGGGTCCACGGAAGACCAGCGTCGCACTTCCATTAGGTCGTACTACGACATATAGCTGAGTGGATACCATTTTCGCACCCCTACTTTTCACACACTGTAATAATTTATAATTAAGCGAAATAAATGTTTTTCTATTCCATTCTATTGTATTCTATTGTTCCACAGGTTCCAAAGATGGGACTCATCATCTTCTTGCTGCTGCCAGCGCTGGGCGGCGCGAGCATCACCGTCGACATCCAAGCAGCGCCCTCCCTTAACCAATCGTCAGTTACTGCCTTCGGCGAAGACTCCAGCGTCATCACTGACCAAGAGCTAGCAGCATTCCACATCACAGACAGCTTCCTCAAGAAAGCTGCAGGCCGGTATTCTGGCGGCACACCTTCAGACGTATTTGTGAAGAGGCCGACTCCCTGGGGAGACTTGTACAAGACCTACAAATGGTCAGAAGTCAAAAGAGAGACCAAAGTTAAACGTATTAATATATTTACTTTAAGTACTAGAGATGTGACGCTAGCTAAGCAAAGGTTTACCAACTCCGGCAGTAAAGATGCAAATTTCACGAGCAGTATGGAAGCAGTAAATGTTGAAAACTGTGTTGTAAAAACGATTGCAGGAAGAATAATGGCGGTTAATGTGAAATACAATATCGATTTCATTGTTAACAATGATCCAGAAATAAAAAGGAATTTTAAATTTGAATCTACTTACGGAAATGGAACTATGGTCTGTGACAGTAAACTAATAAAAGCCAGTGAAATTACAATGGTATTAAAACCCAATCAAACTGCTGAAGTGGTTTTTAACGCTACTAGTGTGTCAATAGGTGTTGCAGTATTTTATGAAACTAGTTTAAGTGGACATGTTGCTGCGAATTATAATCCAAGATACAAGGGTCATCATTTCTGGGCGTATGACGTTAAAGAAGTGATGAAGGCTGGAGGTATTCCGGTGGTGGCGACTGACAATGATTTGATAACTGTTCAATTTTATTCACATTTTAATGTTATAGCATTTGATTCCCAAAATAAACATGTAACTGTTTCTAAGGCAAGCTCACTTTAATGATTAATAACTACGTTACTGTTTAAAATGATTTGTTCCTGATTCGTCATATTCCAAATTGGTCATCTTCCAAACTCGACAATTTCCTAACTGGTCATATTCCTGATTCGTCACATTCCAGATTCGTCATCTTCCAAATTCGTCATACCATGTACATTTGCCTGCACAAATTTACTATAGAAATCCTGTGTGGTAAATGTTATGATAAGAACCTCTTTAGATAATTAATAGATGAGTGTTACTCGCGATTTAATTTGACTGTACAATGACGAGTTTGGAAGATGACGAATCTGGAATATGACGAGTTAGGAACATGACCAGTTAGGAAATTGTCGAGTTTGGAAGATGACCAATTTGGAATATGACGAATCAGGAACAAATCAGTAAAATATTAACGCAGTAATAAATAACGTACCTATTTAAAAAAATAACTCGACGGATCTACGCTGTGTCTGCTTTATGCCATCTTTTTTTGGAGTTGTTCTATTATCAAGGTTGTTTGAAGAGATCGCTATGTAGCGATAAGACCGCCTGTTGTTTACCGTGTACATTTTTTTTTCTTGTTTTAGATTGTAATTCAGTGTGGAGAGAAATAAAGAGTATTGTATGTAGTGAATAAAAATAACTGGGGGTCACTAGTAGAATGACGGAATCGTAAAATGACTGACTCGCAAAATGACCACATCGCTTGTAGCCTATATCTTAAAATGTCCGAGTCGCAAAATGGACACAGTGGTTTTTTCATTTTATCATTGTTTAAGTACAGTCGACGGAGCCCCGCACGGCGGGGCTCCTATTTCTAGGTAATTTGCCCTTCGGGCATTTAAAGTAACCTAACGAACCTAACCTACCTAGTTACGCAAACAAAGTAGTCCTTTTGCGACTCGGACATTTTGAGATGTAGGCTACAAGCGATGTGGTCATTTTGCGAGTCAGTCATTTACGACCTAGTCATTCTATAGTTTGTTAGTTACCTACAAGTAAAGCAAAGTCTTTTAAAAACTTGCGTTTCAATACAAAAATAGAAAGTTGTCACTATGCATGTAATGCTTTACGCACAAATTCTACATAAATCTGTCCTTTGTTCTGTAACTACGTTGATGGAACCAGTAATAGACATTGACCAATGTTGGATACTTAATAATTTTTTTATTTTTTTTATGGCATAGCTAAGACAAACGAGCACACAGGCCACCTGATGGTAAGTGGAAACTGTGGCCCATAGACATTCCCATTCACAAGACTGCAATGCAATCCTAAGACTGCAAATGCGTTGCCAACCCTGAGGACTAAGATGGAATGCCTCTATGTATATAGTCATTTCACCGGCTGTCTTATCCCCAAACCGGAACACAACAATGCGAACACTGCTGTTTGGTGGTAGGTTAATGGATAAGATGGTGGTAGCGATCCGGACGGACCCTGCACAAGGTCCTACCACCCGCAAAATATTAATATATATAGAAGATACTTAAAGGATAAGTACTTTGTTTTGTTATTAGGTGGTAGTGACCCTGCCTACGAAGCTAGCAGTCCTGGGTTCGAATCCCGGTAAGGGCAGATATTAGGGTGATGAGCGTGAATATTTGTTTCTGAGTCTTGGATGTTTTCTATGTATTTAAGTATATATTTCTCTATATAAGTATTTATATCGTTGTCTAGTACCCATAGTACAAGCCTTGAGCTTAGTTTGGGACCAGGTCAATAGGTGTGACATCGTCCTTTGAATATTTATTTCTTTTATTGTAATCAATTTATAACTATCAATGTCAAACAATGGTACCATTACATATCATTATTTATAATATCTGGCAACACTTATTCACAAATTGTTCATCGAATTCTTGCGCCTGATACAGACTGTCCCATACCAATATTATTGTGATTATTATTTTCCTTAATCTATACGTTGGATCTATACTTATGCAAATAACCAGTTCGCCTTGATATTGTCTGTGACTAGATACGTAAGATATAAGACGTGAGTGTGACTACGAAGCGAAGGTATATTTTATTGATTATTTCAAACATTAATTTATAAATTTGTATATTCGTGACAGTAATGGCGGTTAGAAAAATAATACGCCTAATACCCTAGGCGGTAAAACCCACATCGTATTCGACCTGTTATAAACTCGAGTCCAGAATTAGGCGCACTAACTTGACAGCCAACACAAAATTACGTCGATATAACCTTGTGCCTTCTATAAATCTGATTCTATTTATATTTTATGAAGTAATTGTCGTCGAAAGTTTCACACTCATACATACTTGAAAAATAGGGACGAACTACAACAATTTTTATGAAGGATGTACCTGCGGTTTAAAGCGGATATTTACGATATTACTAATTAGGAATAAAATACAAAAATAATTCTCTTATTACAACAAGCCATTGTGATCCTTTAAGATGGCTTCTGACGAGCTAGTACGGTACAGTTCATGTACCATACATTATAGCATTCATCCCTTTCTTTCTGGCAAATATGAAAGTGCGAGACAGACAAACGCTATATATCGTCGATGATAATTCCAAATCCATTATGTGTTCGATTAGCTATCGATATTTAACAGCACTAGCCAAACTTACCATCTTAGCCATCTTAGTCCTCAGGGTTGGCAACGCATTTGCAGTCTTAGGATTGCTCTGCAGTCTTGTGAATGCGAATGTCTATGGGTCACAGTTCCCACTTACCATCAGGTGGCCTGTGTGCTCGTTTGTCATCTCTATGCCATAAAAAAAAAAACTGGGGCAACATTCGTGTAGGTAGAGTAAACTGTCAAGTTAGTTCGCCTAATTCTGGACTCGACTTTAGTATTGTTTTAAACTCAGAAGCCATTACTGTCAAGTAGATAGTTGTCAAAACCTTGACAATACGATAACAGCTGGCCTAGTGTGGCTGCGTCTATATCGCGTGTCAAATGTGGATAAAGCATCCGTCACTTTTTGACACGTGTACTTATTTACGTGTCAGAAGGTGACGGATGCCTTATCCAAAATTTATCACGCGTTAAACGCGGCCATATATTAGGCCCTTAGCGTGCCTAGTATGGCTGCGTCTATATCGCGTGTCAAATGTGGATAAAGCATCCGTCACTTTTTGACACGTGTACTTACTTACGTGTCAGAAGGTGACGGATGCCTTATCCAAAATGTATCACGCGATAAACGCAGCCATATTAGGCCCCCAGCGGGGCTAGTATGGCTGCGTCTATATCGCGTGTCAAACGTGGATAAAGCATCCGTCTCTTTTTGACATGTGTACTTATTTACGTGTCAGAAGGTGACGGATGCCTTATCCATGTCACGCGATAAACGCAGCCATATCAGGCCCCCTGGTCAAAAACGATATGGTTTTTACCGTGTTGAATAGACGCCTTGGGTCTCTTCTATTCTACGGTTAAACCATAGTGCTCTTGACATGTTATCGTATTGTTTTTTACTCGTCTGCCATTACTGTCAAGTAAATAAGAGCTATTGTAACGTTGACTATGCGATAGCATATTCATGTCAAATGTATACTAATATTATAAAGCTACAGAGTTTGTTTGTTTGTTTACTTGAACGCGCTAATCTCAGGAACTACTGGACAGATTTGATTTTTTTTTTCAATGCTAGATAGCCCATTTTTTGAGGAAGGCTATATATCATACTCACATTAATCGAAGCGAAGCGAGGGCGGGTCTCTAGTATTGTATACAGAGTAAACAATCTAAAATGGACTATCATCTGGTCTTAGGAAACAAGCCCTTGTATTTGAAATCTGTATGTATACTAAATCGAGCCCACCAACAATCTTATTTTTTTTTTAAATCTTGGATTTTTGTTTTTTTTTTGCAACCACCATGACTCGAACTCGGGACATTACAACCACGAGTTGGAAAACTAATCCACTAGGTTATCGACGCTAAAACGTTTGTATTATATTATTAGTCACGGTATGAAAAAAAACTACTTCGGAACTTAATGTTGTTGGGATAGGTTTGAAAATTGACCTACCTTTTCATACAAGGAAATTAAATGTCCAAATTAAAAAAAAAAACAAAATTCAAAATATTTATTCAGTAAATAGGTCACATGAGGGCTCTTTTACACGTCGGTAATTATAGGGTGAGTCTACCAGCGCTTCGGACAAGACCATCATAATCATTGCGGAGAAGTATGCACAGATAGATTATTGTGTTAAACATTTTGTTTTTTTTTTCTGAAATTTGCTAATTTCTGTTACAAGTTGGAAAACAACCCGGTTAAGTGAGAGCCAGAGTCACGCTACAAGGGTTCCGTACCGCCGCACAGTAGGTAATATTCAGAGCCCTGAAAAGCCCAGAGAAAAAACTATCGCATCTAGCTAGTGTTAGAAATATTTTTTTGTACTCGTCGATTAAAATGTGTGTATTACGATTTCATAGAGAATACTGTAACGTCACTCTTTTCATCGTTGAATAGTCTAGATGTTACTTCCGAAACAACCGAAATAACTATTTCGATACGCTCTAGACTAGACAACCGAAATAACTATTTCGATACGCTCTAGACTAGACAACCGAAATAACTATTTCGATACGCTCTCGACAACCGAAATAATTAGGTATTTCGATACGCTCTAGACAACCGAAATAACTACTTCGATGTGTCCTTGTTTAAGGAGCCTCGATCCGATACAAAATTGCCAATCTGTGTCGTTTCGGAACGTAGCAGCGTCGCATCATCTGTCAAAAATCTACTTTTAGTTTTCTTATATACTCGTATTAATGACTTACATTATTAATTTTAATGAACTCGTACAAAAAGTATTGTTCACAATAGTGTCATAATTAAGCTTTTTAATCTCGTACCTTACTTAGGCCACTCAGCAAGCTTCGTGGCGTAAACACGGTCCTCGACTAAAAAGCTCTCTATTATAACACGATTACGAAAAATACTATTTTCTCAAACATGCTCGGAAAGAACGATTTTCCGATTGAAAAACAAGGACGGAAAGTGCCTCATTTACTCCTAGGAGTAAAAAAACCATATGAAAACACTTTCCGTCCATGTCCATATTGTTTATTAAAAGTGCTCTCTATTAACTAAGAGGTAAAACTTTGAATGAAGTGACTATATTACCTCATGGAAAATAATAGACACTTCAGAAACTGTCTACTACCAGAGAATGTTGAGAAATTAATGATTTTCAATTAATGTATGTGTATGTATGTATGTACTGTCAATACTTCAGGATTTATTTCAGTAGGTACCATCGTGTAGAACCCTATATCCTATCATATACCAAATAAAATGTCACGTGCTACTGTGTGTGCTGACGTGGATTTCGAAGAAGGAATTGCATCTGTTTCTATATAATTTTATACAAAACTTACGTAAAATGTTTTTTTTTTAATATTTTTTTATTTCGTGGACCTTTTATTACACAACTATCGATATATCGCACACAGAGGTTTTATACAAAACTTACGTAAAATGTTTTTTTTTAAATATTTTTTTATTTCGTGGACCTTTTATTACACAACTATCGATATATCGATAAAAATATATTTCTAACACTAGCTAGATTGCGACAGCTTTTTGTTTTGCCGCAAAAAATCCGGGCTCTGGTAATATTAGTTGAATGTTTTTTTTTTTATATTTCTTTGATTTTAATTCCATTACAAATCAAAGCAGTGCGAGTCCAACTCGCTCTTGACCATTTTTAGTATTTGTTTGATTCAATTATAACGACGCTTGAATGTTTTACCGTTTTTTAAAAACATATATACATACAGTCAGCCAATTTGATTCCTAGGCCACTATGGACTTTGTCAACGTGACGTTGTAACCAAATCATAGGGAGTCTCTTACGTTTTGGTTGACAACGTCACTTTAACATAGTCCAAAGTGGCCTAGAAATCAAATTGGTTGACTGTACATACATACATTAAATCACGCCTGTTTCTTAGAGGGGTAGGCAGAAACCACTTCTTTCCATTTGCTACGATCTTGACAAATTTCTTTTGCTTCTTCCACATTCATACATTGAGTCATGCACGCACGTCGGTTTCGGGTACTTAAGAGTCGGCCCTTTTCTAGTATTTCTCCGATTTGACTCGAAAAAGTACGCTTAGGGCGGCCCCTTCCGACCCGTCCAGTCACTTTCGATCTGTATATCTCTTTCGTCAATATTCTTTCATCCATCCTTTCCAAATGACCGAACCATCGAAGCATGCCCTTTTCAATCTTAGTCACTACATCTTCTTTTATTCCACATTTCTCTCTGACTTTTTCATTCCTTACTCTATCAATCAGTTTCACACCACACATACTACGCAAAGAGGGCAGAAAACATGAACGTACAAAACATAAACTCATGCTCTCATTCCCAGAGTGGGGTGGGGTAGGTGTACATATGGGCTCTCTTCCTTTTGACAACACTGTGTTCTAACCTAACCTAACCTATAGGGTTCTACACGATGGTACTGAAATAAATCCTGAAGTATTGACAGTACATACATACATACATACACATACATTAAATCACGCCTGTTTTCCAGAGGGGTAGGCACAGACCACTTCTTTCCACTTGCTACGATCTTGACAAAATTCTTTCGCTTCTTCCACATTCATACATCGAGTCATGCACGCACGTCGGTTTCGGGTACTTAAGATTCGGCCCTTTTCGATTTCACCGATTTGACTCGAAAAAGTACAGTTCAGTAAAGTATTGACAGTTACAGAAAAAAAGCGGGTTGGCAATGATACATTTTCCCAAATGATTTTCGGCCACTAGCCAGGATACCCATATCTTATGGTTTAAATATTTTACAGACCTCAAGATGAAGTATTTATCCCTGCTGCTGTCTTTTGCTTCTTGCATGGCGCTGAAACCGGATATCATAATCAAGATCAGGCCTGCTCCAACAGAATCCAGGACTTCAATCAGCACTTCCGGAGAAGATATCAAACACCTAACCGACTCTGAAACAACTATCTTTAACCTAGTAAAGGAACCACTTAAAAAAGCAGTTGAAACCTATTCAGGTGTAAAACCAGAAGAGGTTTTTGTAAAAAGTCCCAGTGATTATCCTGTTTTTTTTAATAAAAACAATTTGACTGAAGTGAAAAGAGTTTTTAAAATTAAACATATTAAAGTAGTTAATGCAAGTGACGTACTAGTTACAAAAGCATTTAAAGAATACACTAATAATGGAACTGAAAAGGAAACTATTACAGGACTCGATGTAGACAGTTATTCTTCATTTGAATCTACACATTATTGGAGTGGAGAAGATGTATCAGCTAAAGTAAGATATGAACTAATCAGACCAGCTAAAACAGACCTTCACTACAAATACTTCACAGACGTAGGTCAAGATAGTTTCGGAAGTGGTGTTTCTATAATAACTTTCGTAGAAACTACAGCTAAATTTGAATTGAAACCTGGACAATCAGCTAAATTCATAGTTAAAGCACCTGAAGTGAAAACAAATGTCCTCGTTGAATATGAAACCAGCTTGATTGGAGATGTAGCTGTGAACTATGCTGAAAAACACAAAGGTCAACATTTCTGGACATATGATGTTAATGCAGTGCTTTCTGCTGCTAATATGACCACTGTTGTTAAGACCCAAGAATTTGTTACAATAGAATATTTAAGCGGTTTCGCTGTTCAGGTAGTCGATGTAGAGACTGGAGATGATATACCGTTTACTGATTTTGAAACGAGCTTTTATGGATAAACGATCGAAAGGACAAATTAAACATTAAAAAATCTAGAGTTACATGTCTTTTATTTATACATTTTGAACAAATTTTAATTTTGATAAAAAATAAAGATTGGAGATGGTAAACGAGCACGCAGGCCACCAGGGGGGTTATTGACATGGCTATGCAGTTCATTTTTACAGCGAGTGTAGAGGACGGGGCTATAGCAGTTGTATAGCTCTTTCTTATTCTCTCAGCATAAACTGAACTGGATAACTATGTCATAATAACATGATGGTAAGTTACTTTAGACATTTGTAATCTTACGATGTCAATATCAAGACTGCAAATGTATTGTACCGTACCGGAACACAACAACGCGAACACTGTAGTGCTGTTTAAGGTAGGGTAAGATGGTGGTAGCGATCTCTGGACAATACCAAAGGTTATATCACTACAAATGATTTTAATTTAAGACATTTTTGAAAGTTTTAGCACGCAGCTAAAATCACCTTTTAGGTTTTAGTATTTCGTAAATAATTCCGTAAATATTTAAATAAAATGTTTTTTCGAGAAAACTAAAAAAATATTACATTCAATTATTAATTATTATCTCAATCTTTAAATGTCATTCTCGCTAAAGCACCCACGGCAGCAGCGGCGCGGCGGCTTGCTTGCAGCTTGGTAAACCTAGTATGGGAGGTTCCCTGAGACATTACTTTTCTACTTTTTAGGGGCTAAATGGCAAAAACGGAACCCATATGGATTCGTCATGTCTGTCTGTCTGTCCGTCCATATGTCACAGCCACTTTTTTCCGAAACTATAAGAACTATACTGTTGAAACTTGGTAGTAGATGTATTCTGTGAACCGAATTAAGATTTTCACACAAAAATAGAAAAAAAAAACAATAAATTTTGGGGGTCCCCCATACTAAGAACTGAAACTCAATTATTTTTTTCATCAATCCCATACGCGTGGGATGATGGATAGGTCTTCGAAAATGATATTGAGGTTTCTAATAAGTATCATTTCTTTTCTAAGCTGAATAGTTTGCGCGAGAGACACTTCCAAAGTAGTAAAATGTGTCCCCCCCCTGTAACTTCTAAAATAAGATAATAAAACTAAAAAACATGTTTTTTTTATGGCATAGAGAAGACAAACGAGCACACAGGCCACCTGATGGTAAGTGGAAACTGTGACCCATAGACATTCGCATTCACAAGACTGAAATGCAATCCTAAGACTGCAAATGCGTTGCCAACCCTGAGGACTAAGATGGAATGCCTCTATGCTAGTGATTTCACCGGCTGTCTTATCCCCAAACCGGAACACAACAATGCGAACACTGCTGTTTCGCGGTAGGTTAATGGATAAGATGGTGGTAGCGATCCGGACGGACCCTGCACAAGGTCCTACCAAGTCTACCCGCGTCGACTGTACCATGTAAAGTTCCATCAAAAATTAGTTTCAAATCAAATCAAATCACATCAAATCTAGTTTTCTTTTAATAATATTATGTTACTTGCTGCTACGGAACCCTTCATGGGCGAGTCCGACTCGAACTTGGCTCTCGACTCGAAATTTTTAATTATAAATTCTTGTGCGTGGTGTAACTAATGTGTCAGCAAAATTCCACCTTTACTTTATGATAAATTCTGAGAAAAAGCGAGAAAAAGTCATTGTGACGGACACAAAAAGCTTAAAAATTGCAATCAAATTGCAATTATTTTTTGGGGTAAAATCACCTTATAAGGTCAAAACAGAATTTTGCTATACTGCATAAGGAAATAAATAAGGTTCACAGGATATTTATATTATTGTTAATATAATAGTGTATAAGTCCACAAGTTAGAATATCGATTAAATACCATGTAGCTATAGTAATATGACATAATATTCAAGAATTAACACATGTGACACAATAGTTATCCAACCTTATTGGGAATTATGACTAATAATTAAGGAAAAAGTGATACTTAGTTTATAAAATACTAATTATTGCATTTAGTCGGGACTAGAGGATCCAGAAGGACGGACGGGTAAGTTTTTTATTTATTAACTGTTAAATAATCCTATCCTACATATAGGGTAATGTTTTTGATCTGTATGTATGTATGTAAATTAAAAATATATCAGATCACACAAATATCTGGCCTTACCGGGATTTGAACCCAGGACCGCTAGCTAGGAAGTGCAGATATTTGTGTGATGAGCGAGAATACTTTTTCCTGAGTCATGGACGTTTTATATGTATTTAAGTATATTTTTCTCAATGTACGTATTTATTGTCTATAGTACCCATAGTACAGGGTAGTGATTCTCTCAACAACGAGGGTCGAACGGACGAACGAGTGAATGTCCAAGCGGCGAGTTTGAGTAGTCCCGTGAGTGCAAACAAAACATATTTTAGCGCGTGCATTTTCAATTTAGCAGCATGGTTTCTGCCGATGGATCGAACGTATAAGGCTGCTTAATTGAAAATGCACGCGTTAAAATGTGTTTTGTTAGCTCTGACGGGACAGACTGTACCGAGCAAACGTCGAGCGTCCAGTGACGCCCTCATTACTATTATTGTGTTTTCTAATTAACTAAAGAATTTCCTTGCAATCAGACGATACGTTTTTGTAGCGCAAGTAAAAACACAATTTATGGCATACGTAACAAACTTTAATAACAAAAACCCTTTGAATTGTCAGCTTAACGGGAAAAGGTGGCCACTTTTTTCCGTTAAGTTGATAACTCGAAGGTGAATTGTTATTAAACTATGTGATATACCCTATAAGTTGTGTTTTCATTTGTAGTACAAAAACCTACCGACCAATTTCAAGAAAATACTTTAGTTTATTAGAAAACACAATAATTGTAATGAGGGCGCCACTGTACGAGTACATCCGGCGTACGCTCGGCGGAGTCTTAAACGCCACTGCGATTTCGCTCGTTCGTCCGCACGTCCGTTGTTTTTGAGAGAATAACTATATAAGTATAGTATGATAACTATATAGCCTTCCTCGATAAATGGGCTATCTAACACTGAAATAATTTTTCAAATCGGACCAGTAGTTTCTGAGTTTATCGCGTTCAAGCAAACAAACAAATAAATAAACTCTTCACCTTTATAATATTAGTATAGAAGTGTTGATTCCAAGGCATAAAAAATATCCACATAATATGTAGCGCGATATGGCCGTTTAGATATTAGTGCTTTTGACTGTACCTTATCATGATTTCGAATAAATGTATTTAACTTTATTTTTCCGATAATCTTTAATTGGCATAACAGTAACTTTGGTAGGTAGGTAAATGTTATGACGCAAAGTCATACACACCTCATAGTTTCTTTAGTATTTTCCTGTCATTATTATTGATAATATTAATAACTTATAGGAAGGAAAAAAGTTAAAATGTGTGTATAGGCTCGCAATAAGCGTTAATAAAAAAATGAGGGCTATATTCAATTTCTTCTCTGAAATCCACGTCAGTACACACAGCCGCCATGACATTTTACTTGGTTTGAGATAGTGATACGAGTAGATAATCATTAATTTCTCAATATTGTCTGGGAGTAGACAGTATCTGAGGTAGTATAGTCACTTCATTGAAAGTTTTCTCTCTTAGTTACCCAACCGGTTATTTTGTTACTTAATATGATAAAGTAGGAGTTAACATTTAGATAAAATAACACTTATAAAACATCTGTCGCGAATGATTATAAAATAATGTAAATATATCGGCATGATTTTTTTATATTATAATACTCGATATCGATAATAAAGTAGTAACACTAGCTAGGTTGCGACAGACTTTTGTTTTGCCGCGGAAATTCTGGGCATCAAGGAACTCTGGAACGGAGTAATAATACATTATTGCCTAGGCGCGGAAAGTTAGGGATTTCCTGGTGGTGCTAAAATACGAGTCAGGAAATCCTCGTTTCCGCCGAGGCAAATATAATGCTTTTCTCAAACAATGCGAGGAAATGATACAAATACATAATTATAATTATATTTAAAAACGTTTGACAAATTCGGAGAGAATGTTTGTTTGAAAACTACGAGTATTAGTTAAGATAGTTTCACGCACAAAGAGCCGCCGCCGCCACTGCAGGCACCCGGCGCCGCCCCACACTGCACCCACAAGTTGCCTGTACGGGATTTTTAATCCCGTTACTTTCAATTTTATATGCAATAGAGAGCACTTTTAATAAACAATATGGACGTGGACGGAAAGTGTTTTCATACGTTTATTTTACTCCTAGGAGGAAAATGAGGCACTTCGCGTCTTCGTTTTTCAAAAGAAAGGTCATCCTTTCCGAGCATGTTTGAGAAAAATCATTTACCACCCCTTATGTTCCTACTGACCCCGTTTTACAGTACTTACAACCATGGCTTTCTTTACAGATACAAACATGATGTTGTTTTATTTTCTACTCCCCGCTCTGGCATACGGGGAGATCTCAATATACCTAGACGTTACTGGAGACAAACCATTAGCAGATGTCGGAGGACATTTCACAAACCCAATCACCGCTGAGGAGAGGAAGACGTTTGAAATTGAAGACGATCAATTAAAAAAATATCTACCGAAGTATAGGGAAACGTCTAGAAGCGCAGTGCCAGCCCCAGTTGCAGTTTATGTCGGCCATGAGCCAAACGCTCTGCATGCGAAATATTCTAAGTGGACGAAGGTCCAGAGAACTGTTAGACCGAATTGGAAAGTAACCACAAATGAGCCTATTTGTGATGATCCAGAAACTTACAATAACCAAAGTTTGTCAGTCACAATCACCTGGGATGAAACTCATAATATTAGCGTCCCGGAAGAATTAAAGTATCTCATCAAGATTCCTCATAATGCTAATACTTTTACAGCTGCGTGGCAAAAAAAATATGATGAAGCTATAGTACAGGTATTTGAAGTACCGCCGCCAGTAAATGTAAAACTGTGTATTGTGACAGCAAATGTACAATATAAAGTATCGGTTTTTGGTGACGTTGCCGCTGATTTTGGGAATAAATGGGATGGTCATCATTATTGGGCCTTTGATATAGCCAATGTGTTAGAATATGCTGGCATGCCAACGTATAAAGTTGTAAATGAGAATATAATGGTAAAGTATTATAAGTCAGCTTAAAACTTATTTCGGTTAGAAGATACATACGTCAGAAAAGTTTGGGAGACCAAGAATGTTTATTATTTTCTCGATTTTTATTGTATTTAACTTGTATTTCTCTATTATTTTTTGTTTTATTTATTTAAAAGTTTACGCAATTAAGTTTACCTTTTCTGACGTATGTATACGTCAGAAAAGTTTGGGAGACGAAGAATGTGTATTATTTTGTCGATTTTTATTGTATTTAACTTGTATTTCTCTGTCCTTTTTTTTGTTTTATTTATTTAAAAGTTTACGCAATTAAGTAATTTAACGTGTGATGAATTAACATTTCTTTTAAATAACTTATTGTATCCAATAAAAAAAAAACCGAGTAAGCTTTTATGTATAGGTACTTTAAATATATATAAAAAAAATACTTCTGTGTTTTCATTAATGCAATTATTCACTACTGACTTATGACAGCTACTTATTACTTGTAGCTAGGTTGTTTCTTATGCCCAAAGGGCACACCTACAAAAATAGGAGCCCCGCACAGTGAGACTCAAATCTTTATCTAGTATAATAAATAATTATGTACTTTGTCGCAACCGATCGAGTCTATACCTCAAACACGAACTTTTTTCTTCTATCGAGTCAGTAACGTTAGCGTAACGTAACGTTATCGACAACGTAACGCTATTGACATTATGATGACTTATATATCGTCAAAATAAACGTGTACGTAAAATATTGAATGAAGAAGAAGATGAATGTAAGTAATATTAGGAATCTGTATAGTTTCGCCATTTCCGTCAGTCCCTCCGTCTTTCAAAAATATTGCAAGTATTTGTTCATGAAATATTAAGCTTTAAAGCGCTAATTTTTGGTACAGACCAGTGTCCCCCCCCCACATAGCAAAAACTACAAATACTTTCTAAAAATTTGAAAAATATCTTTAATGAAAGCGGATATATCGAATTTAAAAGGAAAACTATTACGACTAGGTAAACTTAATTAGTTCCTGAGATACAGGCGACTAAAGTGTTTGTACCCACAAAAAAACATCTAAAGCAGCACCAAATAACTTTAAATAGAAAATTGGTTCATAAATGTAAATTTTAGAGATAGGTTTTTGTGTTTGTCGTAACGGCTTCGGAACCCTACACTGAGCATGTTTCGACATGCTATTGCCCGGTTTTAAAATAGATAACGCGATTCGAAAACATCACCTACATACATACATACATTAAATCACGCCTGTTTCCCAGAGGGGTAGGCAGAGACCACTTCTTTCCACTTGCTACGATCTTGACAAATTTCTTTCGCTTCTTCCACATTCATACATCTAGTCATGCACGCACGTCGGTTTCGGGTACTTAAGATTCGGAAACATCAGAAACATCACCTATGGTTGAATTAAGTATTATACCTGGTAGCAAAGAAATCACCGAGACATTAACGATAACGTGTAATTGATATTAGCGCCCTCTATATATGAAGTAGGTACTCGAGAGACGTAAACTAAAACCCTTGTGACAGGCGGTAGTACTGTACAGTATTGGCACTACGGCTGTAGCCGGTATTTTTAATTACATCAAAAACCGGGCAAGAGCATGTCGGACCATGCTCAGTGTAGGGTTCCGAAGCCGTAACGACAAACACAAAAAACTATCTCAAAAATCAACATGTATGAAACAATTTTCTATTTAAAGTTATTTGGCGCTGTCTTAGATGATTTTTAGTAGGTATAAACCCGTTAATCGCCTTTATCTCAGGAACTAATCATGTCTACTTAGCCGTGATAGTTTTCCTTTAAAATTCGTTATATGCGCTTTCGTTGAAGATTTTTTTCAGATTTTTAGTACTTGTAGTTTTGGCTGTAGGGGGGGGGGGGACACTTGACTCTAACAAAAAATAGCGCTTTAAAGCTTAATATTTCATAAACGGATCCCTTAATCGAAAAATTGTTTTCATAAACCCGCAATATTTTTGAAAGACCTATCCAACGACACCCCACACTATGGGGTAGGCAAGAAAAAAAAAGGCATCCCCACGTTACGTGTAGGCTGCATTAAAAAAATATATTTTTCAACATTTTATTTTACCACTTTGTTGGCGTGACTAATATGTATATTCATGCCAAATTACAGCTTTCTAGTACTATACAACAAGCAAAATCAGTACTTATAGTGTTCTCAAGCCTATTTTTTATTGTACTTATAAGATACTTGAAGTTTGCTACAAACAAGGAAATGGGCGCAGTTATAGGAGCATTGCTTTCTTATAACCATCTTATAATCAACTAGCAGAAAGTCACTAGGCCCTATAATACACTTACAGAAGTTCTACCAGAGTACAATTGCTCCTATAACGTTCTGAGACTACCCATTTACAAGTTTTATAACTCTTATAAGTATCTCGCATGAGCATCATACTAAAGCAATCTTATTTATAACGCACTACTAATATACTTAGTTATTAGTTATAAGTACATTTTGTAAACATCTTTCCGTTGTTTCGGCCGGTGGGTGTGGTGTGTTTGTGGGAAATAAATACTAAAAAACAAACGTAAGTACCTATTTTTCTTATTAATCTAACTAATATAATTTGTAATAGTGTAGAGCATTATGTAAGTATTGTAAAATACTGTATGTATAGTGTGTGAATTTACCGGGGAAGTCATTTTTATTGTAAATGTCAACCATAATTTGTTTAATTTTACAATGCCCATGGAAAAAGTGTACATATCATATATGTTGTTAAAATAATATTACCACATTTATTAAGAACATCCGCCATTTTCTAAAAATTCTCTGCATTGAGTACGTTATAGGACAATTATAAGTAAATTTGCACTTATAGCAGTTTTAATCCAGATAACTTGCCGCCATATTAAAACGTATTAGGGTTCCTCACGAAATCTTCTTACTATCTATGAATCCTAAGAAAGTTAATTTAAGTTAAAAGTAATGTTTCGGTTTGGTTGTCCATGGTTACAAATTTAAATAAAACTACTTAAACGGATTATATCGCGTACCATTTCTTAAATTCATCCCGTATGAAATACACTAGATTACAGATTACAATCATCAATGAGACAATTTTAGTTTACCTGTCATGCTTTTTTTAAATAAATTATTGTTGTCTTTTCAGTTCTTTTCGAAATGGTGGTATATTTAGACGTTGACTGCTTTTTAAGTAAAGATGACCTTATGAAACCTACCGTACCCTACCCTTTTACCCTATCTGAAAAGTGTTATGGATGTGGACGATTCACTGATTCAAGAATGAATCCCCACTTTATTGTTAACGTAATCAATATTAAGAAACTACTTAATATAAAACAATTGTGGTGTCAAGGCTGCCAATATATGCTCGTGTACAATCATTACATGGAAGATGAGTGTTACTACTGCTATTAAAAAAAACACAATCAGTATCAACCAAGTTTTAGAACATCATAATATTATTATTTAGATTTCATACAGAATACTGTAAGTAACGTCACTCTTTTCATCGTTGTAGTCTATGTTACTTCCGAAACAACTGAAATTTCTTTATTAGTGTGTAATAAGGTCCGTGCATCTCTTGGTAAAACGTTACTTAATCTTTTGTTAACAACAGCAGATAGTTCATTTAAGGCTCGGTGAGGTACCTATATTGAATTTTATAGCCCATTTTCTTATATCTTCAACCAAATCACAATTTTTTTCATACTCTGTGGTTTTTTCTAGTCTAAAACACACTCCACCGCGGAACCCTTATTTTCTTCAGTTGTATTTGCACATGACGCACCAGGTTCACTTTATAATACAGATGAACTTGTTTTCGTTAAATTGGGCGTTACTAATTCTGTATTACATTTTCTCACTTTTCTTCTATAATTGCCGCTCCTTTTAAATCGTTTCCATTCGCTTACATCCATTTTAAACTACTTTCCCAATACAAATTCGAACAAATGATTCAGCAAAAAATACCAATCGTTTACTAGTAAGGTGTTTGATCAAATAACTTATAAGATTATTTCATCTAATAAGACTCTTGCCAAGTACAATTTCATTTATAAGAACATTGGACAAGACTAATAGCGATGTAGACTTGTAATAACCTCAGCTTAGTATCTTATAATATCTTATTCTCTTACAAAATGCTACTATAAGATCAAATATTATTCAGGCCTATTTGATCTTTCTGCAAACTGTTATAGGAGACTTAAACCTATAACTGTCTTATAAGACGATCTTGTAGGTAACTAGAAGTCTGTAAAATAAAACCAAATGATCTTAAGACTATCTACGCTGGTGAAATGTTACTATAAGTATAATATAAGTATCCTGTAACTGTTTAGTGCTACAATCTTGTAGCAAACTATAAGGCTGAAATATAAACATGAATGCTCTTGAGTATGTTACCGCTTATCGTATGCTATTATAAGTATATGGCTCTACGTCAATGTCTCTATAGGAACGTTATTAGTAAAAAAGTACTTATAGTCTTTATTTATAGGAATACTTTGCTTGTTGGTGTCTCTGAGCTAGACTGGGGACGGACGGACGGACGGACGGACGGACGGACATGGCGAAACTATAAGGGTTCCTAGTTTGACTACGGAACCCTAAAAACGGAACTCCATCCACGGCCTGCTATTTCCTATAGCATTTATAGAAAACACGAACTCTGTGTCATTTTAGGCTTTAACAAAAGCCGCTAGTGTCACAGCAGAAAAGCTCTAGGGCATACTCAACCTCATTCACTACCCTAAAGCTGCGGCCACACCGCTGCTTAACGGTGCGTATATTACGGTGCGTCAAAAACGGCGCCATGTTGTTACTTTGACCCCGTCTTTTGTTTACGCAACGACACCGTAATATACGCACCGTTAAGCTGCGGCGTGGGCGCAGCTAAGGGGAATGACGCGTGATGTGACACATCGCGGCTGTGGACGTAACGTCCGTGGACGAGCTGCCACAATATTTAAGATTTTTATTGTACGAAATTACGTGCGTACGTTATCGGTCATAAAGTGGCACAATCTTTGACATAACGTTAAATGTTCGTCCATGACCGTAAAAAATGTTGTATGAGATTTATTTCTGCCACATCATGCAATTTCGAGAATGGTGCTGGGTCCGTGAGCGTATTAAGACTGCGCCGAGCGTACGCCGGATGTACAGTGGCGCCCTCATTACTATTATTGTGTTTTCTAATAAACTAAAGTATTTTCTTGAAATTGGTCGGTCGGTTTTTGTACTACAAATGAAAACACAACTTATAGGGTATATCACATTCGAGTTATCAACTTAACGGATAAAAGTGGCCACCTTTTCCCGTTAAGCTGAATACTCAAAGGGTAATTGTTATTAAAGTTGGTTACGTATCCCATAAATTGTGTTTTTACTTGCGCTCAAAAAACGTATCGTTTGAATGCAAGGAAATTCATTAGTTAATTAGAAAACACAATAATAGTAATGAGGGCGCCTCTGGACGCTCGACGTTTGCTCGGTGCAGTCTTACATGAGATAGCAAATTGACTGACATTGGCTTGCGTATCGTCGAAGTAGTAAAGTTGAAGTATACGTAAAATGAAACCGAGGTTCAGTACCTTTGCCATGGATTACAATCACCGTTAGCGCTAGTGAGTTTAATTCAATTTAATTCATTTATTAAATTCAATATGACATTGGATCTAATAATTGTTAGTATAGTGTAAGATTCGAAAGTGGGGTCGAAAGGGGCGCCCTAGGCGTACTTTTTCGAATGAAATCGGATAAATACTAGAAAAGGGCCGAATCTTAAGTACCCGAAACCGACGTACGTGCATGACTCGATGTATGAATGTGGAAGAATCGAAAGAAGCTTGTCAAGATCATTGCAAGTGGAAAGAAGTGGTCTCTGCCTACCCCTCTGGGAAACAGGTGTGTTTTAATGTATGTATGTAGTGTAAAAATAATATTAGTACTTAAAAACTAAAGTGGAGTTTACACATATTATTATTCGATTCAATATAGGACAACACACATGATCAGCAATCATCTTCAGGATGCTGTTCGGGCTGACCCTCGTCCTGCCCAGCAGACACGCTGCTTGCACCAGTCGGTTCGTGACTCCGCGAACATGGTGGATGCGCTCCAGAATCTGGGCAACGTCATCAGCATCCTGAAAGCGTTGTTATATTGTACCCATAAAGCATTGTTTTTTTTTAAGGCATAGAGAAGACAAACGAGCACACAGGTCACCTGATGGTAAGTGGAAACTGTGAACCATATACATTCGCAGTCACAAGACTGCAATGCAATGCAAATGCGTTGCCAACCCTGAGGACTAAGATGGAATGCCTCTATGCTAGTCATTTCACCGGCTGCTGTCTTATCCCCAAACCGGAACACAACAATGCGAACACTGCTGTTTGGCGGTAGTACAGTATTGGTATAGAGTGCGAGGGAAAGAACATTTTACTCGGTAACGAATACGTTAGTTGCAATTCATGGTAAGTACTGACCACGTTTTCTCGATGGCGATACGTGCTCGATAGAAAATAAAAGTAAAAGTGTCAGAGAGAGCTTTGAGTGTAATTTTGCTGCTCACGCGGCAAACCTTCTCGAGAAACGCAAACGAATTCTAAACGTTTTTAGCATTAGCGTCTACTAAGGGGTCTAAAGAAATTAAAAGTAGGTACATTGTTTTTCCAAGCTGGATTTTATTATTATTGTAAAGTGAACAAAAAAAACTTATTTATTTATATTATCAACTGTGGAGTAGTCAGCATATTGAACTTCTTCGGACAAAATTGTACTTCCACTTTTTGCATCAATTGCTGTAACTGTGGCATTCGAATGATATGTAACAGTTATCAAATCAGATCCCGGCACTACCAGCGGAACACCTCCTGCCTCCATCACATCTTTCACATCATACGCCCAGAAATGATGACCCTTGTATCTTGGATTATAATTCGCAGCAACGTGTCCACTTAAACTGGATTCATATTCTACTATAACACCCAAATTTACCAAAGTAGCGTTAACAAACACTTTAACAACTTGATTAGGTTTTACTGTTACTTTAACGTTGCTTGCTTCTAACTTTTTAGGATTTTTTATCAAAGTATCATTCTTGAAACCTGATTCAAATATAACATGCATTGCTGGATGATCCTTAACAATTAAACTAATATTGTATTTCACATCAACTGCCATTTTATGACCTATGAACTTTTTTAGAACATTGTTTTCAATTTCTTCTGATATTTTGCTCTCATATACTGCATCTTTGCTGCCGTTATTAGTGAACTGTCTAACAGCTAGAACCACATCTCTAGTCCATAAAGAAAATATATAAATACGTTTAACTTTGGTCTCTCTTTGGACTTCGGACCAATTGTAGGTCTTGTACAAGTCTCCCCAGGGCGTCGGCCTCTTCACGAAAACGTCTGAAGGTGTGCCGCCAGAATACCGGCCGGCACCTTTCTTGAGGAAGCTGTCTGTGATGTGGAATGATTCTAACTCATTGTTAGCTATGACGCTGGAGTCTTCGCCGAAGGCAGTAACTGACGATTGGTTAAGGGAGGGCGCTGCTTGGATGTCGACGGTGATGCTCGCGCCGCCCAGCGCTGGGAGCAGCAAGAAGATGATGAGTCCCATCTTTGGAACCTGTGGAACAATAAATAAATAATAGTCCAAGATATGTCACACAAATTGAATTTTGTTTCGCAGAAAATGCTTTAGATACTATTTGACCCTTGTATTTTTGCTTCAATTATATATATATTAATTAAACTATTTACTTGAATGAAACATATACCACAGAAAATCGATTCAATGAATTTTATAACATCAAAGTTATCAAAGAAAAAATATTTTTTTACGAATATTGTTTGGTCAGTGTATTTTTTCATAGTGAGTGTTATTTCAATGAAAATAGTATCCAAAGTCGTGGGAAACTAAATATTTTGTGAATAGTTTTTGTGAAACAAAATTCAACGAAAATACTGTCTGCAAAATAAGGGAACACCAATATAATAACAATGCACTTGACTCTTTAAAACTTAATACTTCATAAACGTATCCTTTAATCGAAAAATGTGTGTCACAAATCCGCAATATGTGTAAAGACCTATCCAACGACATCCCACATTATGGGGTAGACGAGAAAAAAATTACACCCCTACGTCACGTGTAGGGGAGGTACACTAAACATGTTTTTTTCCAAGATTTTTTTATTACTTTGTTGGCGTGACTAATATGTATATTCATGCCAAATTACAGCTTTCTAGTACTATGAGTCTCTGGCTGCGGACGGACGGACGGACGGACGGACGGACGGACGCACGCACGGACACGGTTCATAGTTTGACTACAGAACCCTAAAATAACCGTAGATGTGAACCTGAGTGAGTGAGATAGGCCTCTAAATGATTTAGTATCCGGTGAAGTCATGTTTTTTTTTTTTTTTTTTTTTTTTTTTTTTCTTAGAGAAGACAAACGAGCACACAGGCCACCTGGTGGTAAGTGGAAACTGTGACCCATAGACATTCGCATTCACAGGACTGCGATGCAATCCTAAGACTGCAAATGCGTTGCCAACCCTGAGGACTAAGATGGAATGCCTCTATGCTAGTCATTTCACCGGCTGTCTTATCCCCAAACCGGAACACAACAATGCGAACACTGCTGTTTGACGGTAGGTTAATGGATAAGATGGTGGTAGCGATCCGGACGGGCCCGGCACAAGGTCCTACCACCCGCAAAAAATGTGAAATGCAAAAATCACAAAATTTAGTTTTTGACACTTAGCTACTAGGTTTTAGTGTGTGAGTGTGCTAGTTTGTTCTTCCTTCACGCTGGAACGGATGGATGGATTTGGAATGGAGATAGCTTATGCTCCGGATTTACAAGGGTTAATTTAAAAGTTCCTGGGGTGTTATTCTCTCAAAAACAACGGACAGGCGGACGAACGAGCGAAATCGCAACGGCGAGTTTAGGTGGTCCCGTCAAAGCGAACAAAACACATTTTAGCGCGTGCATTTTTAATTAAGCAGCCTTATACGTTCGATCCATCGGCAGAAACCATCCTGCTAAATTGAAAATGCACGCACTAAAATATGTTTTGTTTGCACTGACGGGACTACTTAAACTCGCCGCTTGGACATTCACTCGTCCGTCCGTCCGACCGTCGTTGTTTAGAGAATCACCACCCTGATGGAAAAACGATGACCGGAAGCCCTCCCAAAGATGGCCGAACAAGTATTTCTACGCGGCCAAAGTCACGGTCAGGAAGCAATAAATAAACATAAATTACCTTTAATGTAAATCACAACTGGTCACGCACACGTACTCTTCACAACTTCTGTTAATGAGGGAAATCACTTGGTATTTATTCGTATGGAGTACGTCATGAGTGATTAATGAATCTAGGAAATTTAATTGCGTAACATCGTAGAACCCTACATACATATATTTTCACAATGGCAGGAAAAACCTGGATGTTATACGACTAATTCCACCGCCGCACACCGAGACGACTATGGTCTTAGCCTGTAACAATAGTCCAATTTTCCTCATTACGTTATTCTAAAGTATGATACCTTACGGCTATTATTGCTGGGTATATGTACTGTTTAGCCTAAAATAGATTGCTCGTGAGATGAGTGATCCCCTTACATCGACATACCCTGCATTTTAAAAAATTTCAAAAAATTGAATGGACAAAAAATCGATATAATAGGTTATTTGACAAGGTGAAAAAAAACGTAATACGAGTAATTATGTATATTCATATAAATTATGAATTTTAAAATCGATTTAAGGTATTCTTACTTAAAAAAAATGGATCTTTTATCCAAAAAACCACGATAAAACTTGATAATTTTTTATCTCTAGCGATTTTATCGAAAACGGCGCCGAATCCATGATGACGTCAAGGGTCGGTAAATATCACAGATTATAGGATGTCTGTATTATTATATACGACAGTTGACGTTTGTTTGTTTTTCTGGCTTTGCTATGATTAGCCAATGTCAGTTTGTTTATGTATTGACCACTGACGTCACTGATTCCTGTGCGACGCCATCTTGCCCAAGAAAGCGTTTTGGCGGCATATTGTAAAAGTGAATTTTTATTTCCCTTTTTCAGACGAAATACATAAAAGAATTTAAAATTGCCACTTTTGGAGTACTCAATAAACACCAACAAATAATCTGAGATGGTTTTCAAAAACCTGTCAAATAGCCTATTATTGAACCTGCTCACAAAACACGAGCATTGGTTGAGAAATGCGACTAGCAGAGGAGAAAATCTAAACAAACAAACAGACAGACAAGCTGAAGCGGAGACGCTTCGCTCGCGCTTCTCACTCTTGCCCATAATTCTAACTAGGTATGTATACACACCAACTATTTCATCCTGTCCCGATAATATCGTTGTTGTTAAGGAAATCGCGGATATAAAAGGTCCCTATTTCCTCCAAAACAAATACCGCAATTGAGGAATAATGCGACGCCAACTTCTTTGTATAATTGGGATTATTCACTCACGCGCTCCAACTGTGTTCACATCTCGTCGCATAAAATCCAAAACCTTCGAGTAAACTTAAGGTTGCGCTGGCCACCCTATGTCTCAGAACTAAGTACCGAGGTAGAGTTCTGAGACTACTTCAATACACCGATGAAACTCTTTGAAGCATCAAGGTAAGGAAATAAATTAAGTCAAAATAATTCTACGCAGTGGCGCCGTCAAACGTCAAACCTGTGGCGCCGTTCCTGGTTATTCATTGTGCGTAATACAGGGTGGAAACATAAGTCGGGCCCTGGAGGGAAACTACCTTAAATCCTTGAGTTGGCTCATTTTACTTAAAGGAGACATTCCTTTATTTTTTAACAGAAACAAAACTGCTTTAAAAGATTTCCTTAAATAATCTTGCCTCTCCCGGGAATCGAACCAGGTAAAAATGTAAAAAGTAAACACTCGATATAATCAATGTTAAATTTCACGTTTTTTTATTTCTAATACTAAGTGTTACTTAGAGACATTTAATCCCGAACAATAATCCTATCGATTAGAAAAATAAAATAGTTACTTTTATTTTTTTAAATTTTTAGCTAGTTCGATTCCCGGTTGAGTCAAGAAAATTTAAGAAAATCTTTGAATGCAGTTTTGTTTCTTTTTAAAAATAAAGGAATGTCTCCTTTAAGTAAAATGAGCCTACTTAAGGATTTAAGGTAGTTTCCCTCCAGGGCCCGACTTATCTTTCCACCCTGTATATCTCGGCTGTACCCTTACCATGATTGAATTAACGTACTCGCTAGCGAGGCGAATGCTCTGTCCCTCGCAGACCTCGCAAGTATTCTTATAGAGTGCAAGAGATAATATATTCGAATCGCTAGCGAGTACGGTACTTGTAACTCATGGTAAGGGTCAGGTCTACGGCGACGGTAAACGGAGATATACAGATCGAAAGTGAGTGGACGGGTCGGAAAGGGCGGGGCCGCCCTAGGCGTACTTTTTCGAGTCAAATCGGAGAAATACTGGAAAAGGGCCGAATCTTAAGTACCCGAAACCGAATGTGGAAGAAGCGAAAAAAATTTGTCAAGATCGTAGCAAATGGAAAGAAGTGGTCTCTGTCTACCCCTCTGGGAAACAGGCGTGATTTGATGTATGTATGTATTCTTGTACTTACCTCACTCTTACGTATTACTCCGTCCCTTGCGCTGGCCATGATCGGCCAGCGTGTAGAAAGGGCAATGACATGCATCGTATGTCGCTATGCATATTTCCACCGCCACGCCATGTAAAATCGTGGCCGCACTTATTTCACCGTCATGAATAAGACAGGTGTCATGAAACCCAGTGATGTATCAGTGTGTTAACTTTGCAAAGTATTCCGAATTGTCACCTGTCACACGTCATTGTCAAGGTGGTGAAATAGGGGGTTGATTAACAGGGCTTCGTTATTATTCACTTCAATAAATATACTAACTCAAGTAATCGTTGGGTTAATTTCGGTTGGTTACCACGTATTACAGTGGTTTATTTAACTTTTTTTTTAAATTCTACATTGATACAAACCTTGTCATGGCGTTTATACATTTGAATAATTATTTACTTAACTTATTCACACTTCACCCCCTTACTTATAAACGTGGAATAAGCTTGGAATAGTATATGCCATGCTTTGTCACTGTCTGTCTGATGCAAATGTTACAATTACAGGTAAGGACAAAGCATGGCATAATCTAAACCAAGCTTATTCCACGTTTATGAATTATAAGTAAAAGGGTACGAGTACATAAAACGAATTACTTATAGCTTTGTTTTGTGGCAAAAAAAAACGGTATAGCACAAAGTGCGGAAAAGTTTTATAAATTAAATGATTAACTCGACATCTTTTTATTTTCGAGTGTGTAATAACATAAAGAACATTTAGTTGTTAAATTTACTGTGTCTCAAAATATCAACTAGTAAGATGTAATTTCCAGGTCATCATGGAGCGCCAAATCCTTTTGCTGATGCTTCCGCTCGCCTTCGCTCGACTCAGCGTCCGCGTCGACGTCTTAAAGAACATAGAAGACGTCAACGTGGAACTGCTGGGCGAAGACGACCACGTCATTGACGATGATGAAACAAACACGTTCAGTCTCACCGACGTACGCCTCACGGAGGCGGTCGAGCGGCTCTTCGGTGCTCGCCCCACCAAGGCCTTCCTGCATTCCTCCACCCCCTGGGGGGACCTGTACCAGCGGTACGGATGGCCACAAGTCCACAGGGTGCTAAAGCCCATCAATGCTATTATCCAGGGTACGTACAGTCGGGTTAAATAGCTCTACACTTTAGTATCTTTATCGCTATAGAATCATGTCTGAACGAATGCACGAAAGCAACGAAAAGGTCATTCATAATTTTTGAAAGTGATTGACCAAGGAGATGGCACGACGAAATGGCCCTGTTCTGAAAATACTGGGGTCAGAATTTACTAGATAGGCCTGAGGGAGGCTTTTTCCCAGCAGACAGAAACAGCCCCCTATTTCACCATCCTGACAATGACAGGTGACAGGTGATATTTCTGAGTACATGGCGCAGCTGATATGAACCTTACTGATGTAAAAGCTTGTTAACTTTGCAATGTATATCGAATTGTCACCTGTCACCTGTCGTTGTCACGATGGTTTAATAAGGGGCAGATAGATAGGATAAGATAAGATAAAATGTATGTCAACCTTTATTAGACTTTGGATCTGGTTTCTAAACTGAGATCAGTGTCTAATATAAGTATAGCTAAATAAATAAATAAATATCATGGGGACAATGTCACACCTATTGACCTAGTCCTAACTAAGCACTAGGCTTGTACTATGGGTACTGGATAACGATATAAATACTTGTATAGAGAAATATATACTTAACTACATAGAAAACATCCATGACTCAGGAGCAAATATTCGCGCTCATCACACAAATATCTGCCCTTACTGGGATTTGAACCCAGGACCGCCAGCCGGCCAGCGCGTCGTCATATCAGTTGCAGCTGGTCAGCTAGACATATCAGTTGTATTTTATGGAAAAATACCAAAAAAATGTGATCTATCATGGAAATCCTGTGCAAAAGCATCGGTTCAAAGATCAGGGGGGTTATTATGACATAGTTATGCAATTCTGTTTACGCTGAGAGAACAGGACAGAGCTATATAACTGCCATATCTTTGTCCCTTACACTCACCGTAAAATGAACTGCATAGTTATGTCATAATAACACCTCAGAAATTAAGTTTAACTATTCAAGCATCCTCGTGGTGTTAACATTCACGTCTCATCACCAGGTATGCACAGGAAGCCGGAGATCATAGCGACGCAGGAATTCACAAACAACGGCACAAAAACGGTGAAATACAACGGATACATCTCGCAGTCTGTCATCAACACCGTGACCAATTCCTGAAACTCGGGACATAGCATGAACGTGGGGCAAGAAGTGAACTACGAGCTCAGAGTACCAGTGGAAAAGGTTGGCGGAAAGACGTCATTTTCATACTGGAACCCGTGGGGCCAAACTGGCAGCCAAGGTGAGGCAGTCACCGTGACAGCTACCGCTGGGGTTTCAGTGCCTGTCGCTCCTGGGAAGACCGTCATGACAAGCTTGACAGCCTCTAGAGTAACCATACAGGTGGAAGTTACATACGAAGCGTCGTTGTATGGAGCCGTCGCGGTCAATTATTATTACACTCACGCAGGGCATCACTTCTGGAGTGGTGATGTTGCAGAAGTCATGGCGGCAGGGAACCTCCCGCTGACTATCAGGAGGTCGGAAATCGTCAGTCTATGGTTTTACGCTGATGTGGACATCGTGTTGAACGAAAAAGGCGGTACGAAAAGGTCGTTGAGAAGTACAGTGGTGGTGAACTAAATTAAGACCACAATTTGTTTATTAAACATAGTTTCAACATTAAAATGCTTTTTTGACTACCCAAGCTTTAAGATGTTTTTATCTGACTGCCGAAGGAATCCCACCCTTTATCACGTGACCTTCATCCGTCACTTTCTGACACGTACAGTCACGAGATTCAATTTGGTACCCACCTTAGGTCCATAGTCAATCTGACATTCTACAACAATAAGGTTGAGTTTCCTAAAAGTTACAAAAGACTTGTCATCTCTAATGACATTGACGACTTCAAGCATATTTTTTCTGAAATGGGTCCCAAATTAACGCTCGTGACCGTACGTAAGTACGAGAGTAACGGATGCTTTATCCACATTTTGTCTCGCGATAATTGCAACCATACTAGGGCCGCTAGTACAGTTAACAGCATAAATAAGTGATCATGTACCTTGTCACTTTAACCTCGTGTTTGAAATGTTATACAAATTTTTGAAACGATTCAAAGCGACAAGGTACAGAAATGATCACTTAATTATGCTGTTGACTGTACCTTGTACTCAGAAACACCTCGGTTTACCAGCGTAGGACAAAAAACCAACTTAAATACTTGACATAAAGGTGGTATTCCAAAGCCAAGTGCCAAGTGCAAGTTGCATGAAGTATGACGTCATGCTAAAGTACAAGTTTTTTGCATTGGTAACATATTTTCGAGAGCAAGTAAAAGCTGCATGCAATTTTCACATTCAACAATTCTGCATCTCAGGATATTTTTAAGCTTTAAGTCTTCTACCATAAGTACCATAACTATCTTAACAAAATATTAGCTGTATAAATAAATAAAAAAATCTGATATAAATTAAATCCTTCCTCTTGTTTTTGGAATCAAATAATTTTACTACCAGGGTGACAGAATGTAAAGAGGCCAATAAATAACACAAATGTGGATATAATCAGTAAATGGTTTATTTAAAATTCGAAAAATACAATTATCCATAAATAGGCCGCTAAACTTTTTAATATTCTACCAGCACTTCCCAAAAGGACCACTGTCGAGAAGAAGTGCCGCAAGAAACTCAACAGTCAGTCATTTGTCAAGCGATACATACAAATTATAAGGTCAGGCTTATGCGTCTGAGGGGCTATTGTAACTTGTCATACTAATTTTAAAAGAAGAACACGTCTTAGTATGAAAAGTTACAATACCCCTTCAGACGCACTTATAGGTATCTATCATTACAAGTCATTCCAATTCGATGGTATGAAGTGAAATGAAATGATTTATTTCGTTATTATGTACATTTAGCAAAAGCAAACGTTTGGACTTCCTAGCCTAGTAAGTATAATCAGAAATATAAGCACATATAATTACTACGTACTTTGATAAAACAGTATATTTTTTAAAACATCAACATAATATACAGTGTTGGTCACATAATAGAGACGCTTGTAGCTCCCAAACGGATAGACAAATTTTAACGCAGTTTTAAGGCAGTTCTTGGTTAGGTTTGATGGTAATAGGTCGAGCCGATTAACAGATATCAACTCTCAAAGAAGGCATTACCATAATATCGAAGGGTTGAAATCGTTATCTTATGAAAAACCAGTCAGTAGGGTGATGTAACCAGTAATGGACAAGGCACCAATAATGGACCACTGATTCTTATTTAAAAAAAAAGGTTATTCATTTGTTTCGCACTAATCAATTTAAGACTGTGTAGTATGAGAGGACAATAGAGAGATCTCTCTCCAGGCGGGTGTTATGCCTGGGGACCGAAGTCCATTGGAATGAAGTTGGAAGTGCTACATATATCAACTAAATGAAGAAATTTCACTTGCGCGATGTAGAACACTTTAGTTCCGCTGTCTGACGCTGTGGCGCTGTTGGCGCTGGCTAGTTGGTGGTACATGTTTGCCGTTAGATGTCGCTATGTCGCCACAACTGTATGACATTTGAATTAAGAGTGTCCAGAATCATTGTCATTATGATCCACGTACTGACAGTCAAGCCGTACTAAGTGCTGTAGTCCGTACTTTTACTTTTACTTTAATTTTAATTTTAATTTTATTATTCCGTATTTATTCATAATTAGGTTAAATATTTGCTAACTTTAGGGGAAGAAATTATAACTAACTTAACAGTGTAGTATTGTATTGTATGATCCCAGTTGGACGAAATAAATGTTTATGAATTTGAATTTTGAATTACTCGTGCCTGTCAGCTAGAAGTCTCCATCATTGGTCTCTAGTTCACCACAACTGTACTCTTCAAGGACCTATTCACACCATCTTTTTCGTTCAGCACGATGTCCATCTCAGTGTAAAACCCAACCTTGATAATCTCAGACCTCCTGATGGTCCGCGGGAGGTCTCCTGCCTCCATCACAGCATTAACGCCGTATTCCCAAAAATGACGACCCTTGTGCGTGTACTCAAAATGGGTAGCGACATCTCCGTAGAGCGACGCTTCATACGTAACTTCTACCTCTACAGTTGCTCTAGAAGCTGTCAAGGTTGATACGACGGTTTCCCCAGGAGCAACAGGCACTGGAACACCAGCGGTAGCTGTGACGGTGACCGCCTCAGCGTGGCTGCCACTTTTTCCCCACTGATGCGAGTATGAAAACGTGGTCTTGGCACCAACTTTTCCTATCGGCAGCGTGAGTTCGTAGTTGACGTCTTCACCTATGTTAATGATGTCACCAGAGTTCCAGGAGTTGGTGACGGTGTTGATGAGGGACTGGGAGATTTGGCCGTTGTTTTGCGCTGATTTTGTTCCGTGGTTCGTGAATTGCTGGGTTGCTATGGTTTCGGGTTCCCGGTGGATGCCTGGTGAAAATAAAAAACATGGTCAGGTCTTTACTCAATACTTTTTGTCAGTAGTAAGACTACCAACACCAATGTCCTAATAATTAAAAACAATTACAAAAAGTTAGATATAACTTATTAGAAAAATTGGTACATAAAGTTCAATTTTAACATTCTCTAAAGTGACCAACCCCGCTTCGCTTCTGGTTATAGGTACCTACATGTGAATTTTCTGTTACACCCGTATAGGTATAAACCAGAATTTATCACCCACAATTACCTTTCGTAAATCAAATATGTAACTGATGGTGAAAACTGCATCAAAATCCGTTGCGTGGTTTAGAGCGAGTTAGCAGATATACAGACAGACAGATGCAGAAAGAGACTTTGTTTTGTACTATGTAAAAAAATCGAATCGAATCAAATGAAAACACTTTTAATACCTCGTCGTTTTCATGCGGTAGTTCAACTACGCTGATATAGCTGCAAGGTATTTATTAAGGGGACAATCTCACACCAATTGACCTAGCCCCAAACTAAGCTCTATGCTTGTACTATGGGTACTAGACAACGATGTAAATACTTAGATAGAGAAATATATACTTAAATACATAGAAAATATCCATGACTCAGGAACAAATATTCGCGCTCATCACACAAATATCTGGCCTTACCGGGATTCGAACCCAGGACCACTAGCTTCGTAGGCAGGGTCGCTACCCACTAGGCCAGCGCGTCGTCAAAATTGTTTAACCTATTCACGATGTTCTGTACGTACCCAGGACAGTAACCTTGACAGGCTTCAGCAGCCTATGGACTTGGAACCATCCATAAGTTTGGTACAGGTCATCCCAGGGGCTGGGGGAATGAAGGTAGACGTTAGTGGGGCGAGCCCCGTGGAACCGCCTGCAAGCTTCCTTCAGGGATCCTTCAGTCAGACGGAACAAAATGGTCTCATCTTCGTCAATGACGTGGTCGTCCTCGCCCAGGAGTTCCACTTTGACGTCGTTCATGTTTGTCGAGACGTCCAGCCTGATGCTGAGCCGGGCGAAGGCCAGCGGAAGCATCAGCAAAAGGATTTGGGGCTTCATGATGAACTGGAAATTTGCATTTTGGTTAGTGTTTTGTGATAAAGTAAAGCAGTTACCTGAAAAGTTTTTGATTGGGTATATACACGCAATACAAAACGGACACAATTCGAAATGAGTCGGTGTTGTATTTTAAAATTAGAACCGGTTGGAATACGATTTTTTATGGAAGAGCAAATTATTTTGGAATTTGTCCGTTTTGTATTCAATGAGCGAAATTATCTATTCGTTCTCACAAACACGAGAATAAAACCAGTGCCTAAATATAATAAGAGCAAATAATATTTCGCGTAATTTAGAAGATTTTTGACCAACGGCGACTTAAGGAATAAAGGCTTGTACTAAATATTCTTAGGAGATGGGCTTGCAACCTGTCACTAATATACACTGGTAAACAACCATTTTTTGGAGCTGTTGGTAATTCTGTAGCTCTGCCTACCCCACTCTAGGAATGAGGGCGTCGTGAGTGTATGTATATAAAAATACTTTACCTGAGACTGCATATTCGTAAGCGGAGGTTAAACAATATTGCTTTTGATATACTATCTTATTAACATCCAACTTTATTATAGTTCTTATTTACTTGACAGAATTGGCCCATAGCCTGGCGATAGCCTAGTGGTAGTGACCCTGCCTACGAAGCTAGAGGTCCTGGGTTCAAAACCCGGTGAGGGCAGATATTTGTGTGATGAGCGCGAAATATTTGTTCCTGAGTCATGGATGTTTTCTATGTATTTAAGTATATAACTATTTATATCGTTGTCTAGTACCCATAGTACAAGCCTAGAGCTTAGTTTGGGACTAGGTGAATTGGTGTGAGATTGTCCCCTGTTTTTTTTTTATAGAACTGGCCAGTATGGTGAATAGAGCCCTGAGTATTATTGGTGTTTAATAGGGCCCCTTCCATCCCTTCCTTTTTTTTAGGGGGTTTTAGGGATCCTTCTTGCCATGACTGTGACCACCGCACCGCCCGCCGCTCACCGCCGCCGCAGTCCTGGGTAGTGATCAACAACGAGGGTCGGACGGACGGAAGAGTGAATGTCCAAACGACGAGTTTAAGTAGTCCCATCAGTGCGAACAAAACATATTTTAGCGCGTGCATTTTCAATTTAGCAGCATGGTTTCTGCCGGTGGATCGAACGTTTCGCATCCCAATACATAGATAGTAATGTAAACTATTCCTGTCATTTTTGAGAAAATTAAATTTCTTACCTTATGCTTGTTACCAGGAGTTGTATCGGGCTATTCAATTAGTCTGGATGTGAACAGTTTAGCTACTGATCAAGTTCTGGGAGAGGGAAGGTCCAAGGACAGCAAACGATAAGAATCCCAAGATATGCAGATAACTTCAGTTTACTCGGAGATTTGGACTCTTTCCGACGAGACGAGAGCGCAGCAGACCACTCTTGTGATGGCACTGACCATATGTTTTTATACTTTTCTGTATTTATTACATGTTTATCATGTTTTATTTACGTTGAAATTTTTGCGGTTAGTTAATCAGGTCAAAATTATCGAAATTTCTGTCGTCCATTGGGCAAAAGCTGTAAGTTACAAAAACCTAGTTTCGTAAAAAATGCATTTAAAGATTTTTGGTTTCGTGATAAATTAATAAGCCCGTGTCCGTTTTAAACCCCGACGCAAAAAGTATATCTGTGTGATTAACAGTTATTAATGTGACTGGTGCATAATGAGAGGCAATAAAACACGACTCTGGTTTTATGAAACGAGCAAAAGGCGAGTTTTATAATAATATCACACGAGTGTATTAATACCTAATTATGCCTACAGTAGCATACATAACTTCGTGGACCTTCAATTTATTAATTTCTAGCTCTGTTTATAAAGTATATGAGTAAGTAATTAAGTATGTATTTACGTTAAGCTATACTCAGAAAGTTGATAGTTAACAATCCAAAAAGAGTTTAGGCATGCAAGTTTATCTGCCACTGAATTCACTACTCATATACTCATGATGAATATTTACATACTTCATTATATATTAACAAAAACCACACTTCCCTATGCTGATGTACTTAAATGCCCTAGTATACTTCAACATAATAAAGCTGCTTTCATGACGCACTTACGACGACGGTGAGGGTTACTAAAGACACGTTTGTACATGTCAGATGACAATATTTTGACGTAGGTATATATTATTTTTTATTTATTTATTCATTCAAATAATATCATAGCATAGATATTCAAGTGCACAACACAGGTCAAATACATAATTATGTACCTTTTCAGGCATCACAACTTAAAAGAGAGGTAGATAAATTTGCATGTTTACATTGGTTATAATTTATTATATTTATATTTATATTTTTAGTTATCTTTTAAATATTCATCGACGGCGTAATATGGTTTCTTTATAACAAGACGTATTTATTATAAGCATTCATTACAAATCGTTTAATGCAAGTTAACACTAAACGCTGAACTTGAGTTGCAGTGTTCAGCCATCGGACGGTAGAAATGCATGTCGTTTTCGGAATGTTCCTTAATTGTGGTGGATGAACCAGATATTAGTGGTAAACTCTAAATTCCTCTTTCCTCAATAACATTCTCATCATCGATATATTAAATTAAAATATAAAATTGTGTTATTGTTTGCACGTTTAGGCACTTATTAAAATAAATACCTTGGTAACTAGCATAAGTTAGTTTTTTTACGTTTCGTAGCCCAAGGCCGCCCAAACCTATAACTAAGCCAACGTTGTTTCAAAGTCAAAGTCAAAGTCAAATTTATTTATTTGCGTAAAATTTGGTACCTAATCTGGTTAAATATTATATGTTTGTAGTCCCACACATTTTGCCAACAACTGGCATGCAAACAGGAGACAAGATGCGTCACTAGGCTGGACATGCTCTTGTATACTAATATATAAAACCAACTTATTAAAATCTTATTCATTTAGATTACCAATATTACTAATGTTACTCTACCAATATTTCATAAACTAACTAAAGTAACATCACTTACAATCATTTCACACTAGTAGATATACTATAAACACACATCAATGTCACAGTCTAATGCTTAAAATACTCAAAATATTCATTGATAGAATAAAAACATTGCTCAATTAACCACTTTTTCAGTTTGTAGTTTGTCCGTCCGTACCTCCGTCCGCCATTTTGTTTGTCCTAACTTCAAAGAGCTGTATCTTTTGAACCGTAATATAGAAAACGGGTCACGTTGTGTAGAATTTCCATAGAAAGTGACCCGTTTTCATTGCTCTTGAGTTTAGATATTGAGTCCATTTTGTTCAAAATATGTATTACTAACAAATAAAAAAACAAAAAAGTGATACTTGTACTCAGTTGAAAAGGCGCAAATGATTACATGCGTCTTTTCAACGGAGTTTGGGATATTTTCTGGACTTTTTTTTTTCTTAAATGAAAAGGAAAATCTTAAATAAATAATTAATTAAGTATAAATTATATATTTTTTAATACCACATTCACAATATAGTTTATATCTATATTACTTACTTCGTTTACGGAAAGTATTTATGTCTATTTGTTTAGAGACAGCATATTTTTTTTTAATTTTCACCTAAAACATATTTTTTTGATTTCGACTTCATGTTATTCAGTTTATTCAGTTTATTCATTGCTTTCATGGGTAATTGGGTAGGTACAATGGTGTTTAAGTACAATTTTCGTTCTGCCATGAAACCCTGTTGGGCACTACAATATTATGTTGACACTTATGAAAACTATCTTATTCTTACTAAACTAAGTACATGTTACATAATTGGCACCAATATATTGAATTTAATCTATTGCACATTCAAAAAACTCTTGCAGGGAATAAAAACAATTATAAATTAAATATTTCGTAAGTTTTTTGGTAAATAAGTATATAATTTTTTTCTTCGCTTTTTATGTAACTTGGAATCTTATTGTAGACTTTGATGCACATCACGTGTGGACTCGAACTGTGCATTTTCAATTTCGATGATGGGATTGGGATATTATTTCTAGGGCGCCAATTAGAATTTGTAAATTTTTTTGGCTGTGGGAAAAATTCAAGATGTTTTCTTAGAAAGTTGCACAACTCAAGTATGTATAGGGAGGTTACAGTTAGTATTTTAAGTTTCCGGAAATAGGGTCTACAGCTATCTGTTTGTTTTATATTAACTAAGATTTGTTAGATGCGCCGTTTTAACTATCGGGGCAGAATTATCCCTACCAATAAATCGAATCGAAAAATCGAATCAATTCGTAGGTTATTATTGTTTTTATTACTATTACGTTGATGCTGTATCCCGAGTTCCAGGAGCTGGTGATGGGCATATAGTAGGTGTCGGCGCTGTAGCCCGCCATTTTTGTGGAGATGTTTCTGAATTTCTTCTTCGCTATGATCACGGGCTGGCTGTGCTTACCTGAAGATGAGAAGTGAATATGAACAACACGAAGAAGCTCAAATGGCCGAACTCAACTACTTTTAAGTAAGCAAATATAACCCACATAATCGAGTTGAGACAGGATGAAAGTGATTGATAAAACACAAGATCTCTATTCGACAATCTCTAACATGTGGGAATTTGCGGGAGGCAGGACCTTGTGCAGGGTCCGTCCGGATCGCTACCACCATCTTATCCATTAACCTACCGCCAAACAGCTGTGTTCGCATTGTTGTGTTCCGGTTCGGGGATAAGACAGCCGGTGATATGACTAGCATAGAGGCATTCCATCTTAGTCTTAGGATTGCATTGCAGTCTTGTGAATGCGAATGTCTATGGGTCACAGTTTCCACTTACCATCAGGTGGCCATATAATTGAAATGTGAACCACTTCTGACTATAGAACTTGCATCTCAGTTTCGAGCATCAAACTTAGTCTAATAAGGGATAAGATCAATCCCTTCAAACACTTCAAACACTTCAAGAGGCATTCCAACATGATGCTATAGCGACAAGGTACTAAAGTGTAGAGCTAATTACTACGCTGACTGTACGTACCCAGAATAGTGTTATTGATAGGCTTTAGCACCCTGTGGACTTGTGGCCATCCGTACCGCTGGTACAGGGCCCCCCAGGGGGTGGAGGAATTCAGGAAGGCGTCGGTGGGGCGAGGACCCATGTAACGCTCAACAGCCTCCTTGAGGGGTTCCTCGGTGAGACGGTACATGTGGGTTTCGCCATCGTCAATGACGTCCTCGCCCAGCTGATCCACGTTGACGTCATTTGTGTCCATCGAGACGTTGGCGCGGACGCTGAGTCGAGCGAAGGCGAGCGGAAGCATCAGCAGAAGGATTTGGAGCTGCATGATGATCTGGAAGTTACATTTTACTAGATGGTGTTTTGGGACAAAGTAAAGCAGTCAACGGAAAACTTAATTAGAGGGCAACATGGTCAAATAATCAACGCGGTAGAAAAAATAACATTTCGTAATTTAAAGCAAAACATACCTATTTGAATAAATAATTTATCAATTAAATATTTAATCGTCGTCCCTACTTTTGTATCAATTTTAAAGCCAAAGTCAAAGAAACATGTGTTGTTACAGGGATCACTATTGATCGACCCAACTTTAATTAAGATTGATTAGCGAAGTGATCAGGGACCCCTGACGGCCTGGCCACGACTTCGCGCGGCGGCGGCAGCGTCAGCAAGCGGCTACAAACGAATGCATTGGATATGATGCAAGCCACGAAGAGCCGCGGTGGCGTGGCGATGAGCGATTCCTACGCATATGTTCCCACCGTCCCCGGCTCCCGCTGCCGCAGTCCTGGCCAGGCCGTTACAACGGAAAGGTTCAACATATTTCAGGCTCTTTGCGACTTTTTTTATCATGACCCTTGCAGACGCGGAGCGTTTCACACTATGATTAGATTCTATTTATTTCCTTACCGTGATGTTTTCAAGAGATTTTTCCGCCTTTTTAATTAGTCTCGATTCACTTAATACTGAGGCCTCTCAGAAGTTTAGCTATTGTCAAGTTCTGAAGGTACGTATGTAAGAAGAGCGGTAGCCAAGTTCTCGAGATAGGTACCCAAAAAACTTCAGTTTACTCGGAGATTTTGGACTACATCCGACGAGGTGGGAGCACAACTGACAACTCTGGTCACTGACCAAGTGTTTATATACTTATTAGATACATTATAAATTCGTTCCTTCAAATATTGTGGTCAATGAGTCAGGTCAAAATTATCAAATTTAGTGCGTGTGGAATTCGCAATGTCCTTTAGATTCCATTTTACCTCAAAAGTATAGACGTCACCTGAAAATCCGGAAAGATATCATTTGTTTCTCGGACAAAATTGAAATAATTACATAGTTGCGTAGGTATTTGTGTAAACTTAATTACTTCGTGGGTTTTTCACGTAATTACAGGGTGGCGCAAAAGTTATCACCCGATGTTCTTTGGCTGTAATATTTTTTATAAATCAAAATGTAGTTTTACTTCAGGATTGTTTTATTGGACGTCTCATTTTTTTTAAATTAAGTAAAACGAGAAAATTATATCGGCCAAGTTGTACCGCCAGAATTCGAATTCAAATTCATATTCAAATCTTTTATTGCATGTCACATTACAAATATTAAAGATTTAATTACAAAAAGGTATTCATGTGACGCCCTGCAAGGGCGTAGCAACATAAGAAAATGGGGCTTATTGTTAACACGTTACATCACAACTATACTTAACTAAAATATTGCATACAGAATTAACAATTACAGGTGTTAGACTTAAAATAAAACAATTAATATGATAAGGGGCAAGTACTTATAGAGTTGTTGTATTGATGATCATACGGGCCCGATTTATAGCATTTTCCATGACTCTTGCCGGAACTCCCGGCGATAAGTTCTCGCATTCTTGACGGATATTCTTTTCTAGGGCTTGA
This sequence comes from Acleris laterana, assembly GCA_963966035.1. Classification (NCBI taxonomy): domain Eukaryota; kingdom Metazoa; phylum Arthropoda; class Insecta; order Lepidoptera; family Tortricidae; genus Acleris; species Acleris laterana. Next base: position 2,032,353 of record OZ014463.1, on the reverse strand, counting down.
AAAGTTCGAGACTTGTTGATATAGACTCGAACTTCAAGAAACCCTTCAAAAAGAAGTCTGGAACTGTTAAATCGGGTGATCCTGCCGGCTAGTGCAAATCACCAAAACGAGAGATTAGGCGACCCGGAAATTCCGCGTTCTTGGGGAGTATCGTAATGGTTTTCCCTCCTGTTAAGGTGTATTTCGCCACTGTCTAGTTATTTATAGACACTCCCATACTTCATAAATGTCAAAGCAGAAATGACATTTGCCATTTTTTTTAATAATAGCAACTTCCAACCTGTTGTGAGAAAAGCGTTCTCATAGATCACTCGCCGAGTTCCATGAGCATAGATCGTTTCTTACCTCCGCGGAAATCCTTGGCAAATCGGATACATGCTAGAATCGCTATTGATGGATAATATTGTACTGAGATAAACAAAACTAAATATTCCCGATTTACTTTCGACAAAGAGAAGTTAATATACATGAAGATTAATGAATAATGTAATCATAAATAAATAAAGTTATATTTACAACACCCAATATCCCCAATCTGATGTTAATTCACTTTAAATTTGCAAACACTTTAAGGGCATTTCTTAGAAAGTTTGAACCTAGTTAAGGACTAAAATTAAGAAACGTTAACTTTTCCGCTGAGTTACGAAAATTAGTCGTACATTTATAAATACTTTTCTCCACACCAATTAGCAGCATCTCAAATTCAGTAAATGAAGCAGATTCAATCATCACCCGTTAGTAATATGCCTGCACTTGCTACAGGAATTTTGTTTGAGATAACCACAATTTGTCTTATAATAACAGTATAGCTAATTTTCGTAACTCAGTGGAAAAGTTAACATTTCTTAATTTTTGAACTTAACTAGGTACAAACTTTCTAAGAAACGCCCTTAAACTACCAGACAACCACAGTGTTCGCGTAGTTGTGTTCCGGTGTGGGGATAAGACAACCGGTGAAATAACTAGCATAGAGGCATTCCGTGTTAGTCCTCGAGGTTGGCGATGCCTTTGCGGTCTTAAGATACCGGTCTAAAGGGCCGGAGATGAACTGCCTACTTTTCTATTTGTACTTAAAACACACAACCCCTTTAAATACCCCCGTAACGGTGGTACTAAGTATTTTATGAAACAAAATACAAAATATTTATTTATTCAGTAAATTGGCAACATGAGGGCTCTTTTACACGTCGGTAATATGGAGTGAATCTACTAGCGCTTCGGACAAGACCAGCATTGCGGAGAAGAAGCGCCGCAAGAAACTCCAGCAGTAGGTAATTTCAAATCAATAAATACAATTATACTTAAAAGTAACACTACAAGGTTATAAAGTAATAATAATTATTTTAAACCTGACACAAATAAAATCATTACAAACGCAAGCTTAATAACATTAAATTACTTATTACGAGAACAACGTCAGGAACGATAATTAAATATAACTAATTGGGAAAAAGGTAACCACAAACTATGTAACTATCCGAAAAGATAAGTTAGGGATACCCCAGCCACCACGGACAAGGAATATCATGAATATTACGATGGTTTCCTGTTGAGGCACAAATTTAAAATTAAATTGTCTTATACTTCTAAAAACAGAATTCATTCGATACTTATAAGCAGTTATTGTATAGGTACTATCAGCCCAATGGAACCCTGACCCACCATAGAACGGTGTCACAGTGACATTATAAAACAATTTGTTTGACACTTCTTATGACTTGAATCATAACGTCTCTGTGACACAGTTCTATGGTGGGTCGAGGTTCCAATGGTCTGATAGTACCTACTGAGTTCATCTATATGTAAATCTCCCTATTGTAACCAAGAAGTGAATGCAATGTATGCTGTCTAGCAAAACCAGTCCGTGGGTCCACGGAAGACCAGCGTCGCACTTCCACTAGGTCGTACGACATATAGCTGAGTGGATACCATTTTCGCAGCACTATTTTTTTACACACTGTAATAATTTATAATTAAGCGAAATAAAGGTTTTTCTATTCTATTCTATAACTGGCAAGGCGCTTGATCGGTTTTTAGGGTTCCGTAGCCATAGGGTTCCAACGGGACCCTATGACGGAGCCACCACCACCCGTCTGTCCGTCAGCGGGCTATATCACATGAACGGTAATAGGTAGACAGTTGATGTAGGAAAACATATCGAAACTTTTATGTGGTCATCTTGCACCGTGTTATAAGTTACAAAGTTATAAGGTTTTAGTTTTTATTTGTCCTATTTCTTGTTTTATCTCTCACGTAAGATTTTTGGCATGTTTTCCTGCTGATCTACGCATGTTATTTGATATTATATTGAATTTAATATTTATTGCTTTATACAATTCTAGATTAAGTAGTATCATTGTAATATGTTTAAAAAATGACTGACTGCTGAGTTTCTTGCGGCGTTTCTTCTCAGCAGTGTCTCCTCTTGGGAAGCGCTAGTAGATTCTTGACGTGTAAAAGTGCGCGTACGGCCTACTTCACTTCATCACATATTATAAAACAAAGTCGCTTCCCGCTGTCTGTCCCTATGTATGCTTAGATCTTTAAAACTACGCAACGGATTTCGATGCCTTTTTTTTAATAGATAGAGTGATTCAAGAGGAAGGTTTTTATGTATAATAAATTCAGCTTTATGTACGGGTGTTACAGAAAACTCACATTAACCGAAGCGAAGCGAGGGCGGGTCACTAGTACTGAATAAATGTCTTTTATCTTTTACCTTTTATCACAGAGTATGTTTTTCTATTGCTGCCATAAACATCACATAATATTTTTTTTATTTAAATAAGAGATGAATGGGCCCCATATAAGAATGGTACGGAACCCTTCGTGTGCGAGTCCAACTAGCACTTGGCCGGTTTTTAGGGTTTCGTAGCAAAACGGTAAAAACGGAGCCCTTATGGTGAGAGGTGTCTGTCTGTCTGTCTGTCACAGCAGTTTATCTCCGAAACTATAGAAGTAGGGTTTCTGGTTTCTCGCCTCATTTTTTTTCTCGAGTTTCGAGAATTCTCGACTCCAATTTCTCGAGGTGTCTCGACTCTCGAGTCTTTGGTAAAAAATTGAAAATTATTGCTTAAAATAAAATAAGAAACAGAAATACCAGAATAATTGTATTGAATTTTGCACTACAAGTTAGACTAGAAATACAAAACAAAATTAAAACTCTTCTTACAAACATACAAAAACTATAATCTTACAAAGAAACAACAATTAAAATAAAACAATAAACCTAATCTACTTTTTCAGTCTTTTGATCTGACATATAAAGTGGTATTTTTGATACAGATATTTTCTTTTAACAACTTAGATTTTAATAGGATTACGACTAGGAATCAAATGCAAATAATGCAATAATCATTACAAACAAATGTTTTTTTTTTAACTACAATGGCTTGACGTTGGGAACTTACTACATTGTAAAATATTCATTCATTAATATTCGTAAAATATTTCCAAACTATTACCTCTTCATTGTACTATTTGTAGTATTTGTACCAGGTATATTTTGAAAATAATGAATGAAAAATAGTGCACGGACGGCGTTATCATTCATGAAAGCGGCAAAATGGCGAGCCTGACTTTAGCCCTTATTTCGTGTTCACCGGAACTCGGGAGTTTCGAGAATCGGCTATTTGATTCTCGTCTCGAATGGAGGCGAAACTCTCGAGTTGTCTCGAGTTCGAGAAGTCTCGAGCAGAAACCCTATAAAGAAGTCATCAACTTGAAACTTAGCGTAGTTGTATAGCTTGCATCTGTTTTGTAAATGTAACAATTATTTTTCTAAATATTTTTAGTAAATGTAACAATTATTTTTCTAAATATTTTAAACGTACGGTACGGTGTTAAGGGCGGTAGGCAGGGAACTAAAATAATGCTACTCAAAATAGTAATAACGGACGTTTAATCCATAACCTATCTAAAATACTAATCTAACACTTGAGAAATACAATGGTATCTAATTATAATCTTACTTATATATAAATATGAAGGCGCCAGGAGAGGTTTTTGTCTGATGGTCGACGGGGTACTCTTCCCAACCCTTCGCCTACAGTCTAGCTCAGTCGTAAGTCGTAATTTTACTCCGCGGTAAAAAGGGCGTTGCGACAAGCTATAAAGAGCAACGAATAGCTTAATGTAAACTGATTATTCGTTTCCATAATAAGTAGTATGTTTACTGTACAATCTTATATTCTAGACTTACCCATTTGTATGCCTCACTCACCCACACATAGTATAATAATTCACAATTTAATGGCACTCTCTCTATGGAAATCACAATTAATAATATCCAAAAACTGAGATGTTTCGGTAATTTCCAGATTATTCTCTAAAAGGCTACAAATGCAGACCGTGTGCGCTCCTTAGTGCATACCGTCGAAGTGTCGTAAGAAATTCACCACCCTCCTATTTATTTATTTATTTATTTATCTATGACCCAAACTTAAGAATAAAACTAACATTAGAGTCACTAAAACAGAAAATAGTACATTATTGCCTAGGCGCGGAAAGTAAGGGATTTCCTGACGAGGTGGTTAGTAGGCCGAGCAATAGCGAGGCCTGCTAAAATACGAGTCAGGAAATCCTCGTTTCCGCCGAGGCAAATATAATGCTTTTCTCAAACAATGCGAGGAAATTATACAAATACATAATTATACGTATTTTTAAAAACCTATGACGAATTCGGAGAGAATGTTTGTTTGAAAACTACGCGTATTATTTAAGATAGCTTCACGCACAAGGCACCGCCGTCGGCCCACACTGCAGCCACAAGTTGGGTGTACGGGATTTTTTTTCACGTTCCGTTCGATTTTATATGCAATAGAGAGCACTTTTAATAAACAATATGGACATGGACGGAAAGTGTTTTCATTATGGTTTTTTTACTCCTAGGAGTAAAATGAGGCACTTTCCGTCCTTGTCTTTCAATCGGAAAACCGTTCTTTCCGAGCATGTTTGAGAAAAATGAGTTTTGCGTTTTCGAACCGTATTATCTTAATTAAGGATCCCTCGGTGCGCGGGTCAAACTGGCACGTGACCAGTTTTTTTTTTATTGTGATGATTTCAAACCAGCTCACCATATTCTTAAGACTCAATAGATATAAGTACCTAAGTATAAGTACTTAAACAACAGTGTTGTGCCATAGTACAAATAGAAAAGTAGGCAGTTCGTCTCACCCTTTAGACTGCTATCTTAAGACCGCAAAGGCATTGCCAACCTCGACGACTAACACGGAATGCCTCTATGCTAGTAATTTCACCGGTCGTCTTATTCCCACGCCCGAACACAACAATAAAAACACTGCTGCTTTTCAGTAGTTTAAACAATAAGCCAAGCGTATGCATATTTAAAGTGCCCTGACATCAGATTAGCGATATGGGTGTAAAATAATTATGATTTTATTTATTTTTCATCACACTTGCTCGTAGATGGTGTTATTCCATTCCTGTATACAGAAGGACAATGGCTTTAATGGTTCCCGCGGGAGTTATGGGGAGTTTGTAGTTCCTAGGGAGTAAGGAGTTTCGTTTTAAAATGTGCAACTATTTCATACAACCTATAAGCTTACTTACATACATACATACATTAAATCACGCCTGTTTCCCAGAGGGGTAAGCAGAGACCACTTGCTACGATCTTGACAAATTTCTTTCGCTTCTTCCACATTCATACATCGAGTCATGCACGCACGTCGGTTTCGGGTACTTAAGATTCGGCCCTTTTCCAGTATTTCTCCGATTTGACTCGAAAAAGTACCTACGCCAAGGGCGGAACTTCCGACCCGTCCACTCACTTCATTAATTTTATATTTCAAGTTTATATCAATATGTATCATTAATTTTAGCAAATACATTTGTAACAAATCTGGCTGTATGGTCATTCCAGTTCGAAACTAAGCGCAGTTCTTAGCATTATCTGCAAGACGTCACCCAAAAAAAAATGTTATCAGCATTACAAAGAAGTTATTGTTCTATAATTTGCCGTTATAAAGTGTTTCCTCGCAAATGTGATGAAAACCATTATAGCTGCCGGAACCCAGACTACTGACGAGAGGATTTCCAACAGCTGTGATTGTCGATTTAAATGTACTGTATTTTAATAGGTACTGGTTGTAAACAAATAGTGCCTAAGCAGATCGAAGGTGGTAAGGAGAGTGATTTGCATAATTTTTGAAGTCAACAAAGACGTTAAATTTAGTGGTAGGGTGAAGCTCAAATCTGCGTTTTGTTATTACATTTTGTTACGTTAAGATCTGAAAGGTTATGAGTTAGATGATACTAAAGTAATAAAATTAATTTACATGTAAATGTCCATATCTTCCCGTGGATATCGTAAGAGACGGCTAAGGGAATAAAGGCGTATAGTACTGTTAGGTGATGGGCCTGCAACCTGTCACTAATACACTGGTAAACATCTTAGCCTAAAAGTGCAAAATGTGGTTACAGATTTATTAACAAATTTTTAGAGTTGTTGGTAATTCTGTAGCTCTGCCTACCCCACTCTGGGAATAAAGGCGTGAGTTTATGTATGTATGTATGTATGTAAATGAATAATAAAAGTTGTAAACCTTTTCGGAACAATGAATAAATACATTTTAAAATTATACACAATTAAATGTTGCATACGCAACAACCATTGTGTGTAGCACAAGCACAAGCAAGGGGATTACTAACTCGAGTCATTAAAAGCCCTCCACCTTCGGCGTCGTTACTACACTCTCGTTAGTAATTTCGTTCTTACTACCCTTGATGCACAATGTACTATTAGAAGTTATTGATTAAACTTCATGTATATTAATTACGTCGATAGAAAATCGGGAACAAATAGTTTTCCCGCCATACAAAAAGTTTTAGAGTATGAAAAAACCTTTCAAATGACATATGGCTTGTCATTATTGGTTTTTAGGCCAGAGTCCATTCGCACCTTCGGTAGGACAAGGGCACAATTGCCTTTGTTGTCATATAGTACATTGTGCCCTTCTTCTGCCGAAGGTGCGATATGAATCTGGGCATCCTCCTTTCAGTGATGGGTTTGAGTTTAGTTGGTGCATGTTCTTAGATAGGTGTAACGGTGACGACTCACCAGGGGGCGCTACAGTAAGCATTTGTTAGTGCAAACCAATGTTCCCATTTAGCTCCAAAACTACTAGTCCGATTTTGATGCGGTTTCGGTGATGGGTTCGGGTTTGATTGGTGCATGTTCTTAGGGGGTACTCGTAGCCATCACTATTGTAAATTTCATCTTAAATATAAATAAGTATGTAGTGTGGTGTGAAACTGATTGATAGAGTAAGGAATGAAAAAGTCAGAGAGAAATGTGAAATAAAAGAAGTTGTAGTGACTAAGATTGAAAAGGGCATGCTTCGATGGTTCGGTCATTTGGAAAGGATGGATGAAAGAAGATGGACGAAAGGGATATACAGATCGAAAGTGAGTGGACGGGTCGGAAGGGGCCGCCCTAGGCTACTTTTTCGAGTCAAATCGGAGAAATATTGGAAAAGGGCCCCACCTAGTTTTAAAAATAAATTGCGCTTTAAGTATATTTATTAACAAGCAGTTAAACTTAAGTAATTATAAGTAGTTCAGTTTTATTAAAATATTCAAATATTTATATTTTTCTATTTATACATATGAGGACATTTAGACGAGACGTTAGAGTAGTGCCACTTCATATCTTCCCGTGGATGTCGTAAGAGACGGCTAAGGGATTAAATGCGTATAGTATTGTTAGGCGATGGGCTTGCAACCTGTCACTAATACACTGGTAAACATCTTCGCCTAAGTGTGCAAAATGTGGTTACAGAATTATCAACAAGTTTTTAGAGTTGTTGGTAATTCTGTAGCTCTGCCTAACCCACTCTGGGAATAAAGGCGTGAGATTATGTGTGTATGTATGGACATTAATTGAAGTAAATTTAGGTAGGATAGATAAAGATCTCATTTCCGCCAGTATTTTTTTAATGATTATTATTCTTATATTGCTTACTAGCGACCCGCCCTCGCTTCGCTTCGGTTTATATGAGTTTTCTGTAACATCCGTATATAAAACAGAATTTATTTTACATAAAAACCTTCCTCTTGAATCACTCTATGTATTAAAAAAAACCGCATCAAATTCCGTTGCGTAGTTTTAAAGATCTAAGCATACATAGGGACAGACAGCGGGAAGCGACTTTGTTTTATACTATGTAGTGATAGTGATGGTCCGCGCTCGCAGTTCACGCTGAGCCCGCCCCTTTTGTCACTCGACCGAGACAATTTAAATATAATACTTAAGTCCTAAATTGTAAATACTGTTTATGTAAATTTTCTTGGTGTGTGGCAATAAAACTTTTCTTATTCTTATTCTTATTATCTTAAGTACCCGAAACGATGTATGAATGTGGAAGAAGCGAAATAAATTTGTCAAGATCGTAGCAATTGGAAAGAAGTGGTCTCTGCCTACCCCTCTGGGAAATAGGCGGGATTTAATGTGTGTATGTATGTATGTAATTTAAAGGCAGCCCCGGAATGATATTGCTTGAAAGAGATAGGAACTGTTTGTTGGCTAATATCTTGATTATTTTTATAGCTATTCAATAAAAGATTTTTCTCAACTGTTTCTTACATGAACGCTTTTATTGAATCTGTGAATAATGTCATGAATATTCCCTACTATCCTTTCGAATGATTACAATTTGTGAGTAAAATTTGTCCACCTCTTTCCATCATTCAAATAATATTCAATTTTTTCATAGTGCTTGGCCTAAACTAAACACCCAAATGACTTAATAATATAACTTAATCGTAAAAAATTATGTAAACATTGTATATTGTCTAGGGGACACGGTTTCTGTAGGAGAATGTATCGAAACTTTTTATGTAGTTGTATTACACCATCATAATTAAATATTATTTTTATAATTATTTTCTGTAACTTACTACTAATTAGTTCTGGAGAAAATTCAGAGTTTTGACACATTTTCCTGCTCAACTACGGGTAAATACATTTATTTCTTATCGTATGTTAGATTCATTGTTTTATACACCGTGTTTTTTTTGATTTACGATAACTTTAAGGGAACGTTCTTTAGGTCAAATAAAGTTAATTTCCCAATGACAGACAAATGATAACTCTTACGGTTTAAAAGATATTTAATTTTTAAATTTAATCAGTTAATCACGTTGAACTAGTATAAAAGGCTCTTAATTTGATAACAACAATTTTCTTTTAATTCTTATGATTAAAGAGTTTCCAATTGTTAGGTTTGTATACGCGTCCATGGAATTAGTAAATACTAACGTACCTCTGGAAGGTGCACTACACAGATAACGCGAGCCGAAAGAAATGTACTAAAGCTTACTGCGTCCCTTTCTAAAGGTGACCATATTTGAATTGCAATTTACGGACAGATTATGGTTAAAGAAACTTTATTCTCATTCGAATTACAATTCACTTACATGAGAACATTTAAAAACTAAGTTAGTATTTAAGGTTAAACGCACAAAATTATTTTTTTTATGGTTAAAGAAACAGATTAATTTTACAAGCCGGTGGGGCACTAAACTAAACAATATTTACTTATTCAACTTTTACTCTTATTCTTACTTATTTAACTTACTCCCAAATCGATATCTGTGGATCGTTGGATCTGTGTGGTCTCCGACAACTAATCCGTTGACAAATTGAGGAACAGTAGCCGCCATCTTGAACTTTTTAGTTATTCAACTGATTGTCTCCAAAATCGATATCTGGGCATCTGTGTGGTCAGATATCGATTTTGGAGACGTCAACCGTCAACCGTCAATGAATGAATCCGTGGACAGACTGAGAAAAAGTAGCTGCCGTCTTGAACTTCTTAATAAGAAGGTAGAGAAAAATACAAGCATTGAAAGCTTTCAAACAAAATCTAGTAAAACAAATCAAATCAATCAAATGTCAATTTCGAATTATAGGAGACCACACAGAATACACAGATCCCCAGATCCACATACAGGTACATTTCTTTCCGCTCGCGTTATCGGTGGAATGCACCTTCCAGATGTACGTTATTACTTACTAATTCCATGGTTACGCCAACATTGACGTATTATTTGACACTCATTATTAGTTAACTCTAAAGGACCTTTTAGAATGATCAAAGATATAACATTAAATTACTTTGTCCTAAACAGTTTTTTTTTTTTTTTGCAATATTTAAAAATCTAATCTACCAATTAGTTTCTATGGATATCCCTAGTAATATGCCGAAGTTATCGTAAATCAAAAAAAACACGGTGTATAATGCTAGGTTAAGTTTTATTATTGTATATTTAAAAAACGACTAACTGTTGAGTTTCTTGCGGCGTTTCTTCTCAGCACTGGGCTCTTGCGAAGCGCTGGTAGATTATTGACGTGTAAAAGTGCCCGTGCGGCCTACTTACTGAATAAACATCTTATATAAAAGACGCGCGCGGGGTGCAACGCGACAACATCACTTTCTTAGTGCTCGAGGATAAATTAAAGTTTAAAATTAGTAAAAGCAAATTTTACGACAAGTGTTGCATATCATTTTAAAGTGGAAGTAATAATATACACAGTAGTGAAATCCGTATATCCCTACATGGTATACTTTTAGCAATATCTTGGTGTTAAGTTTATTGTGAATCAAATAAAAACGGTTGGGTTTGGAGCCTTATCGCTGCGGCCAACGGTCAGCCGCGCGGGGTCAACGACCGCCGCCGCTTCGGTGATCTTCGGTGATCTTATCGGTGACCTTCGGACGGCCTCGGGTCGACGCGGCGCCCGCACAGCACTGCTGAGCTAAGTACCTGTGACATTTATTCTTACCGTTGAGCTGTTTGTTTGTAAACAAACCGGGAGTTGCACTTTATATTTATATTTATCATGGCGCAAAGATGCGATAAGTGCAATTTATCAATTAAAGACAGGCATTATCTCGTTTGTTCACTATGCCAATTTGTATATCACCTGGATTGCTGTAATGTGGCCACAAGAAGATTTTATCTAATGGAGCCTGATCGTAGAGCCTCCTGGAAATGTAAGCCATGCCTTATTAAGCCCAATATTCTAGATGATGATAGAAATGTCACATGTCGCACAAAATACCGAGCTTTGATTCCTACAAATAATTCATTTGAGGCGCTATCTAGTCTGTCCGAGGACGAGGAAGACTTAGATCGATCGCTGCCCTCACCTGGACCAGAGATGAACAGGAGTTGTCCAGATGTAATGGTCACTTACGATAGGACAGAAGGACTAGAAAAAACCATTTCTGAACTAAAAGATAGGTTGCTTATAGCAGAAAATGAAATTGAAAATCTTATAGCTGAAAATTTTTCATTGAAAAATAAAATAAAAGGCTATGAACAAAAAGTTGTTCAGTTAAAGACCTTAAGCAAGTCAATACCAAATAAGGACATCAGTAAAAATTCCCGGAAAAAAAGGCAAAGAGCTAGCAGACAAAGTTTTAACCGAAGTTTTATCGATTTAAATACCCAACCCTCTGCTCACAACCAAACTCGGTTCAGTTCACCATCAAAAAACCTTGAAGATCATAGCCCATTGATATCGCCAATAAACAAGCCACCACACTTCAGTACACCTAGTGCTACTAAATTGAAAACGAAGAATCAAACGGTGTATATATTTGGGGACGAACATGTGCGCGGCTTGTCTTCGAAACTTCTTCACTCCAGAGCTGGCATAAAAAGTGACAATTTCAGGATCACAGCAACGGTCAAGCCTCACGCGTCGTCATCACAGATACTCGAGAGTCTATACAACATGGAAAATAGAATAACCAAGGACGACTTAATTATTTTGTCTGTTCAGGGTTGCGAAAAGGATCCTTATGTGTTATTGTCAAATATAGGTGATAGTTTGTTGAAGTTTGGAGGTAATCGTGTAATAATATTAAACGTGCGTAGACATGATAATATAGATGATAAACTCTTACATCAAGAACTTAAATCGCTTGTGAACATGTATGCAAATTGCAAAGTCATAGATGTGTATAAAAATACAAATTTTAATAATACATCCTTATTGAATTGGATTAGCTTTAAACTAAATGATGAGATTAATTGCTGTAATAAAAATGTTTCAATCGATGCTGTAAAATGTAAAACTACGGTAAAGCAGGCTGCAGTGAATGACTGTGACACCTTTTTTCGTGCCCAAAACCGCACCATGTTCCAATCAAAGTAAGACCCCAAAATCTATATTTTCCGAAACTTCTGATTGTTTGTCGATCTTCAATCAGAATATAGGGGGACTGTATAGTAAGCTTGACTTTCTAGAGGTTACACTAAAAGATCTAAGTAACAATGGCAAGGAGTTCGACATAATATGCCTCAGTGAAACTTTTGTTCCTGAAGGCTCGCAGAAAAATATTAAGTTGAATAGTTATAAATTAGCTGCTGCCTACTGCCGTGATAAATCTAGAGGGGGCACGTGCATTTTATTAAAGAATAATTTAGATTTTAAAAACCTACATAATGTTTCAAAATTATCAACAAAATATTATTTTGAATGTTGTGGAATCGAGATTGTTGGTGTGGCGTTGATTGTTGTAAACATTTACAGAATTCCAGAGCAGACAAGGGCACATGTAGGCATATTCCTTCGGAAACTCGATACATTACTAAATTATTTAACAACTAGTCATAAAAATAAGAAAATAGTTATATGCGGGGATTGGAATATTGACGTTCTAAAACAAAGTAGTGCCTCTAAGGACCTGCGTAGCATCTTAGAAAACTATGATTTTATTCCACATATTTTAGAGCCAACTAGACTCGGATCCTGTATCGACCAAATAGCGAGTAATATAAAAAAAGTGAACTCATCAATACTATATCTAGGACTTTCGGACCACGAGACAGCGCAAGTCATAACATTACAGACCGTCAAAAGAAACAAGACATTCATAAGATGGTTCGAGCATAAGCGTGATTACTGCTCGAACAATGTTAGCAAGTTTTGTGAATGCATGGCCAGTCTTTCCTTTTCGGACGTCCTGACTTCAAAAAATGCAACCCAAGCATTTCAGGTATTTTATGGTGATTTGTGTCTATTCTATAACCTATGCTTCCCAATAATTAAAGTCAAAGTTAACAATAGATCTAAAAGCAGTAACTGGCTGACCAAGGGCCTGAAAAAATCGTGCAGGATAAAACGCACCCTCTATTTTAATTTAAAAAGAGACAACAAAAAATTAAACCGCATTAAATTCAAAAAATACCATTCTATTTTAAAAAGATGTTTACTCGATGCGCAAAAAAATAAAAATAGTCTTTACATACAAAACAACAAAAATAAATGTAGGGCTACTTGGAACGTGATTTCATCAACATTATCAAATAAATTACATGAAAATGACATAAGTAAAATAAAAATTAATAATGACATATATTCCGATCCAAAAACTATAAGTAATATCTTTAATGATTATTTTATTGACTCAACAACTCAAATTAATTTACCACCCACCAATAATTTATCTTACAAATCAACTCTGCCGGACATGAATCACCATACTATATTTTTAAATCCGGTTGATGAAAAAGAAATAATTAAAATTATCTTGTCCTTACGGAACTGCAAGTCTAGTGGTTATGACCATATTACCACCAAGATCCTAAAACTATGCGCGTTAATTATAAGCTGCCCATTAGCACATATTATAAATTTGTCTTTTGTCGATGGAATATTTCCACAAGAGCTAAAAATATGTGTAGTTAAGCCACTATTCAAGAAGGGGGATAAGCTGAATCCAGTGAATTACAGGCCAATAACATTAGTCCCATTATTATCTAAGATCTTCGAGAAGGCAATGTATAGCAGATTAAGCGATTTCCTAACGAAATACCAAGTGATTTGTTCTGAACAATATGGTTTTCGTGAAGGTAGATCAACCACACAAGCTTGTTTCGATCTAATTAAGTATGTTACAGATTGCATTAACCATAAGGCTTCTGTTATGTCAGTCTTTCTCGATATGACAAAGGCCTTTGATTCAGTTAACCATACTAAACTTCTCCATAAAATTGAAATTTATGGTATTAGGGGAAAAGCGCTTGACTGGATAAAGAGTTATCTTGGCGAAAGGATGCAGTGTACCGAAATCTGCAAAACCACTGAATCTAAAGGTGTCGTCTATAAAAAAGCTCAAAGATCCCAGTTTGGCAAAATTATCAAAGGCGTCCCCCAGGGCAGTATTTTGGGACCGTTACTTTTCCTCCTGTATATCAACGATTTACCCAATATTTCATCCCATAAAGTCATTATGTTCGCCGATGATACTACATTGGTTGTAAAGTGCAATAACAGGAGATCATTTGAGCAGGAGATTAACTGTGCACTGCTGGAGATTGCCAACTGGATGGTCGTAAACGATCTATGCATTAATACCAGCAAAACTAAGTTTATGCAATTTGCATCCTACAATAGTAACCTAGTGCCTCTGTCGGTCAGACTTGGCGATGAGGTGGTTGACGAGGTTGAATGTTTTAGGTTTCTTGGGATCATGATTGACAAGCATTTGAACTGGAAAGAGCACACTGATCAAATCTGCAGAAACCTTAACCGATTTGTGTATGCGCTAAGGAGATTGCGAGATACGGTTTCGGTTCAGGCTGCATTGACAGCCTATCATGGTTATGTGTCATCCGTTTTTCGCTACGGTCTCATCCTGTGGGGTAACTCGGTGGATGTACACAGAGTTTTTAAGGTGCAAAAGAAGTGTGTCAGAGTCATTTGTGGTGCTCGGGTCGATGAAACATGTGTTCCATTATTTAAGGGACTCCATGTTTTGCCACTGCCGTGTTTGTATATACAGGAGATATGTGCTTTTGTTAAATCGCAAAATTCATTGTTCAAACGGCGTGGTGAAGTTTTCCAACGGCATACAAGGGCCAAAATTATGAACCGCCTTTATAAACCTACTTGTCACAAGGCCATATACACCAAAAATGTATACAACATGTGCATCCAAATCTATAATGCCATACCTGATGAGATACAGCTACTCCAGGGAAATAGATTTAAGAATAAATTGTCAAACTGGCTCCTAGATAAGTGTTTTTATAGTGTTAAGGACTTCCTCGAGCAATGTAATGTATGATTAATGGCATGGTATAATAATATTTTATGAATTTTGACTTTTTTATCTTTAATTTAAATGTGTATTGTTATTGTTATTTATTGAATTTTATTAGATACTTACCAAATATTGTAACAAATAAATTTCTTTTATTGCATAAATAATATTTGCACGCTTGCTTGCAAGCTGGATACATTGGACATTATTTATTATTTAAAATTGACTGTAACATCTTGTACTGTACTGTATTCTGCAAATAAATGATATTGATTGATTGATTGATTGATTGATATATTCTTTTTTTTTATAACTTATTATACTCGGAAATCTAATTTAAGAGCAAAATCCTAACCTCAACGGGCGCACATTCGCTGTGTTTACTGCATTTTGGTGTAAGTGTAGGTATTTTTAGCACTAAAAGTTACCGTAATATTACTGGTTACACGAATTCTCATTCGTGCTTATATGAAATAAAGTCAAAATAGCGAAATGTTAATTTGACGACTTGCTGGCCTAGCGGGTAGTGGCCCTGCCTACGAAGCTAGTGGTCCTGGGTTCGAATCCCGGTAAGGGCAGATATTTGTGTGATGAGCTCGAATATTTGTTCCTGAGTCATGGATGTTTTCTATGTATTTAAGTATATATTTCTCTATATAAGTATTTATATCGTTGTCTCGTACCCATAGTACAAGCCTAGAGCTTAGTTTGGGACTAGGTCAATTGGTGTGAGATGGTCCCCTTACATACATACATACAATCAAGATGGGAACTGTCAGGTTTGGTCTTGAATTAGATTTTCGAGTATAGTAGGTTACATCAAAAACATCGTTTGGGTTAAAAGCATTTGTTAACAAAGAATATTTATAAGTGTTGTATAAATATTTTTCGCCTATCTAGGTTTTTATCTGATTGGGTAGGTAATTGTATATTTTTAACATATTAAATATGATGAGGGCTTGATTTTACTATTTTCAGTCTGAAAAACAGCAATTTTAACTTATTTCAACTACCATCATTTCAATACAATTATCATTTTATTACAATTATCTAAATTAGCACACAATAACCATATTACGTTGAATGGAAACAAACAAAAAATATTCAAATTCAAACTCATAAATTTAGAGTAAATAATAAATTAATAAATAGTAATTAGACCCAGTAAGTAAGCAAGGTTCATAATAAAATTATACCACCGAAAGTTATGAAATAAAACCCACAAAAACATCAAAACGCTTAAGAAATCTCAAAATTTACGATCGAAATGAATCAAACTATGGAATAGCTGTCAACTGCCTTCAGGACACTAAGACATTACTTCTCATCAACCTGGCACTTCCATTTCTTTCTTGCAGCAAGATGTCCACATCAGAATAGAACCCTACCTTGATGATCTCCGACCTCGTGATAGTCTGCGGGAGGTTCCCTGCCTTCATCACTGCGTTAACATCTAACCCCCAGAAGTAATGCCCGGCGTGAGTGTAATAATAATTGGCTGCGACGGCCCCGTACACCCTCGCTTCGTATGTAACTTCTACCTCCACGGTTCCTCTAGAGGCAGTCATGCTTGCCATCACGGTTTCTCCAGGACCGACATGCACTGAAAAACTACTCTTAGTTTCCAACTTGACCTCCTGTTCTTGGCTGCCACTTTTGCCCCACTCATGCGAGTATGAAAATTTCGTCGTCCCTTTCATTGACGCCAGCAGAACATTTAATTCGTAGGAGATTTCTTGCTCCAGGCCGATGCTGTGTCCCGAGTTCCAGGAGTTGCTGATGGTGTTGGTGACTCCCTGGGAGATTTCGGCGTTGTAGTTCACCGTTTTTGTGGAGTTGTTTCTGAATTTCTGCGTCGATATGATCTCGGGCTGGCTCTGCATACCTGGTGATGAGAAGTGAATATGAACAACACGAAGAAGCTCAAATGGCCGAACTCAACTACTTAAGTAAGCAAATATAACCCACATAATCGAGTTGTGACAGGATGAAAGTGATTGACAAAACACAAGATCTCTATTCGACAATCTCTAACATGTGGGAATTTGCGGGTGGCAGGACCTTGTGCAGGGTCCGTCCGGATCGCTACCACCATCTTATCCATTAACCTACCTCTAAACAGCTGTGTTCGCATTGTTGTGTTCCGGTTTGAGGATAAGACAACCGTTGAAATGACTAGCATAGAGGCATTCCATCTTAGTCTTAGGATTACATTGCAGTCTTGTGAATGCGAATGTCTATGAGTCACAGTTCCCACTTACCATTAGGTGGCCATACAATTGAAATGTCAACCACTTCTGACTATATTAGGACTTGCATCTCAGTTTCGAGCATCAAACTTAGTCTAATAAGGGATAAGATCAATCCCTTCAAACACTTCAAACACTTCAAGAGGCATTCCAACATGATGCTATAGCGACAAGGTACTAAAGTGTAGAGCTAATTGCTACGCTGACTGTACGTACCCAGAATAGTGAATTTGATAGGCTTTAGCACCCTATGGACTTGTAGCCATCCGTACCGCTGGTACAAGTCCCCCCAGGGGGTGGAGGAATGCAGGAAGGCGTCGGTGGGGCGTTCACCAATGTAACACTCAACAGCGTGCTTGAGGGGTTCCTCGGTGAGACGGAACATTTGGGTTTCGCCATCGTCAATGACGTGTTCGTCCTCGCCCAGCAGTTCCACGTTGACGTCATTTGTGTCCATCTTGAAGTTGACGCGGACGCTGAGTCGAGCGAAGGCGAGCGGAAGCATCAGCAGAAGGATTTGGAGCTGCATGATGATCTGGAAGTTACATTTTACTCGTTGGTGTTTTGGGACAAAGTAAAGCAGTCAACGGAAAACTTAATTAGAGGGCAACATGGTCAAATAATCAACGCGGTAGAAAAAAAAACATTTTGTAATTTAAAGCAAAACATATTTGAATAAATAATTTATCAATTAAATGTTTAATCGTCGTCCCTACTTTTGTATCAACTTTAAAGCCAAAGTCAAAGAAACATGTGTTAATTAAGATTGATTAGCGAAGTGATCAATGAGGGACCCCTGACGGCCTGGCCACGACTTCGCGCGGCGGCGGCAGTGACAGCAAGCGGCAACAAACGAATGCATTGGATATGATGCATGCCACGAAGAGCCGCGGTGGCGTGGCGATGAGCGATTCCTACGCATATGTTCCCACCGTCCCCGGCTGCCGCTGCCGCAGTCCTGGCCAGGCCGTTACAAAAGAAAGGTGCAACATATTTCAGGCTCTTTGCGACTTTTTTTATCATGACCCTTGCAGACGCGGAGCGTTTCACACTATGATTAGATTCTATTTATTTCCTTACCGTGATGTTTTCAAGAGATTTTTCCGCCTTTTTAATTAGTCTCGATTCACTTAATACTGAGGCCTCTCAGAAGTTTAGCTATTGTCAAGTTCTGAAGGTACGTATGTAAGAAGAGCGGTAGCCAAGTTCTCGAGATACCCAAAAAACTTCAGTTTACTCGGAGATTTTGGACTACATCCGACGAGGTGGGAGCACAACTGACAACTCTGGTCACTGACCAAGTGTTTATATACTTATTAGATACATATAAATTCGTTCCTTCAAATATTGTGGTCAATGAGTCAGGTCAAAATTATCAATTTAGTGCGTGTGGAATTCGCAATGTCCTTTAGATTCCATTTTACCTCAATAGTATAGACGTCACCTGAAAATCCGGTAAAAAGATATCATTTGTTTCTCGGACAAAATTGAAATAATTACATAGTTGCGTAGTACTTGTGTAAACTTAATTACTTCGTGGGTTTTTCACGTAATTACAGGGTGGCGCAAAAGTTATCACCCGATGTTCTTTGGCTGTAATATTTTTTATAAATCAAAATGTAGTTTTACTTCAGGATTGTTTTATTGGACGTCTCATTTTTTTTATATTAAGTAAAACGAGAAAATGATATCGGCCAAGTTGTACCGCCAGAATTCAAATTCAAATTCAAATTCAAATCTTTTATTGCATGTCACATTACAAATATTAAAGATTTAAAACTTACAAAAAGGTATTCATGTGACGCCCTGCAAGGGCGTAGCAACATAAGAAAATGGGGCTTATTGTTGACACGTTACATCACAACTATACTTAACCTAAATATTGCACACAGAATTAACAATTACAGGTGTTGGACTTAAAATAAAATAATTAATATGATAAGGGGCAAGTATAGAGTTGTTGTATTGATGATCATACGGGCCCGATTTATAGCATTTTCCATGACTCTCGCCAGAACTCCCGGCGATAAGTTCTCGCATTCTTGACGGATATTCTTTTCTAGGGCTTGGAAAGTTCGAGACTTGTTGACGTAGACTCGGAACTTCAAGAAACCCTTCAAAAAGAAGTCTGGAACTGTTAAATCGGGTGATCCTGCCGGCTAGTGCAAATCACCAAAACGAGAGATTAGGCGACCCGGAAATTCCGCGTTCTTGGGGAGTATCGTAATGGTTTTCCCTCCTGTTAAGGTGTATTTCGCTCTGTCTAGTTATTTGTAGACACTCCCATGGACTTATTAGAGCAATAATCCGTGGATATCACACGCGAAGACAATTTTTTGGTAAAAGAGAATTTTCTCCAATGGACTAAACAGAAGCACAAGGGGTTAGCTCCACGCGCTTCTGTCAAGTCACATATCTAATTGAAGTGTATTTTGTTTACTTCATAAATGTCAAAGCAGAAATGACATTTGCCATTTTTTTTTATAATAGCAACTTCCAACCTGTTGTGAGAAAAGCGTTCTCATAGATAACTCGCCGAGTTCCATGAGCATAGATTCTTTCTTACCTCCGCGGAAATCCTTGGAAAATCGGATACATCGCTATTGATTAATAATATTGTGTTGAGATAAACAAAACTAATTATTCCCGATGTAGGTACTTTTGACAGAGAGAAATTAATATACATGAAGTTTAAAGAAATCTAAAATAAATAAAGTTATATTTACAACACCCAATATCTCCAATCTGATGAAAAAACCACAGTGTTCTCGTAGTTGTGTTCCGGTGTGGGGATAAGACAACCGGTGAAATTACTAGCATAGAGGCATTCCGTCTTAGTCCTCAGGGTTGGCGATGCCTTTGCGGTCTTAAGATACCGGTCTAAAGGGCCGGAGATGAACTGCCTATTTTTTTACTGTTACTTACTTTAACACAACACTATACTTTTATACTTAGGTATATCTGTTGAGTCTTACGAATATGGGTGACCTGGGTCAAAATTATCCCAATAAAAAAAACCGGTCAAGGTTGAGTCGGACTCACGTACCGAGAGATTGTACAGCCACGAGATTAAATTTGGTACCCACCTTAGGTCCTAAGTCAATTTGACATTCTACAACAATAAGGTTGTGTTTCCTAAAAGTACAAATGACTTGAATCTCTAATGACATTGACGACTTCAAGCATATTTTTCTTGAAATGGGTCCCAAATTAACGTTCGTGACCGTACACATGTTTAAGATAACATGATTGGAAAACGCAAAAACTCATTTTCTAAACTTGCTTTTCTATGAGTACAATAACGTCCGTTTTGACTTGCCTAAATTTTAATACACGTTTATAAAGTTTTTTGATAAGATTTCCAAAACTGTTGAAATAAAGTTTGGCAATTTCATTTTACGTTTCGCGTAAAAAAACAAATAATTATCTTTTAATCAGGAATTTTTCAGTTTTGGTTTACTAACTTCTGATATAAGGATCGGCCGTTTTCGTATATTTTTGGCTATAAATAAAATTCTCGGAAAATTATAGTAAAATAGTTTTTAAATTAGCAGATTGAGCCCTTTTATATGACATCTCGATTGCTATAATCTAATCACTTTAATTTTTAATCTCACCATTCTTAACCCCTTTTCAAATAATTTAATAATTAGAAAAATAATTTCATATGGTTTTTACTAAAAAGAGACGCGGGCTAAATTTCAATCTGATAACTTCTATAGTTTCAGAGAAAAACTGCCGTAATATTTCACACGACAGACCGAAAGACACTATAAGGGTTCCTTTTTTAACATTTTGGTATGCAACCCTAAAAACCAGCCAAGTGTTAGTTGGACTAGCGCACTTACGGTGCCGTATCATTCTTGAATAGGGCCCATTTTAATGTCTAATTTAGTTCTTTCTATTCGAATCTAGTCTGAATATTTCAACTGTCTACCTAATCCCTTTCATACACTATTCACTAAATACACGATACACTGGTAAACATCTTAGCCTAAGTGTGCAAAATGTGGTTACAGAATTATCAACAAGTTTTTAGAGTTGTTGGTAATTCTGTAGCTCTGCCTACCTCACTCTGGGAATAAAGGCGTGAGTTTATGCATGTATGTATGTCCCTTTCATGACATACATCCTGCTGATAGATAGACGGATAGTGGTAGCTCCGTCATAGGGTCGGGACCATAGGGTCCCGTTGGAACCCTATGGCTACGGTCTACGGAACCCTAAAAACCGATCAAGCGCCTTGCCAGTCATAGAATAGAATAGAAAAACATTTATTTCGCTTAATTATAAATTACTAGCGACCCGCCCTCGCTTCGCTTCGGTTTATATGAGTTTTCTGGAACACCCGTTCATAAAAAAAACATTTATTATACATGTAAACCTTCGTTTTGAATCCCTCTATCTATTAAAAAAAACCGCATCAAAATCCGTTGCGTAGTTTTAAAGATCTAAGCATACATAGGGACAGACAGCGGAAAGCGACTTTGTTTTATACTATGTAGTGATTACAATGTGTCATAGGGCTCATGATATTCCTTGTCCGTGGTGGCTGGGGTATGAACACATAGAAATCATCACAAAATCCCGTAAAGGATATTTTTCATCTTTTCGGATAACATAGTTTATGATTTTGGTAAATAATTATTATAATTGATTCACAAAATATAACTAGTTACGCCAGCAGCGTATAAATAAAATTGTATTTACGTAAATCGGTTTTATGTTTTTACCCGACTACGTCAAAAGGAGGGTTGTGTTTTTCGGGTGTATGTATGAATAAATGTATGTCTATGACTGTGTACGGCTTAATGGCTTTTAAAATATAAGTTGTCGTACGAGTTGTCTTGGTTGTGGGAGTGATATAGGCTAGAATATTTTAATCGAAGTAATGAGAGGGGTAAGGGGTTGCATGGGGGTTAATTTTTCTTAATATAAAGATAAAGATAAAATATATTTATTCAGTAAGTAGGCCGCACGGGCACTTTTACACGTCAAGAATCTACCAGCGCTTCCCAAGAGGAGACACTGCTGAGAAGAAACGCCGCAAGAAACTCAGCAGTCAGTCGTTTTTTAACCATATTTAATACTACAATGATACTACTTAGTCTAGCATTATATAAAGCTATAAATATCAAATTAAATATAATATCAAATAGCATGTGTAGTTCAGCAGGAAAACATGTCAAAAATATTACGAGAGAGACAAAGGGGAGAAAAGGAAAAAAAAAGGAGGAAAAAAACACAGGACAACCTAATAAAAGTTTGATATGCTTTCCCACATCAACGGTGTCCCCTAGACAAACAACTTTGCAATTTTACAAATTATTAATGACTAATATAAGTTTCGGGTTTAGGCCAAGCATTTTGATCTGTTAGCTAGTCCTCGACCCTATAGTACGCTTTAGATATTAACGACTTTTTTAAGTATTTTTTAAGTGCTGGAAAGGGTAATGTTAAGCTTCGTCAGGTAATTTGTTATAGAAATGAATGCATTGACCAACAAATGATTTATATACTTAATACAATCCTACTAATATTGCACACCCGAGCACAACAATGTGAACACTGCCTGATGATGACTCGATGTGAGAGAAAAGAGATTGGCCAGGATCCTAGCATGTGGAAAGAAATGGTGTCTGCCTACCCCGATGGGAAACAGGCGTGATTTAATGTAGGTATGTAATGTAAACAATTAAGCTAAGCGTATGCATGTTTAAAGTGACTTGACATCAGATTAGCGATATGGGTGTAAAACTATGATTTAATGTATTTTAGATTAAGTTATTGATTGAACTTCTTGCATGTTAATTGAGATTGTTCATATTTTTACAATTACTCCAATTCTAATACCATTTCGAGGAATAGGGATTTAAAGCCGTTCTGCATTAAGTTTTTGAAATATTTATCTATTTTGGATATTTCGAGAAAAGTATAACCTTGGTTTGACTTTCCTTTTCGGCTTGAAGCCCTGCTAGGTGTATCTTACGGGTTAGGCGAAAACTGCTTGAAATAGTATGTTTTAATACACTATTTCACTTTTTATCATTGGATAACATTTAATTGTTGTAATTTATTAGAAAATGCCATCCCAAATTTAAAATAATCATGTCATCCATGAAATGTCCGCTAAATAAATAAAGATATTAAAACAAAACTATTGAGTCAAATACAAAATTGATGAAAGTGGTGTCTTAAAATTTCCTATTCTTTCGAATGAGAAAGTAAAAACCGTGAGTTCTTTTTTTTGGTCAATCCCAATTTCGTCGATAGTAATTAGGAACAATTAATTTTGTCTGTATCAACATAATATTAATTATCGACATAGCATGTTTCCGATTCCCCCAGGAATCCTACGAACGTAAGATAGAATGTATCCTCATGGACCTCACACGCTCGGTCACGGCACTATCGGTTGTCAAAACCCATAAAATAATTATGTTTTACACAAGTATTACTAAACATCCGCCTAATTATTTTAGCTTTGTACCAAAAGCAATCGATATCCTCACGGATTTTCAGGTGACGTCAATTCTATTATTTTGACCTGACTCATTAACCAGAGTATTTTAAGGGACATATTTATCTCTAATTAGTATATAAACCCTTGGTCAGTGACCAGAGGTGTCAGTCGTGTTCAAATATCGGCGGATGGAGTCCAAAATCTCCGAGTAAACTGAAGTTTTTTAGATATACTCCTGTTACATACCCTATCTCTGAGAACTTTAACAGCCCTCAGTATTAAGTGGATCAAGACTAATTAAACAGGCGGAAAAAACTCTTGGAAACGTCACGGTAAGGAAATAAATGATTAAATTGATTGGTAGGTATACAGTTTATTATGAAAATACAGCTATTTATTTATGTACAGACAAACAAACAAAACCAACGAACGAATTTACACGCTTAGTGTAGTTTTAACACTAATCTAACAAACTGCTACAGTGGGCATTGTTCCTAAATTCTAGCAGCATTGCCACGTTGAATGGCAATGTTAATCTTTGTGCCAAGTACAGGCCAGCATTTTTGTCACGGGTTGTGTCGATAGCGGGCCGATTATGGTGATACTTATCGACGTGATAAACCATAAATATATCACAATATCATCGACATATTATCATTGTTGACGTGGGCTAATATGGTGGCATCGGTTACATTGCTTTATCCATTTTTGACAGCGATAAACGACAAATAGTCATATTTTATCGATTTTGCTTAATATGGGTCGCCATTTTGTATCCACTTTTGACATCTTAATTCGATAATTTAATCTAAGTGCTTTCGTGGTGACGACAAGAGGGGTAGGCAGAGACCACTTCATTCCACTTACTACGATCTTGACGTTTAGATATTTAATTGATTAAATGTATTTAAATATGTTTTGGTTAATTTACGTATTGTGGCTTCTAATAATGTTTTTTTCTTCGAAACCGTTGTCGACGTGTAAATAATATGCCATCGAATGCCCTCCAATTAAGTTTTCTGCTGACTGCTTTACTTTCTCCCAAAATCCAACTAAAAAAAGGTAATTTCCAGATCATCATGAAGCTCCAGGTCCTTTTGCTGATGCTGCCGCTCACCTTCGCTCGAATCACCATCCGCGTCGACGTCTCGAAAAACTTCGAAGACTTTATTGTGGGACTGCTGGGCGATGACGACCACGTCATTGACGATTCTGAAACCAACATGTTCCGTCTCTCCGACGAAACCCTCAAGAAGGCGATCGAGTCTCACTCCGGTGCTCGCCCCGCCGACGCCTTCCTGCATTCGTCCGACCTGTACCAGCGTTACGGATGGACACAAGTCCATAGGGTGCTAAAGCCCATCAAATTCACTATTCTGGGTACGTACAGTCAGCGTAGTAATTAGCTCTACACTTTAGTACCTTGTCGCTATAGCATCATGTTGGAATGCCTCTTGAAGTGTTTGAAGGGATTGATCTTGTCCCTTATTAGACTAAGTTTGATGCTCAAAACTGAGATGCAAGTCCTATAGTCAGAAGTGGTTGATATTTCAATTGTATTGTATCGGTTTATCCCCACATGCTAGTGAATGCCTAATAGAGATCCTGTGTTTTGTCAGTCACTTTCATCCTGTCGCAACTCAGTTGTGTAGAATATATCAGCTTACTTAAGTAGTTGAGTTTGGCCATTTGAGCTTCTTCGTGTTGTTAACATTCACTTCTCATCACCAGATATCCACAGCCAGCCCGTGATCCTAGCGACGAAGAAATACATAAACAACAGCACTAAAATACAGAACTACAACGTCGAAATCTCCCAGTCTGTCAACAGCACCTTCACCAACTCCTGGAGCTCGGGACGCAGCATCAACTTGGCGCAAGAAATCATCTACGAATTCGTACTACCGGCAGGGAATTCTGGAGGGAAGACGTCGTTTTCATACTCGAATCAGTGGGGAAAAAGTGGCAGCCGAGTCGACCTGGTCAACGAGTCAGCTAACGCTGTCGTGTCAGCGGTGGTCGGTCCAGGAGAAACCGTGACGACAAACTTGACAGCTTCTAGAGCAACCATGGAGCTAGAAGTTACGTACGAAGCGTCGTTGTATGGACGCGTTGCAGTCAATTATTATAACACTCACAAAGGGCAACAATTCTGGGGGTTAGATGTTAACGCAGTGATGCAGGCAGGGAACCTCCCGCGAGCTATCAGGTGGTCAGAGATCATCAAGGTAGAGTTCTATACTGATTTTGGGATGTAGTCCTAGTGTCCTGAAGGCTGTTCCAAGACTTCCAAGCTACTCTAAAATGTTCGCTGATTCCTTTAGCGTTTCGATGTTTTTGTTAGTTTTATAATTTTAGCATGAACTTTGCTTCTACTGTAGGTTATTACTATGAACTAATTTACTGTTGACTATAAGTGTATGATTTTGAAATTACTTAATTTTAGTACTTATCTATCATTACATTTAATTTTATATGGATATTGTCTTAATTGTATTTTGTTAATTGTTATAACTGTATCATTATTATGAAATAAATAAATCTGATTTTTTCCTGCCAGCAAGCCCGTGTCACTTTTTAACTGAGTCCAAAAAAGGAGGAGGTTCTATGTTCCACTGTGTGTTTTTTTTATGTAGAGAGGAATGGTTTAAAAAAATGATTTGATAAAATATACTTCTCTGATCTCTTCATCTGAATCTGATGAAGGGATCCGTGAGGGATTGAGGGAACTCTTCAAATATTATAGGCATAATTATAGTGATTTTGGTACTTTTAGTAACAAATGCAAATGCATTCAGAAAGTGCCATTAGGTGAAGTGGAACTGATGATGAAGACCATGGCCACCAGAACTCATCAACGGTCCCTATTTCAAGGGTTGCGATAAGATACCTCGATTAAGATACTCGTAGTTGAACGAAGAACATTTCGCTGCATAAATAGAAAAGCGCCACAAAACAAAAACAGATATAGTTTGATTTAAAACTTAAAGTATATAGCATTACGAATTTAAATGCAACACAAACACATTTTGATTAGTGGCACTTTTGTATTTAAGCAACGATTTATACTACGAATTACCCGCGGCGTTGCTTATGGTGAGACTGAAATGTCTTAAGCGTTAATATCTATTTAAGAAGTGGGACTACTTAACAGCTTATTATTATAATCACTAAAAAGTATAAATCGAAATAAAAGTTTTAAAAATCAAAAAAAGTGGCCACGTTCGAGTCCGACTCGCCCATGAAGGGTTCCGTAGCAGCAAGTAACATAATATTAAAGTTCTTGTAGTTCGTTGTAACTTTGATCGATGTTTTAATAATAGTGTGTTTTTTATATTTCAGTTGATTGAATGAAAGGTAAATTGCGGTTTACGATTTATGACGTATTAAAAAAAG
Source organism: Acleris laterana (assembly GCA_963966035.1). Classification (NCBI taxonomy): domain Eukaryota; kingdom Metazoa; phylum Arthropoda; class Insecta; order Lepidoptera; family Tortricidae; genus Acleris; species Acleris laterana. Next base: position 2,005,165 of record OZ014463.1, on the reverse strand, counting down.
TACTTACTAGATCTCATTCAAATCAATTTTCGGTGGAAGTTTGCATGGTATTTTTTGGAGTTTTGTCATTTTCTTATTTTAGAAGTTACAGTACACACATTTTACCACATTGGAAGTGTCTCTCGCGCAAACTATTCAGTTTAGATAAAAAATATGTTAGAAATCTCAATATCATTTTTGAAAACTGATCCATAGATACCCAACACGTATGGGATTGATAAAAAAATATATTTGAGTTTCAGTTCTTAGTATGGGGGACCCAAAAATGTACTGTTTGTTTTCTATTTTTGTGTGAAAATCTTAATGCAGTTCACAGAATACATCTACTTACCAAGTTTCAACAGTATAGTTCTTATAGTTTCGGAAATAAGTCGCTGTGACGTATGGACGGACAGACAGAAGGGTTCCGTTTTTTGCCGTTTATATTTTTTTTTGCATTTATTTGCCACAAGATTTTTAACCAAAAGCCGACCTTAGTTGGACTGAAAACACATTATAAAAAAAAAAAATTGCCATTTTGAAGGTGGATTTTTGTTTTTTAAGCATTTATTTCTGTAAATTACTATTATCCCCGCGTGGTTGCCGGGTTAGAATAGTGCTACTCCATGTCCTCCCGTGGAAGTCGTAAGAGGCGACTAAGGGAATAAAGGCGTGTAGTACTGTTAGGCGATGGGCTTGCAACCTGTCACTAATACACTGGTAAACATCTTCGCCTTATTGTGCAAAATGTGGTTACAGAATTATTAACAAGTTTTTAGAGTTGTTGGTAATTCTGTAGCTCTGCCTACCCCACTCTGGGAATGAAGGCGTGAGTTTATGTTTGTATGTAATTACTATTATCTTGAGCATTGTTTAATGTTTCAGGATACTAACTATCGAACTACTCGTAGCCCAATGAAATGATATTAAATTGTACTTATCTCTAATAAGTATAAAAACACTTGGCCAGTGACTAGAGTTCGCAGTCATGCTCATAATTGTCGAAATCCAAACTCGAGTAAACTGAAGTTTTTTAGGTATTTCAAAAATTTCGTCCACCGCTCTTGTTACCCCGCCTCTCAGTAATTTATCGGTGGCTAAATTTCTGAGATCCCTCAGCATTAAGTGAATCGAGACTTATTAAATAGTCGGAGAAAACTCTTGGAAAAGTTAAAGTGAGGAAATGAATAGGATTTAATCATAGCGTGAAACGCGTCCGCAAGGTTCTCTGATAAAAGAGTCTCAAAAAGCCTAAAACATCCTTTTTTTGGCATCCTGCATTTGGCAGCATGGCTTCAGATCGAACGTATAAGGCTGCCTAATTCCTGCGACATTCACTAGTTTCGTTCGTCCGACCGCTTTTGAGAGAATCACACCCCTGCAAGCGAATGAACCACTACTCAAGGATGTGCAGAGTGTACGAAGTGTATTAGGAACACATACGAGGGGCGTTCAATAAATTCTCGGTATGAGAAGGAAAACAAAAGCATACAATTACTGTTTTTTTTTATTTTTCTACATATTCCCTCCCTATGTTTATATACTTATAAGATCTCTGTCAATTAGTTTTTTTAACCCCTCATAAAAATATTTTTTGTCTTTGGTGTCAAAATGCTCTACCACCGCTGCCTTCAACGCTTCATCATTGGAAAATCGATGTCCGCGAACATCCTTTTTAAGGTTGGGAAACAAAAAGTAGTCGCTGGGGGCCAAGTCTAGACTGTACGGCGGGTGGGTAATAGTTTCGGACCCAGATTCAAGAACAGCAGCCTTGGCAACATGAGCAGTATGCACAGGGGCGTTGTCATGAAGAAGCAGCACTCCTCTGGTCAATTTTCCCCTCCTCTTATCTTTGATCGCTTCCCGTAATTGGCGTAAAATGTGAGCGTAGTACTCTCCTGTACGATTTAAACCCTTTTCTTTATAGTCCATTAATAATATCCCTTCACAATCCCAGAATATTGTCGTCATGATCTTGCCAGCTGAAGGGACGACTTTGAATTTCTTGGGATGAGGTGTTCCTTTAACGTGCCACTGCATCGACTCTTGTTTGCTCTCAGGGTCATAATGATGAACCCAAGTTTCATCTCCGGTAACAATTTTTTGGAGCAAACCATCGGGGTTTTCTCCACACAGCTCAATGAAGTCAGAACAACAAGCAACACGCGTATGCTTCTGAAACGGTGTCAACATTCGTGGTATACCCATCTTGCACTGACTTTAGACATGTTAAGATGATCGTGGATAATATCATGTATTGTACCAATAGAAATATTGGTTTTTTGTGCTATAGACCTAACCTTTACTCGACCATCGTCCAGTATAATTTTCTCCACTTTTTGAATGTTTTCTGGTGAAGTAGCTTCAACAGGCCGACCAGGTCTAGGGTCATCTACTTCTATGCTCTCCCTCCCACGCTTAAATTCGTTTGACTACTTTTGGACAGTAGATAATGAAGGAGCTGACTCACGGTAAACTAAATCCATTTCTTCTTTAATAGGCTTTTGATTTTTTCCCTGTTTAGTCAAGAATTTTATCACGGCTCGATGCTCCAATTTAATTAACATTGTAATATCGCTCATGGTGATCAGGTGATCACGTTTGTTCAGCAGTAGCAGAAAAACAAAAGAATGTGTGGCACTGAGTAAATAAACTGGGCTTCAAATTTACTTTTTTTTACTGTCAATGAATGACTCTTAGCGGCCAGTATTAAGAAGTTTACTAAAAAGGTTTGCAAGATACTAATACCGAGAACTTATTGAACGCCCCTCGTATTATCCTGAAACATTTATAAATCAATGCTCAAGATAGTAATTATCCAACTGATACGGACTTAAACTGGAAAAAATCAGATTCAGGTTCAGATTGATTTATTCCAAAACAATTTTACAGTTATGTTGGAAACAATAAATAACATAAGTACAATTATCCGTATTAATACACGATGTTCATATTACATCGAATATAATTATACTAAAATTAATTAAATATCAAACACTTGGAGTAAATAATACATTAGTTCATAGTAATAACCTACAGTAGAAGCAATGTTCAAGCTAAAATTATGAAAGTATGTAGCGCGGAAACCCCAAATGAATGCATTCACGAATGATCCCGATCTCACTGACCAATGGGAGCGCAGCGACTGCCTTCCGATCCGGTCGTGTCGCTCTCGTTCGACGGCTCTTCCGGCACGATACCGTGACTAGTACCCAAGTTCCTACCTAAGTTCCTACCTAAGTTCTTGTTGTAAACTATAATTAATCTCTGTAATCGTTATAACCTGGTAATTAAAAGTGTGTACTAACAGTATTAAACTTTATTTCAATGCGCGGGAGTGTTTTAATTTAGCAATTCACAAGCCCTGAGCACGAACTCCATTTACAACGCAAGCTAGCCGGTGCTACAACTAACAAAAAGACAATATTTTACGGTAGCTAGTAACAGTCTTCAGGACACCAAGACTTTACTTCTCAAAGACCTGCGGGCCTATTGTCAAACGCACTCGCAATCACGATCGTTTTCATTTTGAAAATCGAAGGCTTGTCAGCATACAAAATGAAAACAATTGTTCCGCTTTGAAACCGACTTCCATTTTTTTTTATGGCATCTAGTAGACAAACGAGCACACAGGCCACCTGATGGTAAGTGGAAACTGTGACCCATAGACATTCGCAATCACAAGACTGCAATGCAATCCTAAGACTGCAAATGCGTTGCCAACCCTGAGGCTAAGATGGAATGCCTCTATGCTAGTCATTTCACCGGCTGACTTATCCCCAAACCGTAACACAACAATGCGAACACTGCTGTTTGGCGGTAGGTTTGGAGTGCGTTAGACAATATCGACGCTGCCCCCTATTATTTTATAGCACAGCACACAGGTCATACAAGTTCAAGCAAGGAGTTTACACGCAATTGAAAAATTGTCTTAATATGTTATATAAGCAGGAATTTCATTGCAATCTCGCTAATGTTACTTAAATAGGTACTCAACTACACTCAAGAGCAAAAATAAAGGGTCAGAGTACGTTTTTCATACAAACGAGGGTATTTCGAAGCCTTGGTTTCTAGCCAGGGGTATTTTTTAGCGAGGTTTAATGGTGGTTACTCCAAGGTTCAATAAAGGAGGTCAAAAGTTCTTAAGATACCTAACTGATCTCACAATCAGTTGACACCACAGCGAGAGAGTTTGGGTCAGCATTTGGATTTCCTTACATTTTATTGTCATTTTAGATGTTTTACTGAACATGCACAATTCCGGCGTTAACCGCAGATTCAATCAGTTGGGTGTCCTAGGCACTCTGGAAGTCCTGTATCGATGCTCGGGGTATCCATTATCAGATTTCACTACAAGCATCCCGTGGCGGGGAACCAAGGCTTCGAAATAGACTCGTTTGTATGAAAAACGCACTCTGACCTTATTTTTGCTCCTGAGTGTAATGTTCTTAATAATCGATTTTAATAGTTTTTTGTATCAAAACGTCGAAATTTTTTTTTACACCGTCTTGGCTGTTATCCCTCACTTTGACTTCGGGCTTCTACTAGAGCCTCGATCGTAATTCCTTACATACCCATATACACAATGTACTTATACACATCTCGGAATGTTGTAGTGAATGAGTCAATGTCTATAATAATTATGTAATACGCAATGTTTGTTCCATAGATTCCCAATTTACCTCAATAGTGTAAGTAAACGTCATGAAAAATTATGTGAGGATAAATTCGTAAACGTATTTGTTTTTGTCATACGCATTTGACACAACAAAAGTAGTATTTCCGGTGGTTAATAGTTAAAACCTTCTTTGAATACAAGTTATACAGGGTGAAATCTAAGTCGTGATTCCAATGATCACCTCTGTGTTCTACCCACGAGTATGAACAACTTTCACTATGTGACCAACTCTGAAATATCGAAAAAAAAATCAGCTGTTTCATAGAAAAGTTCAATACGCACTCGACCAAAATGTATGAAGCAGCTGATTTTTTTTTCGATTGTTCAGAGTTGGTCCCATAGTGAAAGTTGTTCATACTCGTGGGTAGAACACAGAGGAGATCATTGGAATCATGACTTAGATTTCACCCTGTATTTTTATCTAATAGGTCTAAAGTAGACCTGGCGCCGTTTATCCTGCTAATATAATAAACGCGAAAGTTTGTGTGTGTGTGTGTTTGTTACCTCTTCACGCTGCAACGGCTGGACGGATTTGGATAACATTTGGAATGGAGATAGCTTATACCCTGGATTATCACTATGGGTACAATGGGTATGGGGATGCTCATTCGTGCCTTAGCTATGGTATAATAATATGGGGAAATAGCGTTCACACTGGTAGCTTATTTAGGTTACAGAAAAAATGTGTAAGAATCTTAGCAAATATAAGAAACGTTGAGAGTTGTAGAACACATTTTGTTAGATTAAAAAATTTGACATTAATATCTATTTATATTCATGAAATATGTAAATTTGTGAGAAATAATCAATGTCTTTTCAAAAAAATTCAAGATAGCTGTGCGCTGTCCCAAACCTTGCGACACAGAGAGAAGCTGGTGAGCTCGGCCACCAGGTTAAAAATTGTTAGTGCGGGGACCCATTGGATGTGTGTCAAAATCTACAACAAATTGCCACAGCATATAAAATCTATAAATAACGATGCGGTTTTTTATAAAATTTTAAAGGAATTCCTAGTTACCAATTGTTTTTATGACTTAGAAGAATACTATAATTTTAAGAAATAGTAATTGAATATTTAATATTATGTGACATTCTATATATGTAGGACAAAAAGATTTATTTTTGTTTTGTTTTGAGACATTAACTCCTCACATTGTAGTGCCCTAACAGGGTTTGTGGTGGACATTATAATATAGTTAGTTATAAGACCTACTGTAAACCCACAAAAACAATGAATAAATTGAATTGAATTGAATTGAATTGAATCACATAGGCTGTTTTTCATCCCGGAAAATTTAAAAGTTCCCGAGGGAATAACTATAGTCAAAAAATACGCGGTCGTAGTCGCGGGCAGAAGCTAGTATGGAATTGAGAATAAAGAATTGAGATTAGTTATTAATACGGGCCTAAGTTTCAGATTTAGGCCAAGCCTTTCTGTTTGATATTCCCGACCCTATAATACGCTTTAGACATTAACGACCTCTTTCAAGTAATTTTTAACAAACACCACACCATTGTCTTAACCCGGGTACTTACTTACTAGTGAGCTGTAACTGTACAGTCAGCATCATAAATATGTATACATTAACAACGTTTCAGAAATATACAGTGTGTTACCAGCACCCTGGCTTTTTTTAAAGTAGGTTAAAATAACGTATATATGTAACGTATATGACATTAATTTAAATTAATAAACAACTTTTCGGGCTTTGTTAACTTTCTAACAAAATGTTAATTGCCAGCAATGTAAACCACAGCAATTTGACAAGTGTTAGTGACAGTCGACGGCTACTTTGATTATTATGATTTGCCCCCGTACCACGACATGCCTTGTACCAAGCAACAGCGATACTGATAACGATGAACATGCAGCACATGCACTACATTAAAAATGGACAGTATCTAAGAAAATTAATTGTGAAGTTATTTTAATTATTTTTTAATTGATAATACTTACTTGCAAACAATTGCTAAAGCAACATATTATCGGCAATTTTAATAAATGCCCGCATGCCGGTAACACACTGTATATTATACAACTTTATTCCCTTGCAGTAGAGTCGTGTTCCCATATTTTTGAAAGTTTAACTGTATCCATATTATTAGACGTGACTGTACCCGTAGCAGTTACAGTAACGAGCAACCAAATTAAATCTCGTGACTGTACAATCGCTTATTACTTATAATCTAACGGAGATTTTATGAAATTGGGATTGACCAAAAAAAATAACTCACGGTTTTTACTTTCTCATTCCAAAGAATAGGAAATTTTAAGTCACCAATTTCATTAATTTTGTATTTGACCCAATAGTTTTGTTAAAATACATTTATTTATTTAACAGACATTTTATGGATGACATGATTATTTTAAATTTGGGATGGCATTTTCTAATAAATTACAACAATTAAATGATATCTAATGAAAAAAAGTGATTGTAATGTATAAAACATACTATTTCAAGCTGTTTTCGCCTAACCCGTAAGATACACCTAGGAAGGCCTCAAGCCGAAATCGAAAGTCAAACAAAGGTTAACTATACTTTTGCCGAAATTTCCAAAATAAATAAATACTTAATTCAAAAATTTAATAATGCAGAACGGCTTTAAAACCCTATTCCTCGAAATGGTTTTCGAATTGGAGTAATTGTAAAAATCTGAACAATCCCAATTCTATTGGTTGATTTTAACGCGCTCACCGCGCCGCTCAAGTGGAGCCTGTCCACTTATTTGCATAGATCCAGGGCAGGTCGCTAGCTAATAGATAATTTATTTCACATAACAAAGGTTGTATTATGATAACAAAGAACCTTCAAAAAACTAAATATTATTTACATAGTCACCATTAAATATAGTCGTCATTCAAATTCATGATTCACACAGCTTCAATAAATTGCCGACGTACCTAGCTCTTCAAATGTGATAGCCGATTTAAAAATCTTGTAACTGGGAATTTGCCATTCGTCATCGTTAAATAAGTAATAGAGTAATGATAAGTTATAACGCATGTTTTCCTTATATAAACGTGTAATATGTCCTAATTGTTATTTGTCAATGGTCCGTGTTAAGTATTAGGAGTGTCTACAATTATTGGTGAAGAATTTACAAGGTTGGTACCTATTTACGAAATTGTGATTTACGTGGGTGAGTAGGGATTAAGGAGTGAGTTAACACAACCTAAAATAATTTAAATAATAGGAACAAGTATTAAATGGACAATAAGGTTACGTCTATTGGAAATAATTTCAGTCTTATTATTATTAACATTATGTTTCATTTTAGGTTGTGTCCCTACTAGAGATGCAACGGATAGTTGTTTGGCCAGATACTGGATACCGGATATTCGGCCTGAGCACCGGCCGAATTTCCGGTATCCGGCCGCCGAATATTCGGCCGGCCAAACGATACCTACATTTTAGTTAAAAATGGTCCGAGTTGATCGACGGAGTGACCCTTATGGTGGGCAGCAAACGCCAATGAATTCCCAATAATGATAGAAATTTGCACAAATATATCTGTCCTCACCATGTAGCAGTGTTTATAGCGAAATACTTTTTTCAGAGGCAAGACTTGTTTATGAAAATAGGAGGAATCGTCTGTTACCCAAAAATGTAGAGAATCTCGTTTTTATTCACCACAATTTCCCGTTAGTTAATTATGAATATTAAACTTTATTTTTATTTATTTGGTAACACTTATTTTATTTTATTAAGAATTAAGATACAATACGCTACGATTGGTTGAATGGATACTAATGCTGATCATAGGATTTCTTAACTACTTTAAATGAGGCTCTTTGATAAGTTTAAATTGTACGTTAAAGGTAATACAAAATTTTTGATAAGTTTAAATCTTGTAAGTATACTAACCATTTTTCAAAGTTCAATACCAAACCGAGTCACTATTCGGTATCCGGCCGGATAGTGCGCAACTATCCGGTATTCGGCCGGATAGTAAAATAATGGCCGGATAGGCCGGATACCGGATAGCAACCGGATATCCGTTGTATCTCTAGTCCCTACTCACCCTTTAATCCCTTCTCGCCCCGTTTTACGGTATTACATTTATTTTCTTCTAAACATATACCTAGTAATCAAGTAATATTTACACCGCTTTATTAAACAAATAACCAGACAAGAGTATGACAGCGACTGACTCGTGGACCCACTACTTTTGCCCCACTGCTAATCGCTTTCGTCAGAAATCCATCAGAAACCATTTTGATTCCGCAAAAGTAAGTAGGTTAGGTTCGTTAGGTATCTTTAAACGCCCGAAGGGCAAACCGCCCAGAAATAGGAGCCCTGCCGCAAGGCAGGGCTCCGTCGAAAAGAGCAGTGGGACGAAGTAGTGGGTCCACGAGTCATGTGCGAGTATGACGGACCATGCTCGGTGTAGGGTTTCAAAAAAGATCTCAAAAAACAACAAGTATCAACTTACGTTCTATTTAAAGTCATTTGGTGCTGTCTTTGATGATTTTTAGTAGGTACGGTCACGAGCGTTAATTTGGGACCCATTTCAAGAAAAATATGCTTGAAGTCATCCATGTCATTAGAGATGTCAAGTCATTTTTAACTTTTAGGTAAATAAACCTTATTGTTGTTAAGTTTCAGATTGACTTTGAACCTAAAGTGAGTACCAAATTTAATCTCGTGACTGTACGAGTAGAAGCAGTTTTGCCAACTATAACTATTTTAGGAACCCATCAAGTCTACTTAGTTGTGATGGTAGAGGGGGGACAGGTTTGTACTATATTGTACATCTGTAAAATAAATAATAAATAAATATAAGGGGACAATCTCACACCAATTGACCTAGTCCCAAACTAAGCTCTAGGCTTGTACTATGGGTACTAGACAACGATATAAATACTTATATAGAGAAATATATACTTAAATACATAGAAAACATCCATGACTCAGGAACAAATATTCGAGCTCATCACACAAATATCTGCCCTTACCGGGATTCGAACCCAGGACCACTAGTTTCGTAGGCAGGGTCACAACCCACTAGGCCAGCGCGTCGTAAAAACACCGATAGTACTTAAGATTCGGCCCTTTTCCAGTATTTCTCCGATATTTGGCCGGATTTAGAGGTGTGAAAACCCTGGGGTACCAAAGGAGTGAGGCTACCTAATTATTTATTATATTTCTAAAAGGTTATACAATTTATGTGGGGGCGTCTCTCTTGTTGGCAGTTGCCCAGGTTGCCCTGCCTTAAATCCGGCCCTACGGATCCGGCAGATTATCTCTCTAACTAGTAGATACTTACAGTACAAGCCTAGAACTAAGGTAGTTAGATGGTTGATGGCCCGTGGATATAGGTAATTAATTCATCTATTTACTACATAATTATTTTCATTACTTTCAGAAAAATGAAGCTTCTTAGCTTACTGTGGCTGCTCCCTGTCATCCAAGGACAAATCACTTTCAACATCATAGCACTCAGTTCACCTCGGCAGGTTTTAATAGATCATTCTGGATCATCGACTAACATTATCACTAAACAAGATGAAAAAGCCTTCAAAATAACAGATAATCTATTGAAGAATTCAGTGTTCAACCTAACCGGACGACTTCCGACCAATGTATATGTGAAAGGTCCGACGCCATGGAACGATCTGTACAAAACCTACGGCTGGAAACCAGTTACAACGATCGTTAAACCATTAAAACCAAAAAAAATAACTATTGAAAAGGAAACCGTAATAATAAAGGAAAAGACTTTATACAACACTGAAAATGTTAGCAAGAAACAAATTTTACATGTGGATGGTAAAGTCGAGAATAGAATTACAACGTCATGGAATACAAATTACATGTTTGCAGCTAATCTAACTTACAACGTTGAAGTATTTGGAATGGTTAATGCTCGATTTAGTTTGAATTCTACATGGGGTCGGAATCAACAAGCAAATCACGTTTTAAGCACCGGTACTTTATCATCTGTGGAAGTAAATTTACCTCCTAATGGCAACATTACAGGAGTTCTGTCATGTTCAAAAGTGACAGCTGTCATTGAGCTTGAATACACGGCAATGTTAGATGGACATGTTGTTACGAATAATGAAGTAAAATTTCAAGGTCATCATTTTTGGTCGTATGATATAGGTTTTGTGATGGGGGCTGTCCATGCACCTGACTTTTTGAAAGCGACTGAAGTTGTTACGTTGGAGTATTATACTGATTATGTGATCACTGTTGCAGACTCAATTTAATGGGTGGTAAAATAGAAAACGAGCAAAAGTCGCTGTACTAAGATAAGTACCTAAGTTCCTTTGAAATAATCCATATATCAATTTACCATCCTTCTTTAGTCGTTAAAGGTGCCAATGGATTTTCAATGAATGCAATCCGTGATATTTTATATTTAGACTTGCGACCCTCCCTCGTTTCGCTTCAGTTTATGTGAGTATGATATAGATAAATAGGTTATCTAACACTGAAATAATTTTTCATATCGGACCAGAAGTTCCTGAGATTAGCACGTTCAAGCAAACAAACAAACTCTTCAGCTTTTTAATATTAGTAAGTATAGATACGTTATGCTCATATTAAACGCATTTTAAACCAGTTGCCAATTTTTTTTTTTTTTTTTTTTTTTTTTTATGGCATCAAGTAGACAAACGAGCACACAGGCCACCTGATGGTAAGTGGAAACTGTGACCCATAGACATTCGCAATCACAAGACTGCAATGCAATCCTAAGACTGCAAATGCGTTGCCAACCCTGAGGCTAAGATGGAATGCCTCTATGCTAGTCATTTCACCGGCTGTCTTATCCCCAAACCGGAACACAACAATGCGAACACTGCTGTTTGGCGGTAGGTTAATGGATAAGATGGTGGTAGCGATCCGGACGGACCCTGCACAAGGTCCTACCACCCGCAAAATTAAAAAAATTACTGACAGTTGCTACGTTACCATTATAATATAATATCTATAGACAAAGACGCCAATCCATAGCGAACGCTATTGTTAGAAAGAGATAAATAGTGGTTTCAATTTGCTTGCCATTCCCGCCAAGACAAGCCCGCTCACGGCCGCCATCAAGCGCGGTCTTTATCGCACTCATGCGATATCTAATTGAATGTATCTCATGTTTCACAGGTGACAGGTGACGCCGGTGTAAATTAAACAAATGGCGATGTAAACAAAATGTATTTTTTACGAATGAAATGAGATATCCATTCTTGCTTTTACAATTACAGTATAATTTCGGCAGCCTCGAAAAACTCATGAAGACATTTTTACTAAATACATTAGTATACTTTTCGGTAGTAAAGTTTAATTTTCTTTGATGCGTGTGTGTCAGCGGCCGCGGGGGAACTAAACAGTAGTAAGGTAAATTACCTTCCTTTTTGAGGAACGCTATATTAAAATATTATTGGTTGCAATTGCATATATCTCCATTGACTTCATATTACCTATTTATAAGGGCTGTGTGCTGTATATGTATACTGTATTAAAAAAATAAACATTTTCGCTCAAATTTTTTTTTTTTTATTCCATGGTCCTTCGAGCCGGAATCTTACAACGTCAATACTTCTTAGAACACGACTATGATACATCTACTTACATATATAAAATAAATGTTTGTCTGTATGTCCTTTATAAAGTCGTAAACTGCCATTGTGCCTTTTTCTCTTTAGGAGGGCAGTATAGCTGTCTGAGATTCAGTTTAACACGTCCACTGCTCTGTCCCCATACAAAACGATCTGATAATGTCACAAGTACAACCGTGCTTCCACTATGGGGATGTGACCCCATAGTGGAAGTACTCCTCAAAAAAAAATTCATGACCCCACATTGGTGGCACCCGGACAGGGAACGTGTTAAAAGAGACGTTCTTCCGTATACTATACAGGTTGAAACCTGTCGTGAACAAAATGATCACCTCTGTGTTCTACCCACGAATATGAACAACGTTCATTATGGGACCATCTCTGAAATCACGAAAAAAAATCAACTGTTTCATAGAAAAGTTCAACACGTACTCGACCAAAATATTTATGAAGCAGCTGATTTTTTTTCGTGATTTCAGAGTTGGTCCCGTAGCAAAAGTTGTTCATATTCGTGGGTCGAACACAGAGGTGATAATTTGATTCATGACTTAGTTTTCACCCTGTATATTACGTTTAATTTTGCATAGCTTTTGAAATGTGCTTGGCATGACACATTTGTTTGCATCAAAAAGGTTAAAATAAAAGGTTCGAAAATTAAAAACATGAGTGTCCGTAAGTTTCTGCGTTTATAATGATAAATATACAAAATTTTAATAATTTATTATCTAATTAAAAACTACAATTTAAATCTAATATTCGTTTATAGTATCTGTTTTAACAATATTTTATGACATGGATTCCTTGTATAGCAACAACTGTTTTCTGAAAGAAAATAACTGTTATATTTGGCTTTGTTCAATCATCATAAATAAATGACTTTCAATTGGGACAATTACAACATTAAAATCGTGTTAACAGGAAAAATATAAACCGTCATTTTATCTCAGACTGACAGTGTAAACTTGACGGCTGAGTGTACCATCAATAATTATTGATCAACATTGAGAATGACAAGTTGTAACAAACGATAATATGCTAGAATATAGAACATCACTATTTCAACAAACTTTTTAATACTCGATTGATTTTCAAGACCCGACGCATCACAAAAAAGGTTTTACAAATGATTATTTTATACACTACTTAAATTCAAAGTTCAATTACGAAATATATTTACAAAATTATGTAACAATACACAAGTTAAAAATAAGGGAGGTCAGAGGTGCGTAGTTACGTCTAGAAATTAAAGCCTACTTTTGAATTTATTTTGTAATAAAAACGTTAGATTACGTTACCCGTGTGGTTGCCGGGTTAGAATAGTGCCACTCCATGTCTTCCCGTGGATGTCGTAAGAGACGGCTAAGGGAATAAAGGCGTACAGTACTGTTAGGCGATGGGCTTGCAACCTGTCACTAATACACTGGTAAACATCTTAGCCTAAGTGTGCAAAATGTGGTTACAGAATTATCAACAAGTTTTTAGAGTTGTTGGTAATTCTGTAGCTCTGCCTACCCCACTCTGGGAGAAAGGCGTGAGTTTATGTATGTATGTATAAAAACGTGGGCATCACATTCATAGAAAAATAGCGCAACAGACTCTAGCGTAAATATTCTCTCATGTACATGATTTTTAACGTCTATGGTAGATCGTAGATAAAAAATACTACCACGGGTTGGAATCTACCTCATTCACTCTTTTACGTTACTGATTTGTGGGAATCATGACCTAAAGTTCATAAGGTATCCTATACAGTTCAGGTAATTGAATGATGTTACAAAGCGTGAATAGTTTACTCGTTAACTTTGCTTTATCTGTGGGTCATTTTTACATTCATTCAATAATTTCAATTGAAAGATTCGAAGTGACTTTGCGTTTGACGGTGTGTGCCAAAAAATTGGTTTTGTGTTATAATATAAAGATCTATCTAAAATAAATACTTAATAATTTTCTCTTTTAAATCTTTTCCAGTTTCCATTTCCATTTCCACCAAGTTTAACGTTCACTCCATCCACCAATTTGAAATTGTGTTCGCAAAATCTTGCCGTACAATAAAATGTATTATTCCCGTCTGCAACTCGACCGTGGATAATCAAACGTTATACCGGTTCCCTTGGAACGCAGGGTTAAAAGGTATCTGGTGTGACCTGCTGACGCCACACGCAGGCAATTTAGTGTTGCAAAGTAATTCAGATTCGGAAAATTTAAAAATGTGTGTTTTTTACTTACCATTTTGAAAAACAATATTTATTTTGTGGACGGCCAAAGCCCCGTACGATGACAATGGCGTGTCCTACGCTTTTCTCCGAAGAAGAGATTCTGTCAGTGTCTCTTACAGTATGGCGGAACAGTGCATACACTATTCATTTCTGTATCTTTTCAATTAAATAATGTTTGTTAGTAAGAGTTATTTTTAACTAGAGATTTTGTACGGCGTTGTTTCGCAAAAATGGTCTACTCTTAATAAACGCTGGTAGACTCGTGACTTAAAATTTGACTTAATTGCAAAATAAATGTTTTTAATTTAATACGGCTTATAATTTCTACGGTTTTATATTTTCAATTCACAAAGACGCACCCAGCTGCTTGATTTCATAATTCAACCTCGTAACAGCTAAATTAGATGTTGAGACGTGTGTGTCTTTGTGGATTGGAAACAATAGTTGCGCCTATTATGTATACTTTCCTATTTTGTATAGTTTGTTTCACTGCATCAGTTTATTGTCGAAAATGTATTAATACTTAACTCGTTTAAAATCAGTGAAACAATCTTATTCACACGGGAAAAAAAACATGAGTTCCTATCATACACAAACTGCAGAAATTAAAAGTTCGTTCTCGAATTGAACGAAGTTAACTTATTCGTGTTTATCAACCAAAAGTGCGAGGAAGTTTACTTCGTTCAATCCGAAAATGAACTGCTCTCAGAATTCATTTGCCGCCATTCCTCCATTTTTTTTTCTTTTTTTTGGCAACTAGCGCCACTGCTTTACGCTGCGGTGCGGGACTCAACTACTACTAACGTTATGTCAGTTCCAAGTTTGATTCCTATCTGTCTTTAATAGACATATCCTATAATCTGTGAATACTACTGTGAATTGTCAGACTTTTAGTGACATAAAACCATAGAGGTAGGAAAGCATAGAGTATAAAAACGGCTGATAGAATAGTACTCTTCGCACCTGTTACAAATGCCCTTCGTTAAAAAGAGTCGTCTATATATGACCGCTTTCGATTGAATGTCAAATGTGTACCACTTTTAAGACTGCACTGAGCAAACGTCGAGCGTCCAGTGGCGCCCTCATTACTATTATTGTTTTCTAATTAACTAAAGAATTTCCTTGCAATCAGACGATACGTTTTTGTAGCGCAAATAAAAACACAATTTATGGGATACGTATCAAACTTTAATAACAATTACCCTTTGAGTAGTCAGCTTAACGGGAAAAAGTGGCCACTTCTTTCCGTTATGTTGATAACTCGAAGATAATTGTTATTAAACTATGTGATATACCCTATAAGTTGTGTTTTCATTTGTAGTACAAAAACCAACCGACCAATTTAAAGAAAATACTTTACTTTATTAGAAAACACAATAATAGTAATGAGGGCGCCACTGTACATCCGGCGTACGCTCGGCGCAAGTCTTAATTCGTGTCAGTGTGTGACTCTGCATTAGTGCGTAGGTTTGCAGTCAATAATATTGGCTGCAAGTCGTGTTGTACACAGAAGAAAAAGGTGGTACGCTTGACATTTGGCTACGCGGGATCTATGTTTTCCTACATCTATGCATAAAACCAATACAAGAGCTACAAGGTCATACACATCTTGTTCTAGTACTAGAGATTTACTATCGTGTTCAGATAACAATAACATTTCTATATCTTCAAAGTGCAACACGAGAATCTAGGTTTATAACAGAATGTTCTAGCAATAACAATAGCATCATAAAAAACGCTAAACGAGAATTATACTATTTTACCTACTTATATCACTTACCCACCTCTGAGTAATATTAGAGATAATTAACTAACATTAATTATTGGAATTAGCAGTTGCTATACCTAAATTAGGATAAATAACTATATGAAACGGTTAAACAGGTCAGAGACGATATAGTTTTTAACGCCTACAATAGAGGGCTTGTATGGTAAAATTAGAGATTAAACGGATATCTGACCGCTATCCGGTAGAATACCCGAGAGCGACGAAATATCCGACCGGGTACCAGACAGTGGCGAAATATCCAGCCGGGTTCCAGGCAGTGGCGAAATATCCGACCGGATACCAACGAAATATCCAGCCGGGTACCGGTTAATGGCGAAATATCCAGCCGGGTACCGGACAGTGGCGAAATATCCGGCCGGGTACCGGACAGCTGCGAAATATCCAGCCGGGTACCGGATAATAACGAAATATCCAGCCGGGTACCGGACAGCGGCGAAATATCCAGCCAGGTACCGGACAGCGGCGAAATATCTAGCCGGGTACCGGATAGTGGCGAAATATCCAGCCGGGTACCGGACAGTGGCGAAATATCCAGCCGAGTACCGGGCAGCGGCGAAATATCCGACCGGACAGTGGCGAAATATCCAGCCGGGTACCGGGCAGCGGCGAAATATCCAGCCGAGTACCGGGCAGCGGCGAAATATCCGACCGGACAGTGGCGAAATATCCAGCC
Source organism: Acleris laterana (assembly GCA_963966035.1). Classification (NCBI taxonomy): domain Eukaryota; kingdom Metazoa; phylum Arthropoda; class Insecta; order Lepidoptera; family Tortricidae; genus Acleris; species Acleris laterana. The sequence continues at coordinate 1,988,269 of OZ014463.1, read as the reverse complement.
GAGTACCGGGCAGCGGCGAAATATCCGACCGGACAGTGGCGAAATATCCAGCCGAGTACCGGGCAGCGGCGAAATATCCGACCGGACAGTGGCGAAATATCCAGCCGGGTACCGGGCAATGGCGAAATATCCAGCCGGGTACCGGAGCTATACCTAATTATTAACCGTCCCATATAGTAATTTACGTAAGTTTAGGTTAAACAAACTGCCTGAACCTTTATACTACTCGGTAACGATATCGCTTTTGACATGTTATCGTATTGCCAATGACGATAGCTCTTATTTACTTGACAGTAATTACTGAGTTAAACAATACGATAACATGTCAAAAGCAATATGATTTTACAGGGTAGAATAGAGGGCCTTTTCCTACCATTGCTTTAGATACGATTAAAAATAAAGTTGTTTGTAGTAGTATTGTCGAAAATGTCCGAATGGTCATAAAGATAGTAGCAATTCGAAACGAAAAGAAATATGTAAAAAGATTATACGCTCAAATAGCTACCTTCCTTTCTCAATCATATCATAACCTTTCACTCTTCTCAATCTCTAAAGGGTTAGCTGGAAGAGATCCCTTAAAGGGCTAAGTTCACCTTTGTACATATTTTTATATTAATTGTATTGTTATGGTCTTTCTTTTGTACAATAAAGTGTTTACATACATACATACATAGATACCTAAGGTCCAAGTTGTAATGGCAACCCCAAGTACCAATATGGTATGGCGAGGCGTATGGCCAAGGCCATACTCTTTTTAATATCAAGCCATTACAAATTGATCTTTATGGCCTAGAACGGACAGTAGCTATTTAAGTGGATTATCTTTTTACATATTTTCTTTCGTTCTGTCCTGATTAAGACTGCGCCGAGTGTACGCCGGATGTACAGTGGCGCCCTCACTACTATTATTGTGTTGTCTAATAAAGTAAAGTATTTTCTTGAAATTGGTCGGTAGGTTTTTGTACTACAAATGAAAACACAACTTATAGAGTATATCACATAGTTTAATAACAATTCACCTTCGAGTTATCAACTTAACGGAAAAAAGTGGCCACTTTTTCCTGTTCAGCTGACAACTCATAGGGTAATTGTTATTAAACTTTGTTACGTATCCGATAAATTGTGTTTTTACTTACGCTACAAAAACGTATTGTCTGATTGCAAGGAAATGCTTTAGTTAATTAGAAAACAATAATGGTAATGAGGGCGCCACTGGACGCTCGACGTTTGTTCGGTGCAGTCTTAAGACACGCGCTTTATGACCATTCGGATATCTTAGAAAAAAAAACTACTTACAAGTTGTTTTTATGTGACAATGGGGGAACATAATATTACATTATTATTGCTTATTTTTTGTAGTTTTTTATCGTGTTATCACATCTGATTGCACAGTCACCTTAAATATATGATCGCATAATGCGTTTAAAGATATCTCACACGCTTATGCCTTTACAGTACTTGACATTAAGTCAATCCTGACAATGCACAACCATAAATTACTGAATATTGATAATTTCAATAGCAGTAAAACAATGCTGTTATTACAATAACTTCACACACAACAAATAAGTTAAATTTTCCTGCTGTTTTCGTTATTTATAAACGCAATATCAGATAATATATTGTTGGTGAGTGTGTGTTAAAGCCATTGTCACACAAAAACAACCCGTATAAGCTAAGTATTAACAGTACTTTTGAACGAGCGCACGGCCCTAGACGCCCGTGTGCGTCGTAAAAACCTTACAAATGGCGTCTACGAGCGCTGTATACTCTTGAGTAACCTAGAAGTGTTCTCGGCTCCTTAAAACGAGGGGAGGAGCTAGCGATGGCGGAAAGATTAAAAAATGTGTTCTATCACGAACTTTGTCTTTAGGTGTTGTCTTACAAAAATGTAGTGTTTTCATACATACATACATACATTAAATCACGCCTGTTTCCCGGAGGGGTAGGCAGAGACCACTTCTTTCCACTTGCTACGATCTTGTCAAATTTCTTTCGCTTCTTCCACATTCATACATCGAGTCATGCACGCACGTCGGTTTCGGGTACTTAAGATTCGGCCCTTTTCCAGTATTTCTCCGATTTGACTCGAAAAAGTACGCCTAGGGCGGCCCCTTCCGACCCGTCCACTAACTTTCGATCTGTATATCTCTTTCTTCAATGTTCTTTCATCCATCCTTTCCAAATTACCGAACCATCGAAGCATGCCCTTTTCAATCTTAGTCACTACATATTCTTAAAGAAAACCACGTGACTAAGTATATCAAACAATCTCCACGAGCCACAGATATAAAATCTTTAGCATTTGTCTTTGATTGGCTAGTATACTGGGTCACGTGACTTTGTTTACATTCAGCAAACTACGTAATCAGACGAAGTATAGTATAATTTAAATTTCCGTAACAAAGTTAACATGTTTTTTTTATTCCGCCACCGCCAGCTATCGTCTCTCCTTAGGCCGATAAGACATACAAAATATTTAAACTATTGACACATGTTTTATATACATATATAGGGTTGTATGTTTTTTTGTCGTTAGATATATATCTTAGCATTGCGAATATCACTGAGTACTTTATTAAACAAAATGGCGGATTTAGCTAAAAACGTGGAGATAGCATTTTCAAACCATGGATTGAAAAAACTATAGGTTTTTCTTACAAGGGTAATTTGGGGGTTTATATGTAAGTATATAAAGTATGGTCGGTTTCAAATGAAATGAGCAAAGATGTAAACAAACCAATTTACCTTTGAGGACTATGATGAGAATTATGATTTAAATACTTGATTATCAGTTCCATATCAAGTTTAAGATTGAAAAACTGTTAATTATACATTTTTTAAATAAAAACACGCTTGAGGAAAATTTGAGGTTATGTGTCAAACGGTACTGACTTGTTTACGTCTTAGGCGGTTTCAACTGACACAGACTGTATTAGGGAATGCAAAAAAAATAAATGGTTATGACCTATTATTTTCATAATAAAACCGGTTAAATTGCATTCCCTACACTGTAAATATGTATGACTATGGCAATTTTCCTGTAGACTTTGCTTGACGGATTTGAAAAGGCGAGGTCTCATTGAATTACTTCCTCACTAGTACAGTAAAACACAATTTATATGGCGTGTCGTGAATCTACGTCCGCGCAGACGCGAACAACGATTCTGATATTTCCGAAAGCACGATTAAAAGCCACGATCACTTGTACGTAATAGTTATAAGGTGCAAATTTAATTGCATTTATTTTTTCCATCTGACTCACGCACGTTTGACGGTTGACTGAATGACACGCGGGTGCGTGTCAACATGGCGTCACTAATAACCAATAATAGCACAGAATACAACCGCGCAACGCGTGGATCACGCTGATTGGTTCCCGCGCTTCGAAAAATGGTCATCTGCGCAGGTACATCGATAAGCCATATCAGTTATGTTTTACTGTATCATAGGCTATTTCTTAAGACTGCGCCGAGCTTACGCCGGATGTACAGTGGCGCCCTTATTACTTTTACTGTGTTTTCTAATAAACTAAAGTATTTACTTGAAATAGGGCGAAATGTTTTTGTACTACAAATGAAAACACAACTTATAGGGTATATCATATAGTTTAATAACAATTTACCTTCGAGCTATCAACTTAACGGAAAAAAGTGGCCACCGTTTACCGTTAAGCTGACTACTCAAAGGGTAATTGTTATTGAAGTTTGTTACTTATTCCATAAATTGTGTTTTTACTTGCACTACAAAAATATTTTGTCTGATTCCAAGGAAATTCTTTAGTTAATTAGCAAACATAATAATAGTAATGAGGGCGCCACTGGACGCTCGGAGTTTGCTCGGCGCAGTCTTAACCCAAGGTTTTAAATTATAATGCTGTAGATATCCTGCGTGACTACTGTAAGATTTCAAGGTTCCTGGTCGTTATCCATACTTAATATTATATATATGATAGTAACTTTGTCCGTCACATGAAATTTTGTACGGAGATGGCCTGAACCCCGAAAGTACTTTTAAACGAGTTCGCGACCGGCGTCGCGGGCGACATCTAGTACATATATAAGGCAGTTTTTAACTAAATTTGATTCTAACCACTCCTGCAGGAATAGCCAGTTTACAAAGTTAGTCTTTCGTATCACTTGTTTTATTGCTTTTGATTCAGTTTATTGCTTATTTGAAGGGTACACGGAAAGAACATGTGTAGTCACGTAGACATAGTTGGTTACGAAGCGAGAGGTCCCGCGTTCGATTTCTGATATGGAAAATTGTGTGACGAGCGCGAGTATTTGTTCTAGAGTGGATGTTATTGTATTTAAGTATGTATTTCTCTATTTATGTATGTTTATCGTTGTCTAGTACCCATAGTATAAACCTAGAGCTTAAGTTCGACACTAGATCAATTTATGAAAAATTGTCCCACTCAATAATGACATATTGGTTGGTTGGTTGGTGTGGTGTGTGTGGTGTGGTGTTATTATATGTGGTTACAGAATTATTAACAAGTTTTTAGAGTTGTTGGTAATTCTGTAGCTCTGCCTACCCCACTCTGGGAATAAAGGCGTGAGCTTATGTAAAGACTGTACACGATAAAATCTGGCCATGCATGATCTGGTGTATTTTTTTAATGAATGCTAATTTTCAAGCAGCACTTTTTTGTAATAGTCAGTGGTTATGAAACTACATAATAAAAATACAATCATAATAAAATGTAAGAGCGTCTGTATCTTAGACCCTTATATAATCCACAGTACCTTTATTTTTATGTCCACGATCTTCTGACAGTCTTTACCAAATTCTCCGTTTTAAAACATTTTATTATTTTTAATTATACAAGCCAAATTATACGTTATTAAATTATCTTACCACAATAGTTAAAACTTTCCTAATTATATTCAGATTAAGATAGTTCTGAGGTTTTTTAACTTTGGCGAATTTGACTTTTTGACAAATAAATGCCTCCCATACAAAAACAACTTTCAGTGCTTGGAGTAAAAAGTCTTCCTGACTACTACAAATAGAAATGAGTTTCAAAAAGTATTTTTTTCGTAAGACGACATTCTATTGTGGGTAAAACTGCTTGTAACAATATAAATACAGTTGTGGCGTAGAAGCAGGAAGCGAGTGAAGATTGTCAAAAAACGCTGTACAGGGGATGAAAGGTATGATAGAATATATTTGGCGAAAACTCACACATACCCATACATTATGATACGATTTTATTTCATTATATAGTATTATAATTATACAACATATTGAAAAAAAAACTGCTTGAAAATATGCATTCATCGCAAAAATACACCAGATCATGCATGGCCGGATTTTATCGTGTACAGTCTTTATGTATGTATGTAATAATATCTATATCTATATTTAAATCTGAAACTGATTAGTGAATAATTAATTGCGAAATCTAAGTATGTATTTCTCTATGTAAGTATTTGGGTCAAACAACTTTTCTTTGTAGCGCGTTGTCATGGTGACGTCTCCTGGGTCACTCTTTAAAACTATGATTTCAAAGGATATAAATCAGTTTTATTAGCAATTACATACCCATTCTTGTATGGGTTTTCTCCTGAGTTTGCTAGAAGCATATAATATAACATAACATTATCTCTAGGAAACTCTATCACTGTTGTCTGCTGGCTTACGGGACAGAATAACAACAACAAAAAAATTTCCACCCGTTTAAATCGTTCTGTGAAAAATTTACTACTTTTTTTTTGCTAATATGTTATATAACGATGTATAATTTCAAAATATAATGACTAGACATGTTCTTTCGTTCTACCGAAAACTACTTAATTATATTTAATCTTGTATGTCTGTGAAATATCGGCCTCTACTACCTAGCGATGCAATAAATATCTAAGTTTGTCCGCGAACACTATATGAGCCCGTGGCGTTTCTTGTACTCGTCGAGGTTGAGCGACCGCTTGGGGCCGGACTCTTTGACCTTCGTGGTCACCGGCTTGGGTTGGACACTTGAATTGATTTCTGAAAAAAAAAAGAAGAATATACAGCGGTTCTTTAAGAGCACCCTTCAAGGGCAGAACCAGAGGCTCTAGCCTGCATGCATCTGCATTACGCTAACTAGTGTTTCTATTCGTTTCGTTATTAAAACAATCGCGACACTGGTAAATGAAGTGATAGTACGAAGAGTCACGTGATCTACCAGTGACGCGATCGGCCTCATATTCGCGGAATACCTAATCCGCGGAATAATAATAATACATTGATCACCAAACAAAGTTTGTCATGGAGCTAATTCTACAAAATGGGCGTTAAATCTAGCGTACGATTTATGACAAATGTATTTCGACTCTCTGAACTAGGTAACTTGTATTTTAGACAGCTGTATTCTTCGAAAGTGATTTGAAATAACATTGTATTTTGTAAGACTTGGAAGCTATATTCTAAGATTATTTGATTGTATAATAATAAAACTTATTATATCAATTTACTACCCTCACTCGCACTTGGCCGGTTTTTTACGACAAGTAAAACCCTTAGACATGGTATGGTTCCATGCAGGTCATTTGATAAGTGTTTCAGAGCCGAGATTACACACGTAAAACCTTATACAGATGTAGTGAATAATCCTTTCCCATCGTTTTCGGTCGGATAACTTTGTTTATTGAACAAAGAACAAACACAAAATACAATATTTTTAAAATAGTTTAGGCAGTTTATACGAGGTTACTTTTCAGCGATTAAGGAAAATAAAAAAAGTGGAAACGAGTAGACATACCAATATACAAAAACAATGTTTACAGAAACTTACAGGTCCTATGTCCCCTATGGGGGGAGGGCGTCCACTGCAATGCAATCCTAAGACTGCAAATGCGTTGCCAACCCTGAGGACTAAGATGGAATGCCTCTTTGCAAGTAATTTCACCGGCTGTCTTATCCCAAACCGGAACACAACAATGCGAACACTGCTGTTTGACCTTGCTTTCTCAGTTGGCTTATTGATGGGTATTGAAGCTAATTGAGAAAGCTAGATAAATACGAACATATCCGACAAAAAACGATGGAAAAGGATTATTCACTACATCTCTTTTGGCGTGTTTCCATATTGTCAACGTTTTAATAGCTCTTACTTAATTTAAAAACAATACGATAACAAAAGCAATATTATTTGACAGAGTTGAATAGAGTGATAAAAATTGAGTTGATTGTTTGTGAATTTTATAGTGAGTATTTTTGTACTTACTGGGAGTAGGGAGGTCCAAATCGATGCTAATATCGAAGTCGTGTAGCGAGTACATGCTGGCGTTGTCGCCAGAATGTGTCTTCTGCGATCGCTCCGTTTCTGTAGGGTGCTGAAAGGAAAAACAAAAGCTATATTATTTAGGAATTTCATACGTTACAAGAACCAGAGGCCAAATTTTCGTGATACAGTCACGTGATTAAATTTGGTAACCACCTTATGTCCAAAGTCAATCTGACATTCTACAACAATAAGGTTGAGTTTCCTAAAAGTTATAACTGACTTGACATCTCTACTGACATTGACGACTTCAAGCATATTTGTCTTAACATGGGTCCCAAATTAACGTTCCTGACCGTACTTTTGAGCTGTTGTTATGAGGTAATGAGTTTTCATTTATCGACTTCCAATGTATAATATCGATACACTAAACTTCTAAATAAAGCAACTTATTGTATCATGCGGGTAACCAGTTAATATGAAAAAAATAGGACAATCTATTTACAGATGCAGTGAATAATCCTTTCCCATCGTTTTTGGTCGCATAATTTCGTATTTATCTTGCTTTCTCAGTTGGCTTATTGATGGGTACTGAAGCTAAAACGATGGGAAAGGATTATTCACTACATCTGTACTCGTATTTATGAACAAACTTGTTAGCACTAGCAAGTACAGGTCGATTCACAAGAGTTGGCACGAATGGAAAATTGAGTGAATGAAAGTATACTAGTGTGTAAAATAGTAACAGGTTTTCGGTTTGAAATTCGAACATCGGTTCAAAGGACGGCATTCACACAATGATAGGTGACATTACTTTCGTTCAATCCATTCGTGCCAACTGTTGTGAATCGACCTGTATTTTAACATGGAAGATGAAATAAAAAACAGATTAGGAATAGATATTTAGCCGTATTTGGAGCTGATTTTACAAGATGTATTGTTTTCCAAGTAACTTTTATATTTAAATCCATTGCCTTGTGTTATTATTAGCTATAATTAATAACATTAAGGTAATATGGGCATATTTTAAGCAATTTTAGGAATTATCAGGAATTTACAATAAATAAATTCATGTTTTTAGTTTTTTTTATGTTTGGCGTTTTTTTTATGTTCTTTTTACCTGTTTGACACAGGTAATGTTCTGGGATAAAAAAACCGTTTATTTCATCTGAATAGACCTCATATAAGGCGAGATATTTCATTTTGTTCTGATAGAGTGCACAGCAAACACCAATTTTTTTTGTCTGTGAAATTGCATCTTCTTTCATCCCTGTTCGTTTGTCAACTTTGGTTTTTCTGTATAGTCACGAAAATCTCTTCTTAACGCACCCCTAGGATATCCAAGGAATATTTCTTTCAAATTTCAAGTCTCTACAGTCTGTACTTTTAGGTATTTAGAAAAATTGAAACAAAACTATCACGTGGTATAAGTTCGTCAGCCAATAGAAGCAGAACACTGATGCGTCAAAGTGCAATAAAACTGTTTTGATTGGCTGTTTAAAAATGTCACGTGGTTTGAATTGTTTACATTTTTTGAAATACCTTAAAGTATAGAGTATAGAGTATGTGCGTTCATCGATCAGTAAGTTTTTCCTTTTAAATATAGATTTGATGGCAATTCTTACTTCTAATCTCTCTCTGTCTTGTCGTTCCTTCGTTTGCTTCTCTTCTTCTTCCCTCAGTTTCATCTCCTCCGCCGCCGCTTCTTCATTTCGCATTAATTCCTAAAAAAACAACATTTTAATGTTAAGTTAATAAATAGTTTTTTTTCCTGTAATGAAATCAATTAACTACAAATATTCAGTCATATAATCAAAATCCTCGTAACGGCTCACGACAAATTTCGTAATTCGAAAAATAATCTTGTCGGTCAATCAAAGTCAAAAGTCACTTTGACAAATGTCCTAAATTTAGAACTTACGAGGATAAGTTTGTAATTTAATAGTCATACTGCCGCCCTGTAATTTTTTTGTCTATTTCATAATTGTTATTTATTTTGTTTGTACAATAAAGTTTTTACATAATACTTTACTTATACGTATAAATATGTATATACGCATGTATGTAAACCCTTTATTGCACAAAAAGAAAATATCAAACTAAAAAAAAGAAACGGAAACACAAAAGGTATATAAAAAGGCGAACTTATCCCTTTAAGGGATCTCTTCCGGTCAACCTTTGAGCGATATATATAAACAACGGATGGCTAAACGTACAACAAATTAAAGATATAGAAAACAAACATAAAAATAGCAAATAAATACGTAGAAATATATTAAATAGGATAAATAAATGAATAGGTATATACTAGCATAATTATAATTAAAAACGCACTTGAACAGTCGTAAATAAAAAAATTGCCACCCCTGGATACGCTTATGTCTATGGACAGACAACCAGCGCCTATTTAATTCCTCGTCTCATAAATGACCTTGATGTTAAATTTAGAGATGACCTAACTCCTAAAAATATTAAGTATAAACTAAAATCGCACTTTGACAATAAACTGTAATGTTTGTGGGTAGAAGTGTACTTGTACTTGTGTTCTAATTGTTAGATATATATGGGTGGATCAGTTTTTGTTGTTGTTATTCTGTCCCGTAAGCCAGGAGACAACAGTGATAAAATTTCTTAGAAAAAAATATATAATATGTACTTCTAGCACATTCAGGAGAATGGCCAAAAAACAATTTGTTTGTAATTGTCCATAAAACTGTTTTTTAGTGGACTTATATCCTTTGAAATCATAGTTTTAAGGAGTGACCCAGGAGACGTCACCATGGCAACGAGCTACAACATAATTATTGTAATTTAGAGCGTTCTATCCTCGCACAAACCCATAAGTGGTTTATGAGGTGTTTATTTAAATGTAAAATATGTAATTTTCTTTGTAGCACGTTAAATAATAATTAAATACATTACCTGACTCCTGTTTCCTTGATGAGATTTGAAATTCATTACAGGCTTGGTATGCCGCCTCGTGAACGGGTCGTCGGTTTTCTTTCCCTTCATCGCTTTCACCTAAAAATAACGGTAAGTAAATGTATTATAATGCCAAAATAATACATGTCACTGTACATAATGAAGGGCATTAAACACGAGTGTGGGCTTATGAAACGAGCCGAAGGCAAGATTCATAATAACATCACACAAGTGTTTTCATGCCTAATTATGTACAATTACTTTACTTTATCTACCCACATATCATAACATAACATAAGCCTCCATGATGCATTCAATAAATTTCTCATAACCTTTTTTCATAACCGGCAATGGCGGTAGTGAAAAGTTTGAAAAGTTTTCTGGCACCTATCATAGTTTTTTTTTAATTCAGAGACAATCTAGTGTCGGCTCCAACTATCATATCGTTCGATATCTTAATTACAATTAGTAGTTTAGTATAGACAATTGAAGTTTTCACAGATGACGTATTTCTGTTGCCGCTATAACAACAACAACACGCGTGTTTACCGTTTTTTGCTCGATATAAATAACGGCAAGAGGTAGACGCTTGAAATATACACAGAAAATTTACTTGTATGTTCACTTTAAAAATAAAAAGTTACATTAAAATAAAATCAATATTAAAGTGGGGCTCCCATACAACAAACGTGATTTTTTATGAGTAAGGACCAAAATGTTGGCCACGCTAACGCACTCAATTAAATTTTCAATTAAACTTTTCCGTTGTGACACGAAAATTAGCCACACAATTGTAGGGACACTTTGCGTCGCACAATGGAATTTTTTTCGACTTCATTGTTTGTATGGATAACTGCGCTTAACTATGGTCCAACTTTTTGGTCTTTCTTTACCCTTATAGATAGCGGTAGGGAACCCTTCGTGCGCGCGCCCGACTCGCACATGGCCTTTCTTTTTTAAATAGTCCCTCACCTCTTCCATGATGGCTTTCTCGGCCGACTCGACGTTCATCTTTCTGTTCCTGTTGTTGATGTACGAGATGCTCTGGATGGACGACGTCCGCGTCTTGTCGAGATGGTTCGCTCTCTCCTCCAACTCTTGTATTTTAGCGTTGAGGTCCAATACGGAATCGTCGTCGCCCCTGTTCAATAAAAGTAGTTTTTGTTACGAAGCTAGCGGTCTTAGGTTCAAGCACAGACCACTTACCCTATAGACTCCGCATACAAAGGCGCCCCCGTAAGCCATGCTTATGCTCACAGAACACTAATTGGTTGCCATGGTTCTATTGGCGCGCACCACGACGCGCACACTTGATTATTCGTTGACTTTGAACTAGCCAATCACGGTGCACTTTCCGCCCCCCGCGCCCCGCCATTTTGGCTTAATGAGATACTAGACAAACTGTTCCGAAGCGGAGTCTATAGGGTAAGTGGTCTGTGGGTTCAAGGCTCGGTAAGTTATGAGCGCGAATATTTATTCCAGAGTCGTGGATGCTTTCTATGTATTTCTCGATATAATTATTTATGTCGTTGTCTAGTACCCATAGTACAAGCCTGGAGCTTAGGTAGGGACTAGGGCAATTGGTGAGACATGGTCCCCGATATTAATTATTTATTTATTATGTTCTAACGGGTGAGCCGACTAAATGAGACCTATTTTTAAGACTACGCCGAGCGTACGCCGGATGTACAATGGCGCCCTCATTACTTTTATTGTGTTTTCTAATAAACTAAAGTATTTTCTTGAAATTGGACGGTAAGTTTTTGTACTACAAACGAAAACACAACTTATAGGGTATATCACATAGTTTAATAACAATTCACCTTCGAGTTATCAACTTAACGGAAAGAATTGGCCACCTTTTTCCGTTAAGCTGACTACTCAAAGGGTAATTGTTATTAAAGTTTGTTACGTATTCCATAAATTGTGTTTTTACTTGCACTACAAAAAGCTATCGTCTGATTTCAAGGAAATTCTTTAGTTAATTAGAAATCATAATAATAGTTGCGAGGGCGCTACTGGACGGTCGGTGTTTGCTCGGCGCAGTCTTAATTTGATCTGTGAAGCCAATCAAGACATATTAGCTCTGAATCAAATTAGTTATACAGTAGTGAAACTAACAAGTGAATAAGCCAGTTTTGAACTAACTAAAAAAATTGTATGGGAAAACAGTAATTGCTCCACGGGTTATTAACCAATTTCTTTCTCACCTTAACTGTGCGACGTCTCTCTCCTTCATGAGTTGCGTTTTCTTCATTGCGTAGTTTGTCGGATGCGAGCGAAACCTGTCTTTTTCTGCTACTATTTTTTCTACATCTTCTTCCTGCAATGTAAGCGTAAAATTATCGTTTCTGTGTTTGTACGTCGACAGTTAGCGCCATGGCCAGTAAGATAACCTGGTAGGATACCCTACGTACAAAATTAATAGGTAGGGGATCATACCAGGTGATCTTACTGGCCATCGAAATTTCTAGCTATCTTTCTGGATTATGAGTAGACCCCGGATTTTTGTGGCAATGACGTCACAATAGGGTAGTTTGGGGAGTAAATGGAACGGTGTTAATTAAAACAATTTGTTAATTAATAACTTTTTTAACTGAATATTTTTTATTAACTAGGCATTCACGACAAAAAATATTATTATTAAAGCAAGTCATTTAGAATATTTTTTTATTTGTTACAGAGTCAGTTAACGAAAGAACAACGTCGATAAATTAATTAATTAACAATTGACTTATAGGTAATTTATATCGTATATGCCAGAGGGCCCAGACAAGAAGCATTACGCTATCTTTTCTATTCGTTTAGTTTTTGAACCAATCGCGTCACTGGCACATCACGTGACGCGACTGCTTTAAAAAATAAACGAAGAGAAACGCTAGCTGGCTAGCGTAGTGCATCTTGTCTGGGCCCTCTGATAATAAAAAAATAATTCCGTAAAACACCAAATAGACTAGGTTGCCGTATTAATTAACACCGTTCCATTTACTCCCCAAATTACCCTATTGTGACGTCATTGCCACAAAAATCCGGGGTCTAATTATGAGTTGTATCCTAACCTTAAACTCATACATGAGGGCCTCCTTCACCTCGCAGATCTTGCTCCGCACGAAGTCCATGGTGGGGGGTTTCTTGTTGGCGTCCTTAATCGCCTTGTTCCATTTCTGGAACTCGCTGTCTGTGAACTCCTGTAAATATTTACTTTTATTAATAACTAGCTGTTGCCCGCGAATCCGTGTGCGCAGAAAAATAAAACATAGCCTATGTTACTCAGGGATAATGCAGCATTGAAATGGTGAAATATTTTTTCAAATCGGTCCAGTTGTTTTGGAGTCTATTCAACTCAAACAAACAAACAATCAAATCTTACCTCTTTATAATATTACTATTTTGCTCTAATGTCCATGTGGTATATAAATTCAAAATAAAACAAATAACCCCGTGTGGTTGCCGGGTTAGAATAGTGCCACTCCATATCTTCCCGTGGATGTCGTAAGAGACGGCTAAGGGAATAAAGGCCTATAGTATTGTTAGGCGATGGGCTTGCAACCTGTCACTAATACACTGGTAAACATCTTAGCCTAAGTGTGCAAAATGTGGTTACAGAATTATCAACAAGCTTTTAGAGTTGTTGGTAATGCTGTAGCTCTGCCTACCCCACTCTGGGAATAAAGGCGTGAGTTTATGTATGTATGTATAAAACAAATAATAACAAGAAGGATCTAGGTTTAGCTTAGAGGTTAGTTTAGTTTTGGAGCAGGCCCTGAGGGCCAATAAACCCAATAGTACATTATTATGTGTACAAAATTATGTGACTTTTTTTATTATAATTATTTTTCTCTTTTAAGTAAGAATTTCTTATTTACGATTATACAAATAAGCTGACATGTAATATAAAATGTATGAATAAATATGATTATGATTATTACATTTTTATTCTATCTATAAAGCTTTAGCATACAAAATTTGTATAACTCACCTGATTGCTAACAAATTCTAATCGGAAGACTCTGTCTTGCGTGCCGTGTCTTAACTTCAATCCTTTATTCGTCCGCGTGTTGCCCAGATTGTAAACTTTTGCCGTTTCGTATACGTCTATAATTTCTGCTACCTAAAACAAAAATAAGTATTAATAATTAAATAACATTAGTATATAATGTGGCAATCCAATTGATTAATTTGGGTCAATCGACTTTTGAAGTTCGTTGCCATGGTAACGTCTCCTGAGTCACTCTTTAAATAAATAAATAAATATAAGGGGACAATCTCACACCAATTGACCTAGTCCCAAACTAAGCTCTAGGTTTGTACTATGGGTAGGTACTAGACAACGATATAAATACTTATATAGAGAAATATATACTTAAATACATAGAAAACATCCATGACTCAGGAGCAAATATTCGCGCTCATCACACAAATATCTGCCCTTACCGGGATTTGAACCCAGGACCGCTAGCTTCGTAGGCAGGGTCACTACCCACTAGGCCAGCGCGTCGTCAAAACTACAAAGGATATAAAGTCCACTTAAAATCAGTTTTATTGGCAATTACAAACCCATTACTTTATGGGTTTTCTCCTAAGTGTGCAAGAAGCATATATTATACAATTTTTTCTAAGAAACTCTATCATTGTTGTCTCCTGGCTTACGGGACAGAATAACCAGTCATAAGTCATAAGACTCACCCTGTACACTGGATTTCCATTATTATTCCCGATGCCGATTCTGACGAAACACCCTGTGACCACGCGAGCGAAGAACGGTAGGTGCACTAGTCTTTCCAATTTAAACCTGTCGACAAAAACAAGTATAATATAATTTTCTTGAATAATATTGAATAAACATACCTAGTACCAGTTTCACACCCGTATTCACAAACGTCACTATGAGGTCTCACAGTGCTCACGAACGCACAGGGTGGTTCAAATCGTGCCAGAAACAAAAGGTCAGTCAAACAGGACCAATCACAAAGCTGTATTGAACGCAGTGCGTTTACTCAGTGAAGGATCCCTTAAGTATTGTTTGTGAATACGGGTGTCAGTCTATTATGCTCGGTAAATCCTAATTGCTTATGACATGTTATCGTATTGTCAACGTTATGATAGCTCTTGTTTACTTGACAGTAATGGCGGACGAGTTAAAAACGATACTATAACAATTACGTGTAGTAACAACGGAGAAAACAACGGGCTGTGGGGCACCAATTCACCAGACTTTTGTGGAAATTAAAAAATCAGCCCTTGACCTCTCGTATGTGGCAGGCTTAAAAAAAATTGACGGCTAACTGCGGTGACTCTGACATTAAACCTACAGAAATGGCGGCCATACTTAATATTTTTATGTAAGGAGCTATTTTTTTTAAATTTTATTACTTTATTGACTTAACCTAGAATCGATTTGAAATCTACAATATTATGTGAGAAGGTTTAAAATAAAATGCCGGTAGGCACAAAAGTTATTAAAGTATTGAAATTTACAAAAAAACGCTCCTTCCATAAAAATATTCAGTATGTGACAGGTCTCGTGACCACGTCGCCGCACTGGGCTGTCAAATTATGATACGGCTCACCCATACGAGGGGTTTGAATGTTAGCGTAGGAGATTCATATCAGCACCCTATTTCACCATCTTGACAATTACAGGTGACAGGTGACATACATACATACATACATACATCACGCCTGTTTCCCAGAGGGGTAGGCAGAGACCACTTCTTTCCACTTGCTACGATCTTGACAAATTTCTTTCGCTTCTTCCACATTCATACATCGAGTCATGCACGCACGTCGGTTTCGGGTACTTAAGATTCGGCCCTTTTCCAGTATTTCACCGATTTACTACGACACACGACTCGAAAAAGTACGCCTAGGGCGGCCCCTTCCGACAAGTCCACCCACTATCGATCTGTATATCTCTTACAGGTGACATTTTAGTATAAATGGCGCAGCTTATATCAAACCCAGTCATGTATCAGCGTGTTAACTTTGCAATGTATACCGGATTGTCACCTGTCACATGTCATTGTCAAGATGGTATAGGGGGCTGGTGTACCTGCTAAGTCTTAGTTTGTTGATCTGGTCGCGGCTGTCAGCGTACGAGACTGAGGGCTCGCGGCGCTCGCGCTTCTTCTCCGCCTCCTCGTTGCCTGATGAGGAAGACGACGACGAGGCGCTGCGGGCGCGACCTGGGGACACACATCATAAATAATTAGACCTCTTTGGGGGCATCCCAAAATAGTGATGTTGCTTTACATCATTGGTTGATTTATTTGTCAAAATAATATTCTCTTTTTGTGAAATAAGGAAGTTCAAATTGATAACAGTATTGTAAACAAAAACTGTATAGAGCATTACAAAAATCTACAGTTTTTGCCAGTTACATCTATAGAGGACGAAAAATTTTTTTCATTTAATTTGGAATAAATATTGTTAACTTATTATTAAACATACGATCATTTTTTTTCATTCATTTCATAATAATTTAAATAATCACTATAGCAGTGCTCTGCTAAGTATGAATCCAATCTTTTGTTATATTAGCGAGTGAGTAAATCAACTTAATTTTTTATCTATTCAGATTATCGAAATTACCTCATTTGCCCCCAAACTGAAGAGTTTGATAACGTGGTTTATAAAATAATAATAATTAAGAGACTCTCGCTAGAAGGCTGGATCAAGGGCCAGATACAGAAGGCAGTACTCCTCGACATGGCACGCATTGTGAGGAGGTTCCTCTCTCTGGAGCCCTAACCAAAGGTAGGTTGAGCCCTACCCCGCTGCCCTGTTAAGTATTTTATAATATTTCTTATATCTGAATACATCTTACATTTGTATGGGACAAGTCTCACACAAATTGACCTGGACCCAAAATAAACTCTATACTCCGGTTAGTTTATGTACTTAACAAAATGTAAACAAATCAACCACGTGGTTAGTTCATCTGCATATAGAGGCAAAATACTTAAAACTTTGTAACTGATGCGGCCATAGGCATATAAGAGGTAAGGCATAAATAGCTACGGACTGACCTTGTGACTTATTATCTTCTGAATCCGACCCAGAGTCGTCAGAATAAATATCTGAAGCCTTCAGCTTGACGCTCTGCTTGCTCGACCCGCCTATTAACTCCTCGTCCGCATCCTAGAAATAAAAACAAATGACTTAAGTCACAAATACGATTGACTTGACGCAATGACAGTAAAATGGGTTATAAAAAGTAGAAATTACTTCACCCTCTTCTGCACTTGTCTGCTGTTAAGTGTAATGTCACATGATCAACATTCTCTTCGATTTCGATTAATCTTAAAACCGGGCAAGAGCATGTCGGACCATGCTCAGTGTAGGGTTCCGAAGCCGTAACGACAAACACAAAAAACTATCTCAAAAATCAACATGTATGAAACAATTTTCTATTTAAAGTTATTTGGCGCTGTCTTAGATGATTTTTAGTAGGTATAAACCCGTTAATCGCCTGTATTTCAGGAACTAATCATGTCTACTTAGCCGTGATAGTTTTCCTTTAAAATTCGTTATATGCGCTTTCGTTGAAGATTTTTTTCAGATTTTTAGTACTTGTAGTTTTGGCTGTAGGGGGGGGGGGACACTTGACTCTAACAAAAAATAGCGCTTTAAAGCTTAATATTTCATAAACGGATCCCTTAATCGAAAAATTGTTTTCATAAACCCGCAATATTTTTGAAAGACCTATCCAACGACACCCCACACTATGGGGTAGGCAAGAAAAAAAAAGACATCCCCACGTTACGTGTAGGGGAGGTGCATTAAAAAAAATTTTTTTTCAAAATTTTATTTTACCACTTTGTTGGCGTGACTAATATGTGAGTACATTCATGCCAAATTACAGCTTTCTAGTACTATGAGTCTCTGAGCTAGACTGGGGACGGACGGACGGACATGGCGAAACTATAAGGGTTCCTAGTTTGACTACGGAACCCTAAAAAGAAGTCTAATACGAGTCTTAAATGTTTTTTTTCCAATCGCAATAAACCATAGACATTCTTCATGCGTTGAATGAAACGTATAAAACAGTTCTGAATTTAAATTTGACGTTTGACGCGCCGTTTTATAGCAGACGACGGGTGCAAGTGTTCGACCCCATCGTGCATGAGATGGGTAAAATTTCACCCAAATCAATAATTGATCACGCGTGACCTTGGCGTCGCGCTGGGCCCGGGCGCCGTTAGTGCTAGCACCGGCGTCGCCATGTGTCCCGCGGGTGGTACTTACATCTTCGTCGTCCTTGTGTTGGTCGCGGCGCTCCTGCTCGCGCTGCCGGTTGAGCTGATCGCGCGTGACCTTGGCGCCGCGCTGGGCCCGGGCGCCGCTAGTGTCCCGCGGGTGCTACTTACATCTTCGTCATCCTTGTGTTGGTCCCGGGGCTCCTGCTCGCGCTGCCGGTTGAGCTGATCACGCGTGACCTTGGCGTCACGCTGGGCCCGGGCGCCGCTAGTGTCCCGCGGGTGGTATAGTCTTTATTATTCCTAGCGAGCCAATCTTCTACACAAAGGCCATTGTTTATGTACAATACTATTATCTTTCTTTGTGTCCGTAACCGCAAGCCGATTACATACAAAAAAGTTAGAACTACATTGAATGTCCATAGAATTATCAACCCTATCCTCTTAGTCAGTAGGTTTAAAATGTAAAGTGTTACGATACAGACATGTCTTTATTATTTGAACCGGTCTTATTCCCTACACAACATTACCATCTTCTGTCGCCAGATAATAAAGACATATCTGTATCCTGACACTTTACATTTTAAACCTACGGACTAAGAGGATAGGGTTGATAATTCTATGGACATTCAATGTAGTTCTAACTTTTTTGTATGTAATCGGCTTGCGGTTACGGACACAAAGAAAAATAATAGTATTGTACACAAACAATGGCCTTTGTGTAGAAGATCGGCTCGCTAGAAATAATAAAGACTATACTTACATCTTCGTCGTCCTTGTGTTGGTCGCGGGGCTCCTGCTCGCGCTGCCGGTTGAGCTGGTCGCGCGTGACCTTGGCGTCGCGCTGGGCCCGGGCGCCGCTAGTGACCCGCGGGTGCTACTTACATCTTCGTCGTCCTTGTGTTGGTCGCGGCGCTCCTGCTCGCGCTGCCGGTTGAGCTGGTCGCGCGTGACCTTGGCGTCGCGCTAGCACCGGCGTCGCCATGTGTCCCGCGGGTGGTACTTACATCTTCGTCGTCCTTGTGTTGGTCGCAGCGCTCCTGCTCGCGCTGCCGGTTGAGCTGGTCGCGCGTGACCTTGGCGTCGCGCTGGGCCCGGGCGCCGCTAGTGTCCCGCGGGTGGTACTTACATCTTCGTCGTCCTTGTGTTGGTCGCGGCCCTCCTGCTCGCGCTGCCGGTTGAGCTGGTCGCGTGTGACCTTGGCGTCGCGCTAGCCCCGGCGTCGCCATGTGTCCCGCGGGTGGTACTTACATCTTCGTCGTCCTTGTGTTGGTCGCGGCCCTCCTGCTCGCGCTGCCGGTTGAGCTGGTCGCGTGTGACCTTGGCGTCGCGCTAGCCCCGGCGTCGCCATGTGTCCCGCGGGTGGTACTTACATCTTCGTCGTCCTTGTGTTGGTCGCGGCGCTCCTGCTCGCGCTGCCGGTTGAGCTGGTCGCGCGTGACCTTGGCGTCGCGCTGGGCCCGGAGCGCCGCCATGGCGTTCTGCCGCCGGTCGTCAACGTTGCGCTTTCGCTCGGTTTTAGTACCGAATAGGGGTGAGGCGGAGCGTTCCGATGGTTCTGTGAGATAAATAATTTAATATGAATTCAGTAAACATCTCATCTTGCAATGGTAGATCCATGGGGGAGGGTGAAGGGGGGTCTAAGGGGGGCTTAAGTTTAAAAGTGGCGTCGTTTTTACTTTGTAGATTTAATCCAGACGCCCAGTTGCCAGCTACACATTGCCGTGAAAATGCGGCTTGTTTAAAATCCTCTTACGACCACCAAACGCCGTAACAAAGTTTTATTAGTACTTTACCCATGTCTTTCTGATCGTCCAAGATTTCCCCGGGGCTTGGCGGTGGCGCTTCTTTCTCTTTTTCAGGCTCTTTCTGCTCTTCCGGTTCAACAGCAGCTATAACAAGTTAAAATGTCAGTAACAGTGTAATCATGTTGCCTTCAGAAAAATAGCTTCAAGAAAATTCGAAGACAAAAGCACCATAAACAGTAGTTCGCATTCAAAGGTATATCGCTTGCTTGCATGTAGTGATGGGCCATTTTTGAAACATTTTTGAACTACGAAGATTACAGCTTCTGAAAGTCACACAATTAAATGGAATAGATTCTGACACAAATAAATTTCATGAAAAAAATCAGTTACTAACGTTACATGTCAAAAATATAGTACTTTACAGAAATTAAACGATTTCACTTTTGTAACTTTCAGAATATTGCATATAATTTTAGTTGAAACTTTCCCTTTTGAAACTTTCAGAATATTGCTTGAAATGGCTACCCATCACTTGCATGTGCTTCGACCGTACGCGCCGCGAGCGACCACAAGCAAACTTTACAGGACGCACCGAGCCGCTTTAGCCGGAGCCACGCGTTTGGATGTGTGCGTATTAAGTACCGAGCGATGCGCATGGACGCAACACTAGCGCCCTAGCGGCAATAAGTAACAGAAACTCCTAAAGGGCTGGAAACGAACTACTGTTCTAACTATACTTTGATAAGAGTGTATAGGTAAAAAACTTAAGAATAGCCTATCTTACATATACAGTAGAACACAATTTATATGGCGTGTCGTGAATCTTCGTTCGCGCAGACACTTACAACGATTCCGATGATTACCGTAAGCACGATTAAAACCCACGATCAGACTTGTACGTAGTAGTTATAAGGTGCAAATTTAATTGCATGTATTTTTTATCTCGTTTGACGCTTGGCGGGCGCGCGTCAACATGGCGTCACTAATAACCAATAATAGCACAGAATACAACCGCGCAACGCGTGGATCACGCTGATTGGTTCCCGCGCTACGAAAAATTGTTTTCTGCGCGGGTACATCAGTAAGCCGTATCAGTTGGTTTTTAATAGAGATGCGCCGAATATTCATTTCGTATTCGGTATTCGGCGTATTCGGCATCTTTTTAACTATTTGTATTCAGCCGAATCATTCGGTTTTGGTGCCATTTTCTTAGCTACACGACACGGTATAGTAGGTACTAGAGGACAAATCTTCTTGTGTAAGATTTATTTTATATTAAAAGTCAAAGAAATCCTATGAAGAATGTGTTGAATAAAGCTAGTAAAATAAAGCAATCGTGCGATGTTTTGAAGCATAGTGACAGCGCAGTGTGCGCGGGTGGTGAGGTACGGCTCGCTCGTCATCTAGCCAGCAGCGACACGTACATGTTAGATCCTGTTTACGAGTCAACGAATTGGTAAACCGAATAATTCGGCCTAATATCCGGTTCGGTAAAGCTTAAGCCGAATAGTATTCGGTATTCGGCTACTCGGTGAAACCACTATTCGGCGCATCTCTAGTTTTTACTGTACAACTACATGGAACAGGAGCTTGACTTGACTTTTTTACATGCGGGTGGTAGGACCTTGTGCAGGGTCCGTCCGGATCGCTACCACCGTCTTATGCATTAGCCTACCGCCAAACAGCAGTGTTCGCATTGTTGTGTTCCGGTTTGGGGATAAGACAGCCGGTGAAATGACAAGCATAGAGGCATTCCATCTTAGCCTCAGGGTTGGCAACGCATTTGCAGTCTTAGGATTGCATTGCAGTCTTGTGATTGCGAATGTCTATGGGTCACAGTTTCCACTTACCATCAGGTGGTCTGTGTGCTCGTTTGTCTGCTCGATGCCATAAAAAAAAAAAACATTACATTTAACACACCTTTGGCCTGTTGTTGGTCCTGCGTGCCGCGGCGGCGCCGGCGCGCGTCCCGGCGGCGCGCGGCGTGGCCGGGCGACGACGAGCGATCCGCCGCGGAGCGACGCGCCAACCGGAGCTTGCGTTCTATCTCCCACCTGTAGTGTTTGTTTATGGTAACCTATCTAATTAATTTTACTTCGAACGGTCTGCCCTTCTAAGCCAATAAGCAGTATCTTAAATTCAACCACCAAAGCAGATTAAATTCTAGGTCGTTAATAATAAGGTTGATATTACTACAGAAGGTTTGACTTAGTTACAGCGTTTTTGCTTGGGACGGGAGCGGTATTTTTTGCTGAATCCATGATGTTTTCAGGATAAATATTAAACATTAATTACTTATAGTCTGTGACAATTTAAATGAACTAGTCTGTGAGCACTTAGAGGATGCTTGGGTTTTCTACATTTCTCTTACTCGCTCTTAATAAGTTCGATTTCTCTAACAAAAGATACACTATCTAAACGATTTAGTTAAGTTTTTGACGGCAGTAAAGTGAAGAGATATTTATCTGCACATACGATAGGAAGTTGACAGCAAAGAAATGCGCACCAAGTCATCCTAACGGGAAAACTTACCTCGTTTTCATAAGGTCTCGTCGCTCGATACGTTTGAAGATCTCTTGCTCTCTCTCTTTCTCGGACATGGCGGCCAGTCGCGCTCTGTCCTCTTCATCGCCCATGAGATTCTCATCATACCTAAAATTTA
The DNA here is from genome assembly GCA_963966035.1 of Acleris laterana. Classification (NCBI taxonomy): domain Eukaryota; kingdom Metazoa; phylum Arthropoda; class Insecta; order Lepidoptera; family Tortricidae; genus Acleris; species Acleris laterana. The sequence goes on along the minus strand of OZ014463.1, from coordinate 1,965,529 downwards.
TATACTTTTAATTGTAATGTCAGGTGTACACGAAATGTAAGTTTTGTCTTACAATTATCACAAAAAATAATATTTTTTCCACTCATTACAATCTTCGCAAGTAGAAGGTTTCTTTCCTTCCCGTATTACTACTAATTGAACTGTAATGAATTTTTTCTGCTAAGAAATATCTAATATGTAAAGCTGCATATTAACAAATTAACATTTGGGGAAAATGTCTTATCACTGTTTTGTCCAATAGACTAAAGGCCATTTAGTAATGGGATAAATACGATATCAGCAAATATACAAAATGTTTAGTATAATTATCTGCCCTAGACTATCTCTAAACGGTGGTTACAAAGTATTATTTACATAATGAGAATATATGTATGATACGAGCAAGCAGGAATTTCGCGGCAAAACCAAAAACTGTCGCAATCTAGTCTTAGGAGCGTGATTAGTGAGAGCATTCGCGTGTAACGAGAACGGGCATTCGACGCGAACATCGAGTTGTGTGTAAGCTTGTAATGTTCGGCTCAACGTCCACACCACTCGAATACGCCAATGTATATTAAATTGCCGATGTTATACATATTTTAACACAAAATGCCTAAATTAAATTTAATAATAAATTACTCTAATTACGTACCCGTCATCAAATTCCTCTTCGGAATCGACTGAATCATTGTCAGAAGAGTGCGAAAGAGACCTCACCTAATGTCAAGAAACGAACATCAAAACGATTCATAAACCATAGGGCTTATTGCCTGACGCACTCGTAATCGTTTTTCTTTTGACAGTCCGAAGGAGTCTGCATACAAAATGAAAACAATTATTCCACTTTGAAGACGATTGCGATTGCATTAGGCAATAGCGACGCAGGTACCACCAATAAGGATCCAAATTGTCTAGCATAAAATTCGAAATAATATTTCATCATCACGATTTATTATGACAAGAATGTTATACCAAAACCTTTATGATATGACAATCAACAGTTATGCAAAAAGAGGTAACTCAAAATACATCTTGCACCTTGTGAAGGCCGTAGTAAAGTAAAAATACTAACCTTCCTCTTGGCTCACTATATACATCTTCTTCTTTCCGGACCCGGCACTATCTGTGCTCTTCCTGACCTCACTCTTTTTGGGTTCCGGTTTCTTCCGGTTGTCATCAGAATGATCTGTGGATGCCTTCCGACTGCTCCGTGGTGGGTCTTTCTTGGATGATGTGCTTTCAGCATCACTGTCGGATTCAGAGCCTGACGATGATGACGATTTGGCTGGAACAATACACAATTATATCTTTATTTATTATGAACTGATTAAAATGCTCTTTAAGTGTTCCTCTATCTGTCCACCTATGCTCTCCAGGCTGATGAATGAATGAATGAATGATATTTATTTTCCAAAGTAAGTCACAGTATACATTGCATGTTATGTCAAAAGTACAAGAAATTACATTGGAATCGTCAACAATATACATCAATTTTAATATAATCAAAATAAAAATAAGAAGTCAGGATAACAATAACAATACAGAACTAAGAAGTTATCACCGTTAAGGATCGTCTCAAAATAAGTCAAAACATTAAGTACAAATAATAAAAAACAACAATACATATTAAATCAAAACAAATTATAAATTAAGGTCCATAAACTCTTTAACTGAGTATAATGGATTTTCCAATAAAAGGTTTTTCAGCCGGCGTCCAGGATGGTTCATCTCTGAGATTGGAGGGTAGACGTTCATAAAAGGTGGGCCCAATTACGCGCGGGTTCTTCCCTGCAAGTGCCATGCGACGGGGAACGGTTCTCAAACGCCCCGAGTGGCGGAGCTGCTTGCCAACTGCGTGCACGCGGGCGAACATGTCAATATTTTTCCTTACAAACATTACAACCTCGTGAATGTAAAGTGAGTAGTGCGTCATGATGCGGTACGTCACAAAGAGGTCCATGCAGGCGCATCACCACTTAGAGGGTAATAAATGGATCAGATAGGAAACAAAATGCCAAAAAAAAGCTACTATTTCGAGTTAACTTACAATTCCTTCTGTTGTTGTCATTATCAGATTCACTATCGGAGGATTTGCTGTTGGACTTGCCCGGCGGAGACTCGCCAGGCTTCTTTTTCTTTTTAGCCAAGTTCAGGAATTGCTGTGAAACGTAATGGATTCTATTAGAAAACAAATCAAATCATTTATATACTGAATACTTTTGCAGAAAATGTTACTCATGTAAGTTACAATATTCTAAACTAGTTTTCCACTAGCAACTTCATCATTTATGAGACCTAGTTGTTCTGCCACTGCCACGTCTCTATAGTTATTTATTTTACTATTGATTAATTATTATAAGAACTGAAAGCCTTCTAAATTGACAAAAATGCCTGGTTTCAATGACATTTGAAAACATACAACAAACAAGTCTAAAAGAAAAAAATACAAGTTAGAGCCAAGTACCTCCTTTTTAATACCTATTTTCCAGAAGAAGCTAGTTTTGAGCATTTATTTACAGTGAAGAATGTTAAGTTATAGTATTGGGCATATTTTTTCACTAAAAATTTCACTTAAAATACCGTATTTGACTGTATTCAACTGCACTGCAACCCAGTTTCATCCAGACTAGAGTAAACAGGTTTTTCATACTACACAACTTATGTGTTAATACAAAATGCAGCGAATGCATTCGGTCACCGACCCAATATAGGTAAAAGTGCCACAAAACTTTACATTGAATTTTGAATTTTGAATTTCAATTTGAATGCTGGTGCTAGTTACATTTTTAATGTAATACACATCATACTGTAAAAACAGTTGGTGAAACATTTAGATTAAAAACAACTAACAAATTCTGCCAGTAATTTGGCATGACCTCATGGCTATTTTAGGCTTTCAGTCTGCAATTACAGCATTAAGAGCATTTTGCTAAAGTGAAAGTATTTTTTTGCTACTTATATAACAGAAGAGTGCAGAACGGTCCCTCTCTTTCTATCAATGAAAATTCTAGATACAAGAAATTCAAATCGGTCCGTTTTTACTATTATATCGTCTCAATGTGTGTTAGAGGACTTTTATCAGAGGTTAAACGTCGGTATGCGGCATTTTATAACAAATACCGAATGACTCATGCGTTTTTGATGCCATTACAATCTCGCACAAGACAAAAATAACGATGTTTTCTTCGCCATAACACGATGATGTTTTGACGCTTCTTTCATGCAATAAAACCCTTTTGACGAAACTATTTCGTGAAAACTGCGCATTAGACAGATTTAGGCTGGCAGACATTGATCTTGGCCTAAATACGCAGACAAATTATCGGAAGAAAGGCGTCAAAACGTTGTTGCCAAGCGTGAGTTTGTATTCTATAACCTACGTATTTGAAAGAAAAACATGACTTACCGAGTCCAAATCCGACTCGCTGCTCGCATCTGAATCCAAGAACGGCTTGTTCTTCCGTTTAGCCATTTCTAAGCACTTAGGAACTGTATAATAAAAATACTTGCGAATAAGAAACTACGCTTTCTTTCGTTACGCGAAGTAAGAACTAAACTGAAGTTCGTGCGGTCGGCGGTCTCTAGAACGCGAATGAATGAAATAACTCATAGACAACAAAAACGTCAAATGCTGGTTGCCATCTTGAAAATTATTATCCTTGCAATTTTGTTACCGATTTTTGGACATCACTACAAAACTCATCTTGTCTACGAATTTACGTCAAATTTAGAGAATTGTCAACCAACCAAAGTAAGTAGGCACAGGGCCACAAGCAGGAAAGTAAAGCGTAGAATTTATTTCGATTGTTGTGATTTTGTCCAAACGACAACAAATATTATTAAACGGCGTGTCCAAACTTAGTATGCCTAATGATTTATTAAAACAACTTGGCGGAAGAAAAGCTATAATGGTATGTATCTATCTCCACTCATTTATTCGGGTTACGACTCTAGAACTTCCGAGCATGACTTGCAAAAAGTTTATCTTACGCGCAACAAAGGGAAATGCGTCGTTTCTAGGCGCAGAAAATGTCGATAAAGGTTTGCTTGTAATGTTAGCAGTCATGTTTTAAGTTAAAACTTTATTTACCATGTTGTTTACCAACATTGATAACGCAGACCAAAAATAAATTTGTAACTTTAACCATGAACCAAGCTCCGTGCAGTAAGCGTCTTACAACCCAAGGCTATGTAAATCAATGAAACATTTAGAATAGTTCTTTTTTTCTGTGTGTTGTACAATTTGCAAGAACATTGCGATGGAAATTTAGCACTGAACTCCACATTTCAACTTTAACTAGTAGAATAAATTTAAGAGTCCTGTTTAGAGTGAAATTGGTATCATGAGTGGTGATAGAACCTTGTGCAACCCGTCCGTTTGCTACAACCATCAACTACCAGCAGATTTGCAATCAGCAGATTGTAGTTTTGAGAATGCAAAAAATGGGTCACAGATGCCACTTACCATCAGGTGGTATGTGGGTTTGTTTGCCTTTTCCATGGCGTAAAATAACAAGCAAATTTTTATCTGGTTACAGCTGCTTAACATGGTGATTGCCACTTGAGAATGTTGTATGGAATGGTGAATATTCAGGTGTTTCAACCGCCGTCATTGTTGTCTTCAATATATTGACGAAAATAATGATGGCTACCAGCAACTTTTGATGTCAAAATCAAAGGACCGGGTGGAAGTATCCATTCCATTTAAAAGAACAAGAAATTTATAAAGTTTACCTTGAATAATATGCGAAGACAATAGTGACAACGGTTAAAACACCAAATAATCACCAGTTCCACCATATCTATTTTTTTTCCATACTGTATCAATGCTGGACTCTCTAATTGACTAATAGGACAATTTGAGGCATATCAACTTATATTTTTAGATTTTTTTTATTTGATTCAATTAGAATAATTGAAGGTTTGCTAGTTATTTCATACAATAAATGTGTCAACAAGTGGTTGTTAATCGTTTTTCTTTGTCGGTCAAAAGTAGCCATCATCTAACGAGACATTCAATCTCCGAACAAGCATATTTCAAATGTAAACCATTTAGTAGATATTAAAATTATGACCTAGTTTCTAGTTCAACATGTTTCAATACAATCAATTCAATTCAATTATTTTTTTTGTGACCATAATGGCCCTATCAAAGTTTTGATGGTTCTAACTACCAATGTCGAGGTTGGATAGTGCGCTGCCATATCACAATTATAGTCTTGTTCACTAATTCTCAAAATTCCAGAAACATTATTAAATGAGTGTTTTATTTTGTGTAATTTAATCTATACTAATATTATAGCTGAAGAGTTTGTTTGTTTGTTCAATAATACCTACAAAGATATAAATTTTGTACGAAATAAAAATGACTAAATCAGTTTACACCGCAAAGGACATGAGTTACAAATGGACATTAGTCAAGTAGTCTTTCCAGCATTGATATGGCTACAAATCTTCGGTGAAACTGCAAAACCGTGCAATTAACGTTTTTAATAGGAAGCAAAATGCACCTGTTTAATATGACAGTAAGGTTTATTTTGCTCTATTTTAAATTTGTTAGTTACGCGGGTTAGCTGTATCACAGACGAAATATTATTTTTTTAATTTTAAAATCTATGTTAGGGCCAGCGCAAACCAGTGGATAGCAGACAAGAAGATTATGTATGTATATTTAAAGCTCTTTTAATTAAAATAAGGTATAAATTTCCATGCTTTGAGAACGGTGAAAAAATCCATTACACTACATTAAAAAAGCTCTACCCTGCTTTTCATTGGTTTGCTTTAGCTTACCTAATGGTAAGTATCATTCTGCCGTAACACCAAATATGTCAATCACTGCAATATTATAGTTGAATTAAATTTAACCGGAGGTCGGCTCTGGCCGACAATCGAAAGTCATGCCATTGAGGCCACCGTTGGCTACAGCCGACACAAGTTGCCGTATGAGTGAGATATTTTGTATTTGCCATAAGGCATTCAAATGATATTGCTTGTACTAATACCATGCAGTTCTTCTTTGGTATCACGTCAGCATTGAGATTATCACATTCAGTGCTAACAACCGGTCCACTGTTTAGCAAAATGTTAGTACGTAGCGGAAACCTGTTACATGCTACATACGCAGTGCTCGTAGCATTGCTGGCACTAAATGTGTTAATGTCAAACTTCACTGGTTCTTTATCAGCCTGTTCACTCTTAACATCGCATGCCATGGGGTACCATGTCAGTCACAGGATGGTTATATTGGTTATCATGAAGCACTCAATTCGGAACATCGGGTGTCCCATTTCTTTGAGTCTAAATCGAGAGAAAGGGATGGAACTAATGTAACTTCGAATTCCCATGCTCCACAACAAAGTATATCATTATTTCAGACATACAAATACAAATAAAAAGTAATACTTTCTGACATCTTCATCCATGACTGGAATATCTTAGTAATACAATAATAGTTCAAATCTGTTCATTTGTACTATTATCATCATATTATAGTGCCGGCTGATATGAAGTCAATTCTGACATAAAGCCATAAATAAAAAAATAATAATTATAATATTCAGGAACTTCATGGTCGTGCAATGTGTCAGGAATGACTCCTTATCTACCTAGTCTTCACATAGTATAATATAATATAGTAACCAACGTGTCTGATACCAGGTTCCGTACGTTTCAGGCTCCTCTATCCCCAACTCCATGCGCGGAGATCAGTGATGATGAGCTGGTCTCCATCTCCGTGCGGGACCTCAATCGGCAGCTGAAGATGAGGGGTTTGTCCAGGGATCAAATCGTTAGGTATTTTTTTTATTGAAGTTTTTGCGTTGTTGGCCTATACCGGGGTTTCTCACATACCATTATTAAATTTCTCAGACGACTGTGAATCTCGTAATAAAATGTCGTATCCAACAATTAAAAAAAACTGGAGAAATTTTAATCAGATGATAAAGAAAAAAAAACCTACACAGATAGCACTCAAATTGACAATAAATAGATTGCAGTTTTGAAAATGCATTCGTGTATAAATCTCAGATCCCACTTATCAAGCCTGTCTGTTCATTTGCCGACACGGTGTTTTTTTTTTGGTGATCAGGAACCAATTTTTCTAATTCAGTTATTAATGGCGATCATGTTTAAGTCGCAGTTACATGAAACAAAACTATTTTTTTTATGTAAAAAATATATGATAAGTTTATTGACGTAATAGGTATCTGTCAAATTTCCCGCCAAAGCGATGGCACTTGGCGTATCTACTTCACTTCAATAATTTAATTTAGGATGTCCGTCCATGTATCCAGTGGTGATTGGTTTTAGCAATATCATTAACTTAAATAAATTAAACAGTGAGTTAATTGACAAGATTTCATATTTTCAAGACTTTAATTTTATTAGTTTTTTAGATACTGTTCGAAAGTAGGAAGACACTAATAGTTTTAAAGTTTCTCTAGAGAATAATTATTTTATTATTAATTTATTAAGATGTACTTATTCTAAAAGGGCGTAACTTCATTTCTACGACACAATGGACATATCGATACCTTTAGACTCAAAGGGCGTAAAAGCCATTTTGGGTAAAATCACTTTTTGATGCTGTTTTGTTCAGTTTTTTTTTCTCTATCGATGTATGTAGTTAAAATTGAGAAATTCACAAAATTAAGGCAAATACGACCCAATATTTTTACAAGATTTTACTAAGAATCAGGTCGTTATTGGTATGATTTTTCATTTTATTAATTATTTACGTATTATACGCAATGGATAAATGAACACAAAGGTCGTATAGTCAGTCGTCAACTAAAAATTGAGCATACGCCCTTATTATTCTTGTATAAAAATTTAGTTGACTCATACGACCAAACATTAATGTCGCTAAATTTAGGTCGTATCATCGGTCCTAGACCAAAAATTGTGCATACACCCCTAATATTCTGTTATAAAATTGAAGTTGACTCATACGACCCAACATTGCTTGTGTCTAAAAACCAAGTGTGCCCTATACTCTGATAGTTATGTTGCCATAGTTATCTTTTAACGTTTTACGACCGACATTTTTTTATACAAAATTTGATCAAGTGAGGGTCTTATGAGCGAGAGTTTTGTTTGCCAAATGAAATACGACTCTCATTCTGGCGTGTGATCTCAATTCATAACAATTTGAGCTAGTATTATATAGTTGTCTCTCTTACGTCCGCGAATACCGCCGATTTGTGCGAGCAAAACAGCGCATGAGCGACGGGTAATTGAACTGCGACGGAAGATAGACGAGAAGAAAAAGGTGCGTATTCAACAGATGAGAACAGCAACGTTTAAGAAAAAGTATCCTGATGAAATGAGACTAAAATATTCTATGATTGAGGAAGCAGAGGAAATCAGAGTTATATTGCATGAAGGTGATCTAAAAACAAAGCATGTTAAAGGAAAAGGGAAAGGACCAGAAAAAGGCAAAGGTAAGTTTAAGGGCAAGGGTAAAGGAAAGGAGAAATCAAAGGCAAGTACAGACAATACACAGGATACTGTTGATGATTCCAAACAAGATGTTCCAGGCTCTATAATAAAGCCTGCCTACTATGCCAGATTGCCTATAATAATAATAATAATAAAATAATAATAAAAAGCCTTTTATTTCTTGCTTATCTTATACAAGACAAGATTGCCTATATCGATGGCTAAATATAAAGACTTCATGAGACTTTGTGAAAATAGGACTATTCCGAAGACTTATCACGTTGAGCATCGTCGAATTCCTTGTAAAGATACTGTTTGTGAATTTTTTCCTCATAGCGATGACGAAAAGAATGAAGAAGCGAATGAAGATTAGGGCGTAAATACTTTTTTCTACTCCTGTACTTTTATTAGTCTTTTACATAGTCACGAACACTATTATAAGAACATAGATAATATGACTTCAGAAAAGTCTATAACTCTATTCCCCATAACAGCTCTCGGTGTCGTAAAGTCGCCCTAACGATACGCCACAGATTACTAAGTGTAGCCTGTTAATCATATTTTAACGATTGTGAAATAGGGACTATAAAACACCTAATGTTTTGAGAAATGATTTCAGTTATCTGATTGGTCGATTTTAAAATAGCTGTATTCTGATTGGTTGATACGAATTACAAAGTTTTTTTAAAAGATTTAAATTAGTTAAAGAGAAACACGTACCTAAAAGAACCTATCGTTCCGTTTGACAGTCGATGTGTATTGTGATTGGTGGATTTAATTTAGTGAAGTATTCTGATTGGTCAAATTAAAATGTTTTGGAATTGTAAATAATTCTTTTTTCCATTCCGTCAATTTAAAAACAAAGTAAACCATAGACACATATTTTGTCATTTTCTTGTTTCCCGCTCGTTTGTTGTTCTTTACTTCGTTCGTTCGTTTGTAAGTTTTTTCGCTTAATTTTGCATTTCATTTGAAACCTAGTCGTAGAAAAAGTATTGTATGCAACGGTGTATAACTAAGTCAAAAAACACTCGTGGCGCTTTCCTTTACGATGTTCGCCTTCGGCTCACATCGTAACTCACGCCACTCATATATTTTGACCTCTCTTATACAACTATTGCATAAACTACTATAAATTGACATTCATAAAAAATAAATACTCTTGTTGTTTTTTTTTTCTTACTGTTAACGTTTCTAGTTGGTAATTTGTCATACCAAATGATAATAAAGGTTATCTGATGATTAATTATATTTTATTATGTTTGTTCCTTTAACTATACCTATAGTGAAAATATTAGTTAGGAGTCCTTCTCTACGTTCTAGCTCTAGAAAAATACACAATAAATTATAGTCATGTTTTTCCTATGACATGTTTTATATTTGCATAAACCGAGTAGAAGTTTTTACGAACATAAGTACATTAAGTAGGTACTGTAATAATTTATTAGTTTTATTTTGGCTATTCATCAATAATGACCAGGATTATGACGTTGATGCAAAAATATAAATTAAAAAGTGATATTCATACCGAATTAAGCTTATTACTTCTCCAATGACTGTCATATACACCCCTTTTTGACGTAAAAGTAGCTTTCAGTAATATTTACACCCTAACCATTTCACAGATACTGCGGATTTAAGGGTTGTAAATGACTTTTTGTTTCATATTTTGGGGCGTATAGGATTCTTATTTTCTTTATTTATAATTTTTTCCTACATATTATATTACCATGTTATTTATCTCCAAAATCTAAGAATTAGGGCCCAAAATGAACTTTATAACTCTAAAAACAAAAAAGTTTTGTTTTTTTTTTTATTTTTTTTTATGGTTTTTTGCTTCCCCTGAAAAGTGGCATTTTGGCATTTACGCCCTTTGAGTCTAAAGGTATCGATATTACGTTAGTCCAATCTGTATATAAAAAAAGTATCATGTCAACCGATAATTCTCTGAGGGCCACTTGCACGAAAAGTTTAACCCTGGGTTAAGACACTAACTCGAGTTAAAATTACAGTTTTCGTATGAATCTGACGTCTACTAACTCGAGTTAGTGCCTTAACCCAGGGTAAAATTCTGCGTGCAAGTGGCCCTAAGTATCTATCCATCTGTCAATAGTGTCAATGTCAAATTTGAAGTATGACAGCTTTTTTTCTCGTGAAAAAGGCAATGGTATTATATCTATTCAGGCATAGTACCTATTGGTAAAACTCGATATTTTTATTAACTTACTTGTAATTTTGTAAATAAAGAAAAATAAATCTAAATAAATATTTTGCCGTGTTCAGGAGGTAAAACCCTTTCGATTCGTATAGTAATTTGCAGGTGTCACCAAAATGAAATATTGTCAATTGTTTGAGACATCAACTATTAAATACCATTTTTGTTGCTTATTAATAATTTTCAACTCCTGATCACCGATAAAAAATCACCGTGTATATCTCATTAAAAACCTTTTTTTGAACACGAAGTCACCGGAGGTAGATCAAATTCAATGTTAAAACGTTGTTATATCGATATTATAGGATGAAGCAGCGTCGACGAACGTTGAAAAATAGAGGATACGCCGCCTCCTGTAGGATCAAGCGTATAGAGCAGAAGGACGAGCTTGAGACTGAAAAGAGCCAGGTATATCCTACTTCTGCTATCCTACTAATATGTAAATGTAAATGGGTTGATCAACTTTTTGTTGTTGTTATTCTGTCCCGTATACCAGGAGACAATAGTGATAAAGCTTCGTAGAAAAATAGTTATAATATACACTACTATACGCTTGGAAGAAAAGCCATACAATAATGTGCTTGAATTGCCACAAAACATTATGTTTCCTGGTTTTATATATTTTATAATCGTGGTTTTAAGACTGCACCGAGCAAACGTCGATCGTCCATTGGCGCCCTCATGACTATTATTGTGTTTTCTAATTAACTAAATAATTTCCTTGCAATCAGACCATACGTTTTTGTAGCGCAAGTAAAAACATAATTTATGGGATACGTAACAAACTTAATAACAATTACCCTTTGAGTAGTCAGTTAAACGGGAAAAGGTGGCCACTTTTTTCCGTTAAGTTGATAACTCGAAGGTGAATTGTTATTAAACTATGTGATATATTATACCAAAACCTACCGACCAATTTCAAGAAAATACTTTAGTTTAAAAGTAATGAGGGTGCCACTATACATCCGGCGTACGCTCGGCGCAGTCTTAAAGAGTGACCCAGGAGACGTCACCATGGCAACGAGCTACAAAGAAAAGTTGATTGACCCAAATGCGAAAATTTGTGTATCACTTTGTTACTCCTTTACGCTGCAACGGTTCGACGGATTTGGATGAAATTTTAAATGGTGATAGCTCATCGTTCATTGAATACAAAACAGACACATTCCGAAATGAGTCAGTGTTGAATTTTTAAATTAGAATCTATTGGTATAACATTTTTAATGCAAGGGCAAATTATTTTGGAATGTGTCCGTTTTGTATTCAATGAGCAATATCCTGCTTTAACACAGGCTACTTTTCATCCTGGAAAGTATAAAAGGTCCCGAGGGAATAACGATAATCTAAATCTCCACGGACACAATAATATTAATGAGGGTGCCACTGGACGCTCGGCGTAGTCTTAATGATTCTTAGACCAGCTTCGTTTTAGACCACTTGCTAGACCATTTGCTATTTGGACGGCTTGATAATGATATCTTATCTTTTCCACAGGAATGGCAAGACACAGAAATGATGCAAGACGACAACAATCGTATCAGAGACGAGATAGACGCCCTTCGGAGTAAATATGATGCTCTCAAGAGATTCGCTATCATGAAGAACATACCGCTACCGCCAGAATTGGAAATCTTACCTTAGATATTTATTTAGTACCTTTAGAGATATAGTAACCATATTACAGTCCATTCCCAGTTAACCCCGGATAGATTAGGTTCATTCAAATTAAAAATGTGGACTAAAAGAAGATGTAGTGACTCAGATTGAAAAGGGCATGCTTTGATGGTTCGGTCATTTGGAAAGGATGGATGAAAGAAGATTGACGAAAGAGATATACAGATCGAAAGTGAGTGGATGGGTCGGAAGGGGCCGCCCTAGGCGTACTTTTTCGAATCAAATCGGAGAAATACTGGAAAAGGGCTGAATCTTAAGTACCCGAAACTGACGTGCGTGCATGACTCGCTGTATGAATGTGGAAGAAGCGAAAGAGATTTGTCAGGATCGTAGCAAATGGAAAGAAGTGGTCTCTGCCTACCCCTCTGGGAAACAGGCGTGATTTAATGTATGTATGTATGTAAAATTTTGCTGAAATTGCTAGCACAGGCATTCCATCTTTCACAGTGTTGGCCTTACGATTGAAGTCTTGAGAATGCAAGTGTCTACAGGTATCAGGATCCCACTCTCAGGTGGTCTGTGTGCATGTGTGACTTCTCCATGACGTTTATAAAAATAACCTGTGTGTATTTGGAAAATGTTACATTTTAACTTAAAGAAAACTAATCTATTCATGGTTGGAATGTTGAAAACGGATATTAGAACCATTCAAGAGAGAGCCTACTTTTTAAAGTGAAGTGAAGTCTTCAATGTATTATCAACATGAAATCTGTCATATAGACATAGAATTCACTGCCAGACTAAATTCAAATTAGGAATCGTTGGTTGAATTATAAATCTGCTAGGGGCTTTATTCTTCTCGTTAAAACTGTATTGCTTTTGACATTTTATAGTATTGTTAACGTTACGATAGCTCTTATTTAAGGCCCCACTGCTGATTAAAATACGGAGACGGTACGGAATCGCAGTGATGTGCCGTAAATGTCACGACTTTACCATGACATTCGAAGTTCTTTGATTGTTGATTTATTTGACATTTGATGTTCTTTTCGAATTAACCGGATTTGAGCAAGAAAAACCGCTTAATCTAGACGCATACCGCGCGCGTCTTCACATCACAAGTAAAAAAAAACAAGTGGCATCGAACGCGTTGTTTTTCTCGAATCGCCGCTCGTGGATTAAACCGGGTAATTATGGTTAAAAATAAGTTCTCGAAACGTACGCGTGCGGTGCAAAACCGAAATAAACCGGTATTACCGTTGTTACCGGTATTTTTTAAACCGGTTCCGAGCCCTGGCAGTCGAGTTGAAAACAAGATGATAACAATATGTCAAGAGCAATATGTTTTACCGACTAGAATAAAGCCCAAGGTTCTGCCTAGGTTGACCAATTTTTTTCAAGTGTTTTTATGGATTAATTAATTTATCCTTATTTTCCAAGATTGTGTTTATAATTGTTATTTATACAAGCTTGAATGAGTGTCTTTTGCAGAATCCCAGTTTATTTTTAATTTCATAGCGTTAGTTTGCAAATGGAGATTTATCAGATAATGGGTTGTATATGTATAAGGAACGTATGCTTTCTCGGTCGTGGTGTATTAGTTTTAAGTAATTATTATATTTATTTTGAAATAAATACCTAATTTAAGTTACTATTGTGTAATTTCATTTGTCGATTATCACTTTTTGTACCTCGTCTGATTTCAACTCCTGTTTCATACAATTTTATTTTATTTCGTGTCTCGGACTTCGGAAATTTTATACCTGTCTACCAAACGGGTTAAGTACATTGAAGGTTAAAAAATAAATATCCGCACGAAGTTGCAAAAATATGTACACAGACCTTATCGGCATAGTAATACGGTCTGTGTACATATTTTCGCGATATACATATTATTGGTGACCTTGACCGTACTAACCGAAACCTAACAAATACGGATATTTGTGACCCTATCTAAAGTTATCCTATAAGAGTCCCGTTATAAGGGTTGTGTTGTCAAAAAGGAACCTATAGTTTTGCCATGTCCGTCTGTCCGTCCGTCCGTCCGACCGCGATTTAACTTGTTAAGGTCATACAAAAAATTAATCACGCCAAAAAGTTTTATTTATTTTGTTTCGTTTACGTAAAACGGGGATAATGTTTATTCGTCGATGTCATTAGATAGCTTTCTCAAAAATAGTGGGGGTATGTACATACATCGTTCATTGAATACAAAACGGACACAATCCAAAATAAGTCAGTGTTGCATTTTAAAATTAGAAGCTGTTGGAATACGATTTTTAATGGAAGAGCAAATTATTTTGGAATGTGTCCGTTTTGTATTCAATGAGCGACATACCTGCCTTCACGCCTGTTATCCCAGAGTGGGGTAGGCAGAACTACCGAACCTACAACTCTAAAAACTTGTTGATAATTCCGTAACCACATTTTGCACAATCAGGCTAAGAAGTTTGCCAGTGTATCAGTGACAGGTTGCAAGCCCATCGCCTAACAGTACAGTCTCAACCCGCGAATGTTACGCCACTTGCCACTCTTCTTAATTTAGCCGTGTAACTACACTCGGGTAATATGTCAAGTCTGCTGTCAACCCAAAATGCATTACACAGTTAAATTATGAAGAGTGGCAAGTGGCGTAACATTCGCGGGTTGTGACTGTACTACAAGCCCTTATTCTCTTACTCCCTTACTTATAAACGTGTAATAAGCTTGGAATAGTTTATGCTATACTTTGTCTTTATCTGTAATTGTGACATTTGTATCTGACAGAAAGTGACAAAGCATTGCATATAGTATTCCAAGCTTTATAAGTAAGGGGGTTAGTCGCCTGTTACGACTTGCACGGGAAGACATGGAGTGGCACTATTCTAACCCGGTAACCACACGGTATTTATCAAATCACTATCACTACATAGTATAAAACAAAGTCGCTTTCCGCTGTCTGTCCCTATGTATGCTTAGATCTTTAAAACTACGCAACGGATTTTGATGCGGTTTTTATTAATAGATAGAGTGTTTCAAGAGGAAGGTTTATATGTATTATAAATCCTGTTTCATGAACGGGTGTTACAGAAAACTCACATAAACCGAAGCGAAGCGAGGGCGGGTCGCTAGTAAATGAATAAAATAAAATAGCTGCTATCCCCTGATTTTACAGATTTTTAATCTAGTTTTAAATGGGGAACCGTTTAGGAAATTGAACTCTAAAAGTGTCATTTTCGCTAGAGTTAGGTACGTGTCCCCACTCCCTTCAATAAGAACTATAAATGTAAAAAATCTGGAAATTATCTGAGACAAAAAGTATCTTAAAAAAGGAAAAGGAAAAATTAAAAATTGATAAGGGTTGTTATTTTTTTTATTAAAGTTGTAATGTCTAGGTATCTACTACCTACTTAGAAATAATTTTCATAAAAATTAAATCACATTTTAGCGCCAATATTAGCAGCGATTCTGATTAATATACGTAGGTACGTAACATTTTTTTCGCCTGCTGCTAAAAAAGCGTCAAATTAGGGCAAAGTTGGATGGTTTGATTGACGGTACAATATATTATAAGCAATGAACAGCAAATTAAATTTTATTTTCATGGTAGTAAGTACCTACATACTCGAAAACCTACAAAATTCCGCACTTTAAATAAATGACCAAAAAATAACATCCAATTTTAAAATGTTAAAAGTAAATTATAAATACAGTAAAAATCAGAATGCTGCATTAAAATCAGAAATCAAATTAAAGTTAAGCCAATAAACCATAGTATAGTATGACCTTCACCTATTATTTGCCATAGAACTCATTTAACTACTAATACATTTTTAATAATACTGTAATGTAAAGAGTTGCATGTAGGTACACAGTGGTTCGAGAGCGACTGTGTACTTTCCCGAAACGAACTACTGTTGTCCCTGTCGCCATTTTGGATTTTACATCAAACTAGAAGCAAACACCAAAGCTGAGGGCCTTGAATTATCAGCCAATACTAAGTCAATTAGACACACTCTTAGTGCAAAACATAGTTAATCAAAAATGTCGTACGAGTTAAGAAAAAAAATAAGTGAAACTTTCCTGAAAATGTAGTTTGTCAGGGGTTAAAACAAAATCGCATCGCAACTCATCCGCATTGCGCCGGAGTGGGTCTCTGACTAGTTCGTGCATGATCGGGTACCCAATGCTTCCGATTGATGTAGAACACAGGAATATAGATCTTTCCCTTTCGAGTACAGCACATTCGAGCCACTGTTCCCACCGAGCTACTGTTCCCTCCCTGACCCTAGGTTAAATAAAAGTACCTACCTACTCAATAACAAGCTAAAGAAAAACTATTGCAACTAAGCACGCGGATGGACAGCTTTTGATGCGGTAGTTTTTCGAAGTAGGTATTGAGATGTAAAGGTGATCCCTTCTGTCAAAGCTGTAATATCTCTTAAAGGGGTAGGTACATAACATAATTCCGAATTGATCAAAATTCCGAATTTTCATAATTCCGAATGCAATTTTTAGATAGAAGACTTAACTTTTTGCTATCGCCTTATTAATCAAACCTAACCTAACTTACGTATACCAATCTAGTAATTAAATAATTAACCGAATTAATCTAAAAAAGCTTTACCCTTAGCCAGGCACACAAATAGAGACCAAATGGTAATAGGGTAATAGGTACATAAAAAAAAAGGAAATTCTAAAAAAAAAAAAAAAAAATTAGTCGCTAAGGGTTAAACTATTATCTCCCCTTGTTTTTCGTTAATTTCAAACAGCTTCTAAGAAGACGGATTCGCCGGAAATACCTAGTGGCTTTTAACTATAACTACCCCTTTATGTTTTGGTAAAAAAAACACAGTCTCCCTCCCATTTGATAAATTATTTAACCGAGCGAGGAGTGCCCCTTTCGACCTCTTTGAAAGCCCTCTAGGGTCAATAATTGAATTTATTTAGAGGGAACTGAGTTTTGGAAGGACTTTAGTTTTAAAAAGAACCCATGAAATGGTAGCTTTTAGCTCCAAGCTTTTATTTAATTTGAAATGTATGTAACTCAAACCTTGCAAGTTAAAATTGACCCACTTCCCGGTTTCCGATGAAGCTAAAAATTTGTGTACATGTGTAAAGGGCATTGGGTAAATTTGTTTGAAGAATATTCGTCATTTTTTTCTCAGCGGCCATGGTGGATTTTCACATTTTATTTAGAGGACTTCGAAATACACATAGGACATTTAGAGGCGTTTTACGGGATGATAGGAAGGGTCATTCTGAACATTTTTGACCACATTTACTCTTATGCTAAGTTTCACGGTTTCCGAGATATTGATCATTTTAATAGGAATTTTTGTCATTTTTCATCATGTCCGTGATACGAAAAACCCCTTAATTCAAGGATTAATTTTAAAAAAAAAGGGTTTTCTTGCATGATTTGAATCACTATGAAATAAGGAAGTTTTAAAGCAACATGTCATGTTTTTTTTCTTACAAGTTTCTCGGTAAAACCTACTTTTGATATGTTATCGCTCTTATTTACATAACAGTAATAGCAGCTGAGTAAAAAACAATACGATAACATGTTAAAAGCAATAAGGATATACCGAGCAGAATAGAGCACACGCCCCAAATAGCGACTTTGCAGCATTGCGAACGAATGTCAAAGTATCAAAATAAGAATTGGTACGCGGTCAAAAAATAATTATTATAGAACTGTTATTACCATGGCAACGCTCATAATTTTTTCTAGCTTCAGTTACGCTTAGGGTTACCACCCGTACTATAATAATATAGTATTGTACTATATTTTGGCTGTCCGTACTTTATAATAGGTAGGTATATGAAAGACATAAAGTACTTACGCTAAAATACTTTATTTTTAAGAACAATATAATTTCGAAATTAGAGTCTTAAAATATGGTAACATAAATAAATTTAAGTCTATAAGGACGTTTCTGAACGACAAAATGTTATTGAGAGAAGCTAGGTCGAACAAAAAATATGTCTTTAAAAATAAATAAAAATGTACTATATTTTTGTTGATTGTACTATATTTTTTGGTCCTATAACTCACCATATACTATACATATAATTTTGATAAGAAAGGTGGCAACCCTAGTTACGCTATAGATAGCTGGTATTCTGAAAACGTCTACTAACAAATACTAGCGGTTTGAAAAAAAAAAAAACCTTGGCCAGTAAGTAAATCATTTGTATCGAGATATTTTGCTAAAGATCTGAACAATATTGTTAAAATCTGTGTTTCCTACCCAATTTAGTATATTAGTCAAAGTCATTTGAAACTCTACTTTGATTAGCATTAAGGGTCCATTAACGAAATTTGACGAGGGCTTTACGAAGTTACGGTCGTATCAAATATTGTTGAATGTTGCAGAAAACTTTCATTCATTACTTAATCGAGTAATTGCCAGTTTTCTCTATTCGCTGCTAGTTTTTTCACCTCCTGATGCGACTACTTGGGGCACGTTTTGTAAAGCTACAAGTAACAATTTTACACGTCTAAACTGGCAACAATGCTCAAATGGCTGGTCGTCATTGGTCAAGGTTGTGTCACATGGATACAGGTCTAAACTGGCAACACTGCTCAAATAGCTGGTCGTCATTGGTCGAGGTTGTGTCACATGGATACAGGTCTGAACTGGCAACACTGCTAAAATGGCTGGTCGTCATTTTCGAGGTTGTGTCACATGGATACAGGTCTAAACTGGCAACAGAGCTCAAATGGCTGGTCGTCATTGGTCGAGGTTATGTCACATGGATACAGGTCTAAACTGGCAACAATGCTCAAATGGCTGGTCGTCATTGGTCAAGGTTGTGTCACATGGATACAGGTCTAAACTGGCAACACTGCTCAAATGGCTGGTCGTCATTGGTCGAGGTTGTGTCACATGGATACAGGTCTAAACTGGCAACACTGCTAAAATGGCTGGTCGTCATTTTCGAGGTTGTGTCACATGGATACAGGTCTAAACTGGCAACAGTGCTCAAATGGCTGGTCGTCATTGGTCGAGGTTGTGTCACATGGATACAGGTCTAAACTGGCAACATTTTTCAAATGGCTGGTCGTCATTGGTCGAGGTTGTGTCACATGGATACAGGTCTAAACTGGCAACACTGCTCAAATGGCTGGTCGTCATTGGTCGAGGTTGTGTCACATGGAACTTATGTTTTTATGAACAACAAAAATAGGCTAGGGATACTAAAAAAATGTCGTGTGATTTGGGCTCGGGCAGGCCGGTTTTTTTAAACAACCAAAAATCATTAAAATACAGACGGACGGACACAAAACAAAGAAAAATATTGAAACAAAAACACGGGTACCTTTCCAAACCCAAAAGTCCCTTAATGTTAAACAAAAGAAAAGTTAATGAATGGGCATACAATGTAAATCAAGCCTATTCAATAACAAATTTACAATATTTATACTTTGTCGGATGCTGTAATGTCTTATTGTAATATTCGATAACCCGCGCTAATCCCGCACCCTGCCCCCTATTTCACCATCTTGACAATGACATGAGACAGGTGACAATTCGGCATACACTGCTAAGTTAAATATAAAAAATATAACGGGGACAATCTCACACCAATTGTCCTAGTCCCAAACTAAGCTCTAGGCTTGTACTACGGGTACTAGACAACGATATAAATACTTATATAGAGAAATATATACTTAAATAGGTACATAGAAAACATCCATGAGTCAGGAACTTAATATTCGAGCTCGAACCCAGGACCACTAGCTTCGTAGGCAGGGTCACTACCCACTAGGCCAGCGCGTCGTCAAAGTTAACACGCTGATACATCAATAGGTTTCATATAAGCTCCGCAGTGTACACTGAAATGTCACCTGTCAACTATCATTGTCATGATGGTGAAAGGGGGCTGGTCATCTGTCGTGCAAACAATCACAGTATATAATATATTAAAAGTAGAATTTGGAAAAAAACTCGAGGGTAGTTTTTTTTTGTATCTCAATCTCTTCTTCGTAACTAGGTAGTCTATACAAAACCTATGACTAGGGTTAGGATTTCGATGGCATAATTATCATGTTTCTAGAATCCATGGAGTCCCTATTTCTAAACAAAACAAATCCGACAGTTTCTTACAGGTGTCTTGCCAATTAAAACGTGTTTTTTAAAGAATTGTATGTACCCAGTGACATCACTTCATCAATACTATCTAATCTCAATCTAATGACGTATAATTTATCAAAATCAGTAGAAACGTCAAAACCAGTAATCAGCAGTTACGAGCGGATATAGGACCATACATACATACATACTTACATCAAACACATAACCCTTTTAGGCGTCGCCACAGTCGGATTAAAACGCTGCAAAATAAAGTCCATCTTTCCGTTACAAACTCCGTATATAATTGATCGAGGTAAATAAGGGACACTTATAAACAAAAAAAGAATGAAAGCAGAAGCACAATAAATAAATAGGGGAAAGAAACAAAGCAATTTGTCTTTGCCTGCTTCACCGCTTCGGGGTACGTAGGCTGCGGGGTTGGGACACTTTTGGGGGAAGCAGAGAAAATATTTAATAGTACAAGTCGTCATAATACCATAGAAAGTGCCTAACAACAAGTTTTACGCTTATAGCTGCCTTCTTTGATGGGTGCGCCGAAGTTCATATAAAATTGCAAATTAGATTATTGGAACTCCGAAAATGTATTTTATTCCATATAATTTTACAACCTAATGATCACATTATGAGTTGCGATAACTTTGACTTAAAAAAGTATGAACAAAAAAGTACGAGTAAAATTCTTCGGAGTAATGATGAGTATAGTCACAAATCGTTATCTGTATAACAATTCGAAAGACCAATTTTATATGAGCCAATATGGACCTTTCTTTGATATTAGGTACTGTAAATTCAAAATTCAAATTACTTTATTTCACAAAGTGCAGAAGTATATGTGGTGTCTCTAGCCCTTCAGGACGCCCAGAAATTATAAACTGCAACTTATTGAATTAACTTGTATTAATTCTGCAAACACAATAAAAAGGGCACGCCATGTGCTACCAAAGAAAATTTCTATCTGTCTAAAGTCATGTGCGTTCGGAAACACGCACCATGTTATTTTTGTTCGGATACACATCAGTACAGAAGGCGCTTTTCCTAACTACAGAGAGTTCTCTCCATCTGTGGTTCACTTTCTATCAAAGTTCGCACGTTCCTCGTTCCAATGCACCCAGTATTAAAAATAATACAAATAATAACGGATATACAGACAGACAGACGCAAAAGGCGATTCCTTTTCGTACTATGTAAAGAAGAAAATAAAGATAAAGATCACGCACTGTGATAAAAAAAAAATTACAACACAAAACATAACCATACCCCTTACGATCACGGAATAGTAGTTTATGCAACTGATGCATAATGAGATGTGACTCGCTGACGCTCGTTTCATAAATCCACACTCGTGTTTTATGGCCTAATTATGTATAGTCTTTATTATTTCTAGCGAGCCGATCTTCTACACAAAGGTCATTGTTTGTGTACAATACTATTATCTTTCTTTGTGTCCGTAACCGCAAGCCGATTACATACAAAAAAGTTTTAGAACTACATTGAATGTCCATATAATACAGTTTCATTCGCCAAGTCCCTATTCTCCGCGTACCCGAATACCAGTAACAAATGACTCCAGCGGCCATTGTGGAAATATTAATTAATTCCTAAAATTGGGCCCCGACATGTTTGCATTCTTCCAACTTACGAATTCTTTATTACGTGCTTTATTAAGACGGCCTATAAATAGGCGGTAACCGTCGTTATTGCTTTATATATCAGAGGGCCTAATAAGGCTGCGTTTAAGCGTGACAAATTTTGGATAGGGCATCCGTCACCTTCTGACACGTGAATAAGTACACGTGTCAAAAGGCGACGGATGCTTTACCCACATTTGACACGCGATATAGACGCAGCCATAATAGGCCCGCAGGGGACAATAATTGCAGGAGACAAACTCGCACAAAACCTAGTCCCAAACTAAGCTCAAGTACTATGGGTACTAGATAAACACAAACAGATAACATATTTATATAGAGGAATAACACTGCGCCGAGCGTACGCCGGATGTACAGTGGCGCCCTCATGACTTTTATTGTGTTTTCTAACAAACTAAAGTAATTTCTTGAAATGACACGCTGGCCTAGTGGGTAGTGACCCTGCCTACGAAGCTAGTGGTCCTGGGTTCGAATCCCGGTAAGGGCAGATATTTGTGTGATGAGCGCGAATATTTGTTCCTGAGTCATGAATGTTTTTTATGTATTTAAGTATAATGTTTCTCGATACAATTATTTACATCAATGTCTAGTACCCATAGTACAAGCTTAGAGCTTAGTTTGGGACTAATTGACCAATTGGTGGTGAGATTGTCCCATAAAAAAAAAAGTTTACATACCTTCACGCCTGTCTCCCAATGGGGCAGGCAGAGAATGGAACGCCAGGTGCAGGTTAAACATACAACTTTCGCTTCCTCTACATTCATCAATCTCTTCATGCACGTACTAGATGACGATAAACATATTTATATAGAAGAATACATACTTAAACATATAGAACAAATATATACAAACATAAACTCACGCCTTTATTCCCCGAGTGGGGTAGGGAGAACATTTTTCATTTTCTTTCTAACCACTTACTAGTTTGTTTTTAATGTCGTATATATCCTGGGATTTAAAATAAAACTTAGTTTCTGGAGAACTTGATTTCCTTTGGGGTACAATCATTAATTTGGGGTCTGGTTATAAACAGTCGTAACATACAGATAGACACAAAAATAAATATTTTCTTGGAAACCTTAACTCTAAATACCTTCCCCATTTTTATACGCAACTCTGAAAACGTGCCAGAACTTGAGTAGCCGTTTTTATTAAAAGAATTAAAACTTGTCCGTCCTATAGGCTGCCTGTACAAAGGTCACGGCCCTAACTTATAAAGAGTTGACGTCCCTTGAAACATCTGTTTAAAAAGTTCCGAACAAGACCATAAACTTCCAGTTGCCGGCAGTTATTTGAATTCTGAACGTTTAAATTTGGAATTTGGAATTCGGCGGTTCGTTTGCAAGTATCTGAGTAGTTAAATTATTACTTAGAGCGGATTGAATAAAAGTTTTGATGTTGGTTTTATTTTTTGTTCTCTGGAATTTGTTGTTACATTTTTAAATGAGTCAAGCGGTTACAATTATAAAGTAAAGTAACGTATTTAATTAAGCCTACGAGCTTAGGCATGCATTTTTCGACTGACTGCCGGCTGACTAAACGAAGGACTTTCGGAGGCAATATGTATGAAGGTTCCATCTAAAATTTAATAATTAGTGAGCGCCAATCGAAATCCGCAAACGTGATAGCCTAATGGAACCGCAGCTTTAGGTCGAATCGATAAATAAACATCGACCTTTACTCATGACTATTTAATTTACAAATATAGCAACACTTTTATCTGTCAAACTTGTTCACCTAAATAATAAATCTACTACAGTAAAACACAACTGATATAGCTTACCGATGTAACTGCGCAGAAGACGATTATTTGAAGCGGGAACCAATCAGAATGATCGACGCGTTGCGAGGTTGTATTCTGTGCTATTATTGGTATTAGTGACGCCATGTTGACGCGCGCTCGCGTGTCATTCAGTCAGCCATCAAACGTTCGTGAGTGAGACGGTAAAAGTAGCCGCGATTTAATTTGCACCTTATAATTATTACGTACAAAACTGATCGTGGGTTTAAATTGTGCTTTCGGAAGTCATCGGAACCGTTGTTCGTGTCTGCGCGAACGAAGATTCACGACACGCCATGTAAATTGTGTTCTACTGTACCTCTTAAGGCCCACGTCAAATTGCGTTAGTTCGAAAAAGATCTTGTGTCGGTCTACTAAAGTCAAACGTCTTAAATTTAGGACGATTGGCCTTACGAGTTTAATTCATACATTTTCGTCTGTTTCATTTCAATTCTAATATGTCGGTGACAATGGAGTTGCATACAGCGACGCCCTTTGCTTCGGTATAGAATTCCAATTCGATATAAACATGTCTGAAACAAATTAACATTTTAATTAAATTAAAAATTTGACGACGCGCTGGCTTAGTGGGTAGTGACCCTGCCTACGAAGCTAGTGGTCCTGGATTCGAATCCCGGTAAGGGCAGATATTTGTGTGATGAGCGCGAATATTTGTTCCTGAGTCATGGAGGTTTTCAATGTATTTAAGTATATATTTCTCTATATAAATATTCATATCGTTGTCTAGTACCCATAGTACAAGCTTTAGTAGAGCTTAGTTTGGGACTAGGTCAAATGGTGTGAGAATGTCCCCTTATATTTATTTATTTATTTATTTAAAGTTCTACCGTATTATTTTAACGTGTTTCCGTATTGTCAACGTTTTGATAGCTCTATACCATAACACGTCAAAGTCAATATGGTTTTACTGAGTGGTCCAGAACATTTATAACTAACTTTCATAGCAAAACGATCGTATTTCGTTGGATTACTTTGTAACCTATAATTAAAACATTTAAGAGTACGGTTTCATGGCAAGCTCAACTCAATACCTTCTAAAAGTGCATTTCTTTCAAAAGGTATACTTGGGATGGCTCCTAAATTATATAAATAATAAAATCCCGAAAGTGATTAAAGATATTGAGGACTTAATACAATTTAAAAATAGAATTAAATTCAAGCTACAAGAGAAGGCTTACTATAATATTAATGAGTTTATGGTAGAATAAGAAATTAACCGAATTTGTTTAAAATTGATAATTAGATATACATAATTAACTAAATATTGCAGACCCCGGCGAATTGTGACGCATGTTTTTTTTGTATTTTATGATCACCATTTGTACCTACTCACAATTAAGCAATAAATTATCTATAACTTTTGACTTTGACTTCATCTTTCAATCGTCAATCGATCTCGTTGTAAGGATCAAATATAGTACAAGTATTACTTATGTATAATGTGACCTATGTGTGTGTTCTGCATTCAGAGCATTGCAGAAGTAGGACGTGACGGTCAAAAATTCTGAAACATGACTTCCTTCTAATTGGTTAATTTCTTACACATTCTTTATTTCAAAAAGGTCTTAAGTACACTTTTTTAGTTGTGCCCACGTTGTGCCACTTATAGACTTGAGTGTTCGTGCAATCGACCTTATTTATAAGCGAATAAGGGCTATCGCTGGTAACTATGGTTGCACGAAGCACGTGAGTGGGGCTTTTGAGTACCTGATAGTCTACAATCTTAAGACTGCAATCCGAAGACTGACAACGCGTTGCCAACCCTGAAGACTAAGACGGAATACCTCTATCTATGGCAGTAATTTTACCGGTTGTCTTATCCCCACACCGGAACACAAAAATGCGGCTATTTGGCGGTAGGTTAAAGGATAAGATAGTGGTAGCGATCCGGACGGACCCTGCATAAGGCCTACCACCAGTGTCTACCACCACTAAAATCAAATGGTACCTACTTACTGTAATTTTTTTAATGTGAGTTTAGGATTTAAAAAAAAAAGTCAAGTGGCCCTAAGATACTAAATAAAAACTATTCTGCTTAATAAGTTACTGAAAAAAGTGTCTTACTTGCCAGGGGTGACCATAAGTTTGCTGAGTATCCAAGTAAAGTCCTGTAAGTTTATGTAATCCGTTATGTAGTGGCCCTGAAAAAATAGTACATTATTGCCTAGGCACGGAAGTAGGTAATTGCGGGCCGAGTATTGATTTAAACGGACGAGCTTGCGACGTATACATAGTTATTTATATTTTATGGAAAAAACAAAATGAAGACAACAAATGTAACATTTTTGGCATGTTTTCCTACTAATCTACGCATGTTATTTGATATTATATTGAATTTAATATTTATATAATGCTAGATTAAGTAGTACCATTGTAATATGTTTAAAAATGACTGACTGCTGAGTTTCTTGCGGCGTTTCTTCTCAGCAGTGTCTCCTCTTGGGAAGCGCTGGTAGATTCTTGACGTGTAAAAGTGCCCGTACGGCCTACTTACTGAATAAATGTCTTTTATCTTTTTTTATCTTTTTATCTGAAGTAACAATAAAACTATGAAAATCTGTATTAAAATTTAAGCTAGTCAAGGACCTTATTGCGTAAAAACTAAAGTTCGTAACGAAATCGGTATTTTCTTTTGCAACCAAGCATGCGCCAAGCATGCATGTGCGCGATTCGATCTCACACTTGACCGGTTTTTTTTCTCGGGGGTTAAAAAGTGAATGAAGTTGATGACGTACCGGAGCCGCCATGCAGTTGTTGTCCATTTTCAAATGGACCACCCTGATGATCTGGTAGAGGAAGGGATTGTGGCAATCCACCTTCTCCATCTTGAAGATCACGTCCTTGGAGGAGGGGTTCGTCAGCTGGTAAATCCTGAAGTTAAACTACAGAAAAAAAAGGGGACTACATTCCTATTTGTGAAAGGTCTGCCATGTTTACGTGGGGACACAGAACGGTTATTAAAAATTATTTTCCGTTTCTTTTGTTTCCAATTTCCAGATGCTCCGCATACTATAATTCTTTGCTAACACCATGTTCCTTTTATCATGAAATCCTATGTGTCTATTATGATGGGGACACATTCTTATTAACATGGGTAACCATGTTTTTATTATAGTGGTTCTATTTTCAAGGGTACCCTCTTTTTCTACTATCATAAACCCTGTGTTATTTTTATCACGGGGACCTCGAATCTCGAAATCGAATCGAATGGTAATTGTCTAAATTGAAGTCTCTTTTAGGATTATTTGATCGAAACTTCTTTCAACGAACGTACCATTACGCAGAATTTATATCGAAGGGTATTTCTCGTCGTAAGAGGTTTTTTAAAGTAGTCACAAGCTTAACTTAACATAACTTACATAAAGTAACGTTTAAGATATTCTGGAAACATAATGGTTTCAGTTGAAGATAACGTTCGATGAAATTATAATTTCGATGAAGTGAAATTCGATAAAATGATAGGTTACCCATGGGGACCCTATTTCCCTACAATCATAGAGGCCTCATGTTTGTACTCTAAAAGGATGCCCATGATTCAAATATCATTGGGGACCCCTTATCATCATCACCATCATTTTGATGGCTATTGACTCACAAGCACGGGCCCGACAGTCCTCAGTATAGTGAAGTTAGTCCTGATTGCGGACACGTGCTTGCTGATCTTCTTCGCTGACGTCTCGTAGGCCACAGGCTCACTCTCGTCCACTTTGCCTTCGATATTCTTACATTTCTCTATGGATATCAACTTCACTTTGTATTTTTTCTGAAACGAAACGTTAACTCACAATCAGTACGTTAATTAAGTATTAGAATGAAAAAATATAATGGATCCCTTATATTTCAAAAACAGTACAACAACCAAGACGAATCTAACCACACCGCATGTTTAAATCCATTAAACCGTTTAGGCTGCAGAGTGTGCCAAATTTTTTGACATACATACATACAGGGTACCTGCCTATTATTTTATCGAAACACCTTTTTACGAACGGATCATTAACAGAAATTTCGTTTCACCGAAACGCACAAGTTTAACCAAACCTAACCTACGTAATAAGTTCTTAAAATAATTACGTTAAAATAGCGTTCGATGAAATGAAATTCTATGAAACGATGAAGTGAAATTCGACAAAATGATCAACGCAGTCGGGAAAAAACATTATGCGGCAATTTTTTTATTTGATGATTTCAGAAAAATGTATCCGTATTATCCGTAATGATCCGTAACAGATAGAGATGTTAGAAATAATTAAGTAAAGTATAACGTACCGCTTTAGACACTAGTACCGTTAACAAAACTATGGTAATAAAGATACATAATTTGTTCATTATTGGGCACCAACTCAGTGGTAAGGCTAAATGACAAATGTTTAAGGATTTATCGATTCAGATCAAAAAAACAGATAATGATGAATTTAGATGCTATCGTAATCGTTGATGATTTAAAAATGAATCAAATATTTTAAAAATGGACGCTAATTTATTTTAAACAAGACTGGCCATTTAAATTGTTTTGTCAAATAATAATACTATACTAGTTGTTGCGCGCAACTCTGCCCTCCAATACCAATAAGCAGTATCTCAAAGTAAGTAATCAAAGCAGTTTTAACTCTATTAGGTTTGTAATGAGGTTGATATTGCTACAGGACTTTTGTCTGAGATACTGCCATTTGATTTAGCAGGGCAGAACTCCATCCGCGAGGTTAGCACTATAATACCTAATTCGTGTAAAAAGTACCCTATTTGTATATTTATTTAGGGTGTCACTCGGAATTCCTAATGACAATATAAAAAAAACTAAATTCAAGCGGAAATGGGTTAGAATAATAAACGGACATTGTGTGTGCGTGTATGCGTGGTTGTTAGTTTGATATTCGTATTATCAACTAGCTTCTTTCTACCCGCGACAACGTTTGTATAGAATTCTATTATCGTTATATCCGGATTTTTTGAATTTTGAGGGATGACAAGTAGCTTATGATTTAATCCAGAGTATAAACTATCTCCATTTAATTTAATCCATATTAGTCCAGCCGTTGCAGCGTGCAATGAGGGAGTAACTATAGTGCCCGCCCGTTAAGAAGTCCATCCTGACAGCAGTCATCTCAGTACAATTTATAACCTATTTATGTGTTTGAGGTTATGATTTGTACCGGAATGACAGGTAAAGGTAAAGATAAAAAAGATAAAAGATATTTATTCAGTAATTAGGCCGCACGGGCACTTTTACACGTTAAGAACCTACCAGCGCTTCCCAAGAGGAGACCACTGCCGAGAAGAACCGCTGCAAGAAACTCAGCAGTCAGCTTTTTAACCATATTTAATACTACAATGATACTATTTAGTCTAGCATTATATAAAGCTATAAATATTAAATTAAATATAATCAAATAGCATGCGTAGTTCAGCGGAAAACATATCAAAAATATTGCGAGAGAGACAAAGGGAGAAAAGGAAAAAAAAAGAGGAAAAAAAAACACAGGACAACCAAATTTATAAGTTTGATATGCTTTCCTACATCAACGGTGTCCCCTAGACAAACAACTTTGCAATTTTACAAATTATGAATGACTAAGTTTCGGGTTTAGGCCAAGCATTTTTATCTGTTAGATAGTCCTCGACCCTATAGTACGCTTTAGATATTAACGACTTTTTTAAGTAATTTTGCAATGCTAGAAAGGGTAATGTTAAAGCTTCGTCAGGTAATTTGTTATAGAAATGAATGCATTGACCAACAAATGATTTATATACTTTACGGACGCGGAATTGTCGGATAACAATTTTTTTCTACTCCTGTACTTTTATTAGTCTTTTACATAGTCACGAACACTATTATAAGAACATAGATAATATGACTTCAGAAAAGTCTATAACTCTATTCCCCATAACAGCTCTCGGTGTCGTAAAGTCGCCCTAACGATACGCCACAGATTACTAAGTGTAGCCTGTTAATCATATTTTAACGATTGTGAAATAGGGACTATAAAACACCTAATGTTTTGAGAAATGATTTCAGTTATCTGATTGGTCGATTTTAAAATAGCTGTATTCTGATTGGTTGATACGAATTACAAAGTTTTTTTAAAATATTTAAATTAGTTAAAGAGAAACACGTACCTAAAAGAACCTATCGTTCCGTTTGACAGTCGATGTGTATTGTGATTGGTGGATTTAATTTAGTGAAGTATTCTGATTGGTCAAATTAAAATGTTTTGGAATTGTAAATAATTCTTTTTTCCATTCCGTCAATTTAAAAACAAAGTAAACCATAGACACATATTTTGTCATTTTCTTGTTTCCCGCTCGTTTGTTGTTCTTTACTTCGTTCGTTCGTTTGTAAGTTTTTTCGCTTAATTTTGCATTTCATTTGAAACCTAGTCGTAGAAAAAGTATTGTATGCAACGGTGTATAACTAAGTCAAAAAACACTCGTGGCGCTTTCCTTTACGATGTTCGCCTTCGGCTCACATCGTAACTCACGCCACTCATATATTTTGACCTCTCTTATACAACTATTGCATAAACTACTATATTCGGTAGGTGTCAGAATTGACTTTTCTTAACAGCCGGGCACTATTATAACACACGCAAACTTTCGCTTTTATACTATTAATGGGATTTGTATCAGAATCAGAAAACAATGTCAGAATTTATGACAAGAGAAAATAAATAAATGTGACAGTGCAAGACAATTAAGAGAACCTGTCAGTACCAGTCGATGTTATTCTTCAATATTGGAGGTGACCCAGGGTCATTGTATTGTTGTTGCCTGTAACTTTGTACAGTCAAGGTCACCAATATGTATACATCACAGTCTCAAAAATATGAACACAGACCTTATTATGGCTATAACGTCTATGTATACTTATTTTTTAACCTTGACTGTACTATCACCCCAATGGAGACCTGACCCACCATAGAACTGTGTCACAGTGACATTATGAGTCAAGTCGTAAGAAGTGTCAAACTAATGGTTTTGTGTTACTGTGACACCGATTTGTAACCTGGTACCCTGTTTAACTGTGCTACGTTAATGTAGCTGTCATCTGTCATCTGTTATTTTGACGGTAGATAAAGTTAAGATAAAGGTAATGTTAATTTAAAAACATTTAACTATAGATATTCATTTATTTAAGTTCCAATATGTCAGTTGTAATGGTGTAGCACGCAGCAATACCGTTGGCGTCGGTATAGAATTCCAACTCGTAATAAACCAATCTGAAACAAAATAACATAAAGTACGATAGATCTTAGAAGGTGCACCTTACCTTGTGTAGGACCTTGTGCAGGGTCCGTCCGGATCGCTACCACCATCTTATCCATTAACCTACCGCCAAACAGCAGTGTTCGCATTGTTGTGTTCCGGTTTGGGGATAAGACAGCCGGTGAAATGACTAGCATAGAGGCATTCCATCTTAGTCCTCAGGGTTGGCAACGCATTTGCTGTCTTAGGATTGCTTTGCAGTCTTGTGAATGCGAATGTCTAAGGGTCACAGTTTCCACTTACCATCAGGTGGCCTGTGTGCTCGTTTGTCTTCTCTATGCCATAAAAAAAAAAAAGGTGCTTCGGGTTTGTACTTGTCTCTTACCCACTCTCATACGCTCTTAATAAGAGCGAGTGAGGGAGAAGTCCAAAACCGAAGCGTCTTCTAAGTGCTCACAGACAGTAGCTGTATTCATGTAAATGCGTGAGCTGTATTCTACTCGGTAAAACCATTTGCCTTTGACATGTTATCGTATTGTTTTTAACTCGGCCGCCCTTACTGTCAAGTAAATAAGAGCTATCATAACGTTGACAATACGATAACACGTCAAAATCAATAAAAGTGGTAATAAAGTAAACCAAATTGTTATCATTAATAATTTCTGAAATATAATTCTGTGACAGATAGACAGACGCAATTGTACCAAAAGTTATTTACCCATTTCATATGGACTCTGCCAGTTTAAGTGGGTAAAAAACTATAGTAACTTAAAGAGGCTGCTATACTCGCACCGTTTTGAAAGGCCCGATTTGACAGCTGTCAGGACAAAATATGTATTTTTATATTTTCAATCAGACAGACAGCCCACCTGATCAGCAGGATGCTCATTCCAAATACCTATAGTACTATGTGTTTGAGGCATGTTTGAGGTTATATTTTGAACTGCGTTCACAGCTTTCAAATCGGCGCTTTAAGGACCACGCGAGTATAGTAATACATACTTGCCGGGGGTAAACATGAGCTTGGTTAACATCCGGGTATAGTCCTGGAGGTTGATATTATCCGATACGTAGTTACCCTGTAAAAAAACACATATTTTTTTAATTTTGTGTAATGGCAACATAGAAAAATCGGTAAAGAAGCAACTAGTAAGGTGTTATTTGACTAACGGCCGAACTCTATATTATTCAAACAGCGGATGTTTCTCCATACTACATTTTCCCGTGTTTTTTTTTCACTTAGTAGGGTGAAACAAAGTTTATTACTTAAAAACTTCGATTATAAAAAAACGGGCAAATGCGTTTTAAAACTTCCCTGATTTGTAATGAATCTAATAATGTAAAATATTACAAAAAAAAATAATTTAAAACATGACGTTTGCGGAATTTGCGCGGGTGATAGGACCTTTTGCAGGGTACGTCCGGATCGCTACCACCATCTTATCCATTACTCTACCGCCAAACAACAGTGTTCGCATTGTTGTGTTCCGGTTTGGGGATAAGACAGCTGGTGAAATAACTAGCATAGAGGCATTCCATCTTAGTCCTCAGGGTTGGCAACGCATTTACAGTCTTGTGACATTGCAGTCTTGTGAAAGCGAATGTCTATGGATCACAGTTACCGCTTACCATCAGGTGGCCTGTGAGCTCGTTTGTCTTAACTATGCCATAAAAAAAAAAAAATAAGGAAAAATCTTTAATGTGTGATGTGACACGGACATAAGGGAACATCACCAAAATTCAAATTAAAATTACCAATTTCTCAAAAACTAATAATTTTCGGCCAGGGTACCATGACCTAATTTGCTCCAAATGAACTCTACTATGTCTCCATAAAAGAATTGTATCGAATATCCAGTCACCCTGTAGTGGTGGTAGGACCTTGCGTGTTTGGACATTTGGTTTCTCAAGACGAGTTTGACAAATGAAGTAGGTTTTCAATAACCTTTGATGACTTTTTTTTTCAGCTGTTTGTTTTGAGGCATGTTCCTTTCAGTCAGTTTCATACATACATACATACATTAAATCACGCCTGTTTCCCAGAGGGGTAGGCAGAGACCACTTCCTTCCACTTGCTACGATCTTGACAAATTTCTTTCGCTTCTTCCACATTCATACATCGAGTCATGCACGCACGTCGGTTTCGGGTACTTAAGATTCGGCCCTTTTCTTATATTTCTCCGATTTGACTCGAAAAAGTACGCCTTGGGCGGCCCCTTCAGTTTCAACGTTAACAATATCATTCAATAAACAAGTCAATTGGACATTGGAAGAGGCCCTAGCCAAAATACTAACAAGCGTTTCTATTCGTTCCATTTTCAAACCAATCACGTCACTGGTAGATGACGCAATACGAAAGTCACGTGATCTACCAGTGATGCGATTGGTTTAAAAACGAAACGAATAGAAACGCAAATTAGCGTTATACTTGGATAGGGTTCTGATGACGTACTGGAAAAGCCATGCAGTTGTTGTCCATCTTCAGATGCAACACCCTCACCAACCGATATGAGAAGGGGTTCTGACAGTCCACCTTCTCTATATTGAAGAGCATATCCCTGGAGGTCTTCTTGAGCTGGTAGATTCTGAAGTTCAACTGAGAATAAAACGTAGGTATTATTCCAAAAATCAAAATATTAATAGTAGATTGTTCAACAAGGGACTAACACAAGCCATAATGAGACGAGATGTTTAGCCACCCAAGCGGAGCGCGGGTGGCTATAGTTCGAGTGTCAATATGGTGGTTTAGTCTCGCGTTAAACACTCTACTTTTCACTTTTAAAGCGACGAAAAAAAAGACGTTCTACATAATACAAAATTACAATATTTATTATAACAAAGTTTCTTATAAAATTGTTCCGCAGTTTTGTTTTGTTGTAAAGTGACGCTTTAAATGCTTGCATATTTAGCCAACAGATTAAAACTTGAAACCTATTTTGTAACTAATTGGACCATGCATAATAAAATGAATTTTTCTTAAAATAATTAAATACATTCATGCTCGTAATTATTAATCGTGTTTCACGAAACTAAATCGTTATTTTTTATATTTTTGCACAGTTGTCATTTTGAGGTTATTTCCACGCTCAAAAAATTGTCACGCCACAATCACTGAAAATGGCGATAATCCTCCATTCACAAACACCGTCATTGGCTGCTTTAAAAAAAATAAAAAAATATTATTTAGTCCCTAGAGATTAATAAAGACTTTTAGTCCCAATGTGCAGAGACTAAAGTAACATTTTATGAGCATGAGAAGTGAAAAATATTTTAATACTGTAAAACGGGGTGAGTAGGGAATCACCCTAAAATTAAGCATATATGTTTCTAATTATAAGACTGAAATTATATCCATAGACGTTACGTTATTGTCCATTTAATACTTGTTCTTACTTGTAACAGATTATGACTTATTAGGTTGTGTCCCTACTCACCCTGTTTTCGGGACTAACTTTATTACCAACTGGGAGTTTTATAATATGTAATTTTGCATCAAGTAGCAGTTACAAATTGGAATATTAAACCATTACATTGGGATTAAAACAAACCCGAAACAAAGAAGTTTCCATCATTACAAGGGGGGCCCGTTTTCTGGTAAGCAGTTAAGGTATCATATTTTACAATAATTTAATGAGGAAAAATGGACTATTGTTGCAAGTATCGGCCACTTACCACTTTTAAGACTGCACCGAGCAAACGTCGAGCGTCCAGTGGCGCCCTCATTACTTTTATTGTGTTTTCTAATCATCTAAAGAATTTCCTTGCAATCAAACGATACGTTTTTGTAGCGCAAGTAAAAACACAATTAATGGGATACGTAACAAACTTTAATAACAATTACGCTTTGAGTAACGGGAAAAGGTGGCCACTTTTTTTCCGTTAAGTTGATAACTAGAAGGTGAATTGTTATTAAACTATGTGATATACCCTATAAGTTGTGTTTTCATTTGTAGTACAAAAAACTACCGACCAATTTGAAGACAATACTTTAGTATATTAGAAAACACAATAATACTAATGAGGGCGCCACTGTACATCCGGCGTACGCTCGGCACAGTCTTAAAAAAATAAACTTAAAAATGATATTGGTGGAATGTGACACCAATAAGGGTCCCACTCAGCATGTGTTACACTCGGTGCTACAACGCTGGTTTTCTATGGATCCCTTTGTGATTCACACGCGACGACAAGTGACAGTTTGGACGCCATGAAAAAGACATTAAAATGACTATGTGGATTTGATAGAAGCACGTGGAGCTAACCCCATGTGCTTCTGGTGGGTTTTAGTTTTTTTTTTTCCTTTTTCTTCCTTTATCTCTCACGTAAGATTTTTGCCATGTTTTCCTGCTGATCTACGCATGTTATTGGATATTATATTGAATTTAATATTTATTGCTTTATACATATAATGCTAGATTAAGTAATACCATTGTAATATGTTTAAAAAATGACTGACTGCTGAGTTTCTTGCGGCGTTTCTTCTCAGCAGTGTCTCCTCTTGGGAAGCGCTGGTAGATTCTTGACGTGTAAAAGTGCCCGTACGGCCTACTTACTGTATAAACATCTTTTATATTTTATCTTTTTTTTATCTTTATCTGTTTAGTCCATTGGAGAAAATTATCTTTTACCGAACAATTGTCTTCGCGTGTGATATCCACGGACTTATTGCTCTAATAAGTCCATGGGAGTGTCTATAAATAATTTGACATTGGCGAAATACACCTTAACAGGAGTGATAGCCATTAATTAAAAAAAAATACTATATCAACTCACGCGCACAGGGCCCGTACTCCTCAATATGGTAAAGTTCGAGCTGATGACGGACTTATGCCTGTTGATCTTCTTCACTGACGCCTCGTAGATTACTGGCTTACTCTCGTCTACTTTACCTGCGATCTGCTTACATTTGTCGATGGATATCAACTTCACTTTGTAGTTTTTCTAATAGAACGACATAGGTATAGATGAATTAGCGAGAGCATGGAATTGTATATGTATTGTGTGTGTATAGGCAAGAGAAAGAGAGAGAAATACTTAAGTATCTCTCTCTCTTTCTCATATATAAGGTGCTAACAAATTAGTCACGGATATTTTTAGAGCTGATAGTACTCGGTTCTCGGAGTACATTTAAGTATGAAACATCATAGGTTTTCTAATGTTTTTTTTTGGAAAACAAACCGTGTGGTTGCCGGATTAGAATAGTGCCACTCCGTATCTTTCCGTGGATGTCGTAAAAGCCGACTAAGGTAATAAAGGCGTGTAGTACTGTTAGGCGATGGGCTTGCAACCTGTCACTAATACACTGGTAAACATCTTCGCCTAAGTGTGCAAAATGTGGTTACAGAATTATCAAAAAGTTTTTATAGTTGTTGGAAATTCTGTAGCTCTGCCTACCCCACTCTGGGAATAAAGGCGTGAGTTTATGTATGTATGTATGTGTATGGAAAACAAATTTGCTACGTTAATACACCCTGTTAATCAGATAATTAAATGAGACCTCTGTAGACATTCTTGAACCTATTTAAACTATCATTCAAGTAGCCTCTTAAACTTGGTAAATAATTCCCGCCGAATCATAATGACATTTACGAAAAACAACTTATGTATGACAAACAGTGTTAAACATCTTGACAGGTACATAATAGGGGTGATTATTTTAAAAATTACTTATAATTTATATTTTTTGTGCGGTAAATTAAAACAATAAAATGATATACAAAGGTTCCTTAATTACAGTTAAAAGTTAATTGTTTTAATGTAATGTACGAGTATTATCTTTTAAAATATCTGTGACTAATTTGTTAGCACCTTATAAATGAATTAACAAGAGCGTGGTGTATCTATAGGTAGGCAAGAGAAAGAAAGAGAGAACCACTACATTTGCAATTCCACACTCTCGCTAATTCATCTACCTATACGGTCGGCCAAGAAAGTGATCGACCAGTTTTGACAAAAGTTTATGTGAGATCTAATTATTTTATCGCTAAGGTTGACACTTGTCACTGTCATAATATCGCGAGGGAAAATCGAACTTGTTGTATCATGATGTGCAAATAAACTGCAACCGTAGGGTGGTAGACCACATTTTTGCGAACTCTTGTGAATCGACTTGTAAGTTTTACTTACGAAAGTAGGGACACTATCTTATCTAGTCTTAGTATCTATCTTAGTCTAACAAATAACTGCGTCCCTACTTACGTAAGTAAACTTACAAAGTGTAAGACTAAGGCCGGCCTAAGCTAAAAGTGATTAAAACAACAACATACCGCCTCAGAAACTTGTGCCACAAACAAAAATAGGATAATAAAAATACAAAGATTCATTTTACAACGTCCATTCGGTGTTACTGCTTACAGTTAAATGGCAATGATTTAAAAAAAACCGATCAAGATCTCTAAAATTGACAATGGTTAAATATGTTATTGTTAACAGTAATGGCTAAATAATGAACCAGGTAGTTAACCGGCGTAGTGTTTTTTTAGTACTAGGTCAGCGAATTTTGACCTCTTTTACACTTCTTTGTCCGTACATATTGTACGATAGGTACTTGACAGTAATAGCGGTAGAGTTAAAAACAATTCTGTTTAACGTCGAAAAATAGAGACTAAGATACGAAAGACGTTGTAAGAGCAATGAAAACGTACAACAATTGTTTTTTAAAAAGCCATTGTAAAAACTTTCACAACTTGCGAAACTCCAATTAATACCATTCAAATTTAGAACGCAACAAAATTCGCGACGGTAAAAACCTCAACTCAAACGATGCCAACATGGCGTCGAAAAATGGCGGCAATTTTTACTTTTCCCGCGCATTAGTAACGCTCAAAATGCAGGTGTAAGAATACTTATATAAATTTCAAACTCCACTTAGAAATTCAGAGCGGGGC
Source organism: Acleris laterana (assembly GCA_963966035.1). Taxonomy (NCBI): domain Eukaryota; kingdom Metazoa; phylum Arthropoda; class Insecta; order Lepidoptera; family Tortricidae; genus Acleris; species Acleris laterana. Next base: position 1,927,658 of record OZ014463.1, on the reverse strand, counting down.
AAACTTCCCAACAATTTTCTTTGCATTACAGATTTTTTACATAACCATCCCGTGGGATTTTCCGCACAAAACTTGCTTCTTACGCATGTATAATTCCCACTCATTTCAGTAACTTGATACTTTTGTTTTTTCTTTACCAACAATCAAGGGGCAGAAGTTGAAGCCTTTGCCTTTTCTTTTTTTTAAGTTCGTTACGTTTGAGCCAATCAAGTACAGGCTGGCTGATTGTAAGTCTTTGTAGTTTTTCTTTTCCGTTTGTTGTGTTGGTATCCCGGCAGGTGGGGCGAAATAGTAAAGTTGTAGGTGAAAGAAACTAGGTATGTTCATAAGGGAAGTTTGAGTGTGAAGTTTTGTGCAACGTGTTCAGTGCTTTGTTGTTTGAATATAGTATAGGTTTGTAAAGGAGAAAAACTATACCAACTAAAAGAAAAAAAAAAGTTTGATTGTTTTCCCTAAATCGTAATTTCTCGAATTAAGTTTTCACAGTCGTGTTTTCCACTGAGGCGTTTTGGCCTATCTAGAAACTGCGACTAGTTAACACCAATTTAATAGTGTCGACGGAGCTCCACTTTCGCGGAGCTACTATTTCTGAGCGCTCTGGCCCTTCGAGCTTGCTGCAAAACTAGCATAACCATGTATAAATTTAAAAAATTGCTACCGAGAGAAAACCCGAGTAGAAAAATACGAGTGTGTTTTTTTTTAATTTTGAAAAGCAAAGTCACGAGTAATACCTAGTACATTTCTAAATTAGAAATTTAGATTAAACCGATTTCGCTTAAACTCGCTAGCCGAAACTTCGCGAGCATAACTTCGTCTAAACTGTTCTAGCAATCAAGCACAACAATTCCCAAGTTCTCAACCTGATAAGAATAGATAACAGATAAACCTGTTCAAAATGAATATTCTAATTCATATTCATTGTTGGCTGACTGTGCGAAGCCAGCCACACGTTAAATCCAACAGCGACACTTAATATCGAAAAGGTCTATTTTGTATAGTGACATTATTACGGTTAAAATGAATTTACTTTTGAATTAATAAGAAATAATAAAAATACTTAAAAAAATGAAAACAATCCAAACGTGGCATTGTCAAACTGCCAATCAAAACTGTTTTTTAATTAATGACTTTTTTTCACAGCTTCTATAAAAGCTGACTCATGTAACAAACAGTTGAGAAATATAATTTTTTGAATAGCTATAAAAGTTTTAAATACTTGGCTACAAAAAGTGGTGGTAATATCTTATACTTTAACCTGCCCCCAAGCAACATTCACATTGGGGGTATAAGACAACCGGTAAAATTACTAGCATAGAGGCCTAGTCTTAGTCTTGAAGGTTGGCAACAGATTTGCAGTCTTAAGATTGTAGTCTTAAAAAAGGAAATGTCTACAGGTCTCAGATCCTTCTCCATACCATAAAATCATAACAAACATCCAAGACTCATACTTGTCCCTGCCAGGGATCGAAACTATACTCAGTTTGTTTAGGTACTTAAAAAATGAAAACAATCCAAACGTGGCATTGTCAAACAGCCAATCAAAACTATTTTTTCGTACTTTGACGTATCAGTGTTCTGCTTCTATAGGCTAACGAAGTATATCACGTGGTTGTTTTGTTTACATTTTTTGTTTCAGTATCTTTTAATTATCGCTAAGGTTGACACGTGTCACGTCATAATATTATTGCAAGGGAATACTTGTTGTATCATGACGTGCAATTAATCTGCCCATCTAAGCCAATATGCAGTATCTTAAATTCAATCACGAAAGCAGATTCAATTCTACAACGTTAATAACAAGGTTGATATTACTTCAGGAGGTTTATCTTAGTTACTCCGTTTTTGCTTAGGACGGCAGAAATGAACTTCGGCCCACTTTCGGCTCTGTCAAAGTAACACTGTAAATAAAATCATAAAAAGTCTCTAACGTTTTGATTGATTACGTCACTTTGACATAATCCAAAGTGGCCTAGGAATAATTTTATTTGGCTGTACCTATTACTGTAACGGAGTATAGGACCGCTGTATGGAAAGGCACAACGTCTACCAAATAGGTTGACTTAGTCATCAAATTGCTTCACATTTAGAACTTAATATGTCTATTTCAAAGAGTAAAGTTATAGGACAGCCAAAGTGTTACGAACAAATATGACGGCCCGAGCGGTCTGCAACCAATCGCAATATCTGTAGGACTTAGCGTGTGTTTACTAAGTTTATACCAGCGGCGGATCGGCTAACACGCTCTAAACCTTATCGAAGTAAGGACGGGCTTTGGCTTGAGCGAGCGTTACTAACACGAAAGCAATTTAAACAATCCAAACAATCCAAACCAGGTAGCATTGTTAAACAGCCAATCAAAACTGTTTTATTCGCACTTTGACGATTCAGCGGGCCTAGTACAGGTCGATTCACAAGAGTTGGCACGAATGGATTGAATGAGTGAATGAAAGTATACTAGTGTGTAAAATAGTAACAGGTTTTCGGTTTGAAATTCGAACATCAGTTCAAAGGACGGCACTCACACAATGATAGGTGACATTACTTTCGTTCAATCCATTCGTGCCAACTCTTGTGAATCAACCTGTATGGCTGCGTCTATATCGTGTGTCAAACTGTGGATAAGGCATCCGTCACTTTTTGACACGTGTACTTATTTACCTGTCAGATGGTGACGGATGCCTTATCCAAAATTTATTACACGATTAACGCAGCCATATTAGGCTCCCTGTGTTCTGCTTCTATTGGCTGATGGACTATATCACGTGGTTGTTAAGTTTACATTTTTTTAAGTACATAATTAAACGGAGTATAGGATCGCTGTATGGCACAACGTCTAGCAAATAGGTTTACTTAGTCATCAAATTGCTTCACAGCTAGAACTTTATATGTCTATTTCAAAGAGTAAAGTTATAGGACAGCCGAAGTGTTACGAACAAATATGACGGCCCGAGCGGTCTGCAACCAATCGCAATATCTGTAGGACTTAGCGTGTGTTTACTAAGTTTATACCAGCGGCGGATCGGCTAACACGCTCTAAACCCTATCGAAGTAAGGACGGGCTTTGGTTTATGCGAGCGTTACTAACACGAAAGCAATTTAAACAATCCAAACAATCCAAACCAGGTGGCATTGTTAAACAGCCAATCAAAACTGTTTTATAGCACTTTGACGAATCAGCGGGCCTAGTATGGATCCGTCTATATCGCGTGTCAAACTGTGGATAAAGCATCCGTCACTTTTTGACACGTGTACTTATTTACCTGTCAGAAGGTGACAGATGCCTTATCCATGATGGACTATATCACGTGGTTGTTTTGTTTACATATTTTTAAGTACATAATTAAACGGAGTATAGGACCGCTGTATGGAAAGGCACAACGTCTACCAAATAGGTTTACTTAGTCATCAAATTGCTTCACAGCTAGAACTTAATATGTCTATTTCAAAGAGTAAAGTTATAGGACAGTCTGCAACCAATCGCAATATCTGTAGGACTTAGCGTGTGTTTACTAAGTTTATACCAGCGGCGGATCGGCTAACACGCTCTAAATCCTATCGAAGTAAGGACAGGCTTTGGTTTATGCGAGCGTTACTAACACAAATCATTGGTGAACCTGCAATAGTAACTTGCCAATTCAATCTGTTGCAAAATTTACCTTAATAACTTACTTACACACACATAAACTCACGCCTTTATTCCCAGAGTGGGGTAGGCAGAGAATTTCCAACAACTATAAAAACTTTTTGATAATTCTGTAACCACATTTTGCACACTTAGGCGAAGATGTTTACCAGTGTATTAGTGACAGGTTGCAAGCCCATCGCCTAACAGTACTACACGCCTTTATTACCTTAGTCGGCTTTTACGACATCCACGGGAAGACTTGGAGTGGCACTATTCTAATCCTGCAACCACACGGGGAATGACTTACTTGCTAAGGTAAATTTGTAATTTAGGCGGTATTGTACTTTGCAATACTCTAGTATTATCATACAGGAATTTTGACGTAAATAGTAACCCATGTAATATGACGGAGGGTTATTATGACGTGACTACGAGTTCATTTTACGGCGAGCGTAAAGGAAAGAGCTAAAGCAGGTATATAGCTCTGTCCTTTTCTCACAGCGTAAACTGACCTGAACTATGTCGTAATAACAGGTGGCCTAAGTAATTATGGCTGCATTTATCGCGTGTCAAATTTTGGATAAGGCATCTGTCACCTTCTGACACGTAAATATGTATACGTGTCAAAAAGTGACGAATGACGAACCAATTACTTAACAATTACAAAAATCTTGATTAACTGCGCCGAATTCCAAATTGAAAATCATAAAATTACGGCTTCTTTTCTTCTAAGTGACCTAATTTCGGTTAAATCTCGTACCCATCCCAAAACACACATCTCACATCTTTTGATATCGTGTTGTTTATGACAGCTTTACTATCAAGGTAATAACAACATTGACAATACGGAAACAATAGGTGTAAAGATAATGTATAATTAACCTGCCACCCAAAAGTAAAATGTTCGTATTCTTGTTTTACGGTGTGGGGATAAGATAACCGGAGAAATTAGTAGTAAACCCTTAAAACGAAATAAATATGAGAAAGTGGATGAGATATGAAACTAGAAATTGTTTGGGTTTTATACCAAAACGCCATTGGCCGTCCAGAGACAGGCGTGGCCTTATATTATTGATGGATTACAATATCGGTTTGGACTTAGACTTATCGGGTATCGGCTCGCGCGCGGACGTGTTGCTATTGCTGCCCATTTTGGTCCAATGTTCGATTCCCGATTGAATTACAATGGTATCATACATACACACATACATACAATTACGGGAACACCTAAATTCCCAATAAATTTTCCAAATATTCATTTGTCCGTATTTTTATTTGTCCGAAAGCTTTGTTACGTACATGCATACATACACATACATACCGTCACATCTTCATCCCAGAGTGGGGTAGGCAGAGCTGCAGAACTACCAACAACTCTAAAAATTAGTTGTTGATTGTATAACCACACTTTGCACAAACAGGCTAAGATGTTTACCATGTGTATATTAGTGTCAGGTTGCAAGCCCATCGCCTAACAGTACTACAAGCCTTTAATCCCTTATTCGCGTGTTACGACTTCCACGGGAAGACATGGAGTGGCACTATTCTAACCCGGCAACCACACGGCAAATGGGTAAGGACCAAAAAGTTGTCCACACTAACTCAATCAATTAAATTTTCTATGAAACTTTTCCGTTGTGACACGAAAATTAGCCAAACAATTTGTAGGGATACTTTTCGTCGCACAACGGAACTTTTTTCGTCTTTGTCGTTTGTATGGTTAACTGCGCTTAACTGTGGTCAAACTTTTTGGTCCTCACCCAAAATGAAATATGCATTCTATGTATTTAAGTTTATATTTCTCTATTTAGGTATGTTTATCGTTATCTACGAGGGCTGCCTTTTAAGTTCTGTCGTTTGCAAACCTCCCGTGATTGCATAAAAAAGAACTAGTGTCATCTTAAAATATTTGAATTTAGAATTCGAAAACAAAAGAATGACTCGAAATCGGCCCAACCGTTTTAGTACAGCGTTCGTTCAAAGTTGACAAGTCAGTTGTGAAAATGGAAATTTCGAAGGAAAATTTACGTGCGATAATTTTTTACAACTTCAAAAGGGGCTTAACGCGACTTCAGTGCTTCGAAGAGTTGACTACGGTTTTCAATGATAAAGCACCATGCCTCCGGACTGTGGAACGCTGGTATTTAGAATTTCAACGTGGTTGCTCTAGTCTTGGTGATAGACATCGTGAAGGTCGACCAAAAACAGCCGTAACCCAGGAGAACATTGATGCTGTACGGCAACTGATCGTCGAAGATCGCCATGCGACATACCGTGAGATAGAAGCTTCCTTAAGTATTTCAGGGACCAGTGTTCACAGTATTTTGCATGATCACTTAGGCCTAAAAAAGTTGATCTCACGCTGGATACCACATTTACTCAGTGAAGACCAAAAAACGGCTCGCGTTCGATGGTGTCGTAAAACTCTGCGGCAATTCAACCAAGGAAACTCGAAACATGTTTACGACATTATCAGTGGTGACGAATCTTGGATATATGCCTACGATCCCGATTCTAAACAGCAGTCGACTGTTTGGGTGTTCCAAGATGAGCCAAAACCAACCAAAGTAATACGCTCACGGAGCACTTCGAAAAAAATGGTCGCCACGTTTGTGGCGAAAAGTGGCCACGTTGCCACCATCGTGCTCGAGGATCGTAAAACGGTTAATGCTGACTGGTATACCACTGTCTGTTTACCAGAAGTCATCGGCGAGTTTCGAAAAAATAACCCAAGACGTCGTATAAGACTGCACCACGATAATGCGAGCTCGCACACAGCCCGGCAAACAATTGCGTTTTTAAAAGAGCAAAACGTCGAAATTCTGGAACACCCGCCGTACAGTCCAGACTTAAGCCCTAACGATTTTTTTACTTTTCCAAAAATCAAGCAACGACTTCGTGGTCAACGGTACCAGACGCCTGAAGAAGCCGTTGAGGCATACAAAACGGCCATTTTGGAGACCCCGACTTCGGACTGGAATAAGTGTTTCGAAAACTGGTTCGATCGAATGAAAAAGTGTATTACATGTCACGGTGATTACTTTGAAAAACAATAAATACCATTTAACACTTAAATTGTCTTTAGATTTTCCAAACGACACAACTTAAAAGGCAGCCCTCGTAGTACCCACAGTAAAAGCCTAGAGCATTTACAATAGGTAAAATGTGAGATTCCGTGATATTTATTTATTTAATTTATTTGGAATAAGATGCGATGATGATGATGATGGCGATAGAACAAGTGAGCGAATTTGTGTATCTGGGAAGTATGTTTACAAGAGATGGTAAGTGTGAAAAGGTTATCGAGAGGAGGGTGAATGCGGGGAATCAAATTAATGGGGCCCTGTACTCCTTTGTGAGCAGACAGGGCATTTCACAAAAAGCCCGACTGGCTGTTCACAATGAAGTGGCCCCTACCCTGATGTATGGTAGTGAATGTTGGGTGTGGCAGCACAAGCATAAAAGTCGTGTAAATGCAGTTGAAATGCGCTCTTTGCGTAGTATGTGTGGTGTGAAACTGATTGATAGAGTGAGGAATGAAAAAGTCAGAGAGAAGATGTAGAGAGAAGAAGAAGATGTAGTGACTAAGATTGAAAAGGGGCATGCTTCGATGGTTCGGTCATTTGAAAAGGTTGGATGAAAGAAGTTTGACGAAAGAGATATACAGATAGAAAATGAGTGGACGGGTCGGAAGGGGCCGCCCTAGGCGTACTTTTTCGAGTCAAATCTGGAAAAGGGTCGAATCTTAAGTACCTGGGTAGTGATTCTGTAAACAACGTGCGGACTGTCGAGTGAAACCAAGCGGCGAGATTAAGTAGTCCCGTCAGTGCGAACAAAACACATTGTAGCGCGTGCATTTTCAATTTAGCAGCACGATGGGTCGAACGTATAAGGCTGCTTAATTGAAAGCCGCTTGGTTTCACTCGACAGTCCGCACGACCGGCGTTGTTTACAGAATCACTACCCTGAAACCGATGTGCGTGCATGACTCGATGTATGAATGTGGAAGAAGCGAAAGAAATTTGTCAAGATCGTAGAAAGTGGAAAGAAGTGGTCTCTGCCTGTAAATGCGATGACCATAATGGCATCGCGAATCGATCAATAAAATAAAAATATTTATCAATAATAGAACATTCCCGAAGCTCACAGGCAACAGAAGCTTTATATAACCAAATACAAACAAAAGCTGCTTTTATACTGACATAAACTTGGAAGCTCTCAAAGCTCCCATAACCCGAAGGACGGATAAATTCCCTTTAATTCGGTAGGGAGTTATAAAAATTGATTCGTTCGAATTGAAATGGACGGGTATGAATGTTTTATAGGGGTTTTTATAGAGGAGGGATGACAGGTGCGGAAAGTATTGTTTTTCTGGCTTCGTTTAATAATAACTTAAGAACTTTACTGGTCAAGTGGGAGCTACACTTGAGTCAATCAGCAGTGCTCGCATTGTTATGTTTTGGTGTAGGGATAAGACTACTGGTGAAATTATTAGCGTTGAGGCATTCCATCGTAGTCTTTAGGGATGGCCACGCATTCGTAGTCTTAGGCCTGTATTAATAAACTCATCTTGGTTGAGAGGCCCGTCATAAGATACGTCAAAGTAAACGTCAACCCATAGAACACTGTCATTTTTGACACATCTCAAGATGAGCATTAGAGTTGAGATTAGTTTATCAATACGAGTCTTAGGATCGCAGTCTTGAGATTGTAGCCTTAAGAATGCAAATGTCTAAACCATCAGATGGCCCGTGTACTCGTGTGCCTTCTCCATACCATAAAAAAAACACTTAAAGTAATGTATGTGTTGAAAAACAGCTTTAAAAACAATTCCAACATACGACGCACTGGCCTTACGTAGTTAGCGGTCCTGGGTTCAAATCCCGGTAAGGGCAGATATTTGTGTGATGAACGCGAATACATGTTCCTGAGTCATGCATGTTTTCTATGTATTTAAGTATATATTTCTCTATGTACTCGTAATTATTTATATCGTTGTCTAGTACCCATAGCACAAGCCTAGAGCTAAGTTCGGGACTAGGTCAATTGGTGTGACATAGTCTCCTGATTTGTCCCCTAATATACAAGTCATGTACAATACAAAAATCTCAAGACACGTCCATTTTTTTTGTTAATACTAGCTTGTTTCCTCCATTTCTATACTTTTACGAGTTTCCAAACGTAACAAAAAAAAAACTAATGGCAGCTACTCTGTATTTAAGTGTGGATTCACGGCGAGCAATTTTTCCCGCCATTTTTTCCGCCCCCTATCACACCGTAGTGCAATTTGCACGACCGCGCAAATATATTCGTGTCGTAACGTGATTTACACCGTTTAATATAGTGCCGTGTTTTTACGAACACATTGCCGCGTCCGCTGACGTATGATGGACATTAAATTTGCATCTCTCATCGCGCGCGGTGTTTGATAAATTGGGCTTTTTAAGTTGGATGTTGTTACACCGGTGAGCGTTGGATTGTTCATTCCATTTATTTGCTTGGGCCTTTGTTTTTGTATATTGGTGAATGTTCATTTTTTCAATTAACGTGAAATACTATTGGACATCCTCTGTTTCCATTAACGTGTTCAAAAATAATACAGTGCCATGTGACACGATTGATCAGATTATTTAAAGCAATGCTAATTATATAATTCTATTGATATCTCGTTCATTAAGTTCTATAAGGTTCTGTACCCCGTGTTGGTAGTATACCATAATTGGGTCATTATTCGAACGTTACATTTAGGCAATGTTAAATAAATTTTAGGACATGTTTAATAATATATTATAACGAAATTTATCAACAAGATAGACTATTGTAAAAATAAACTGCGACCGTAGCCTAAATGCACAACCAAATAACGTTTTAAATGTATCACCATACATTGTTGGTGGTTAACCGCCACGCACGAGAATGTTATATCATCCTATACATTTTAAGGGTTAGAAAATAAAATGTTAGTAGCGTTTTCATCTTGGCTAAGGGCTCTGGTGAGATAATTAGCATAAAGCCATTTGAGGACGCGGTAGCCTAGTCGGTAGAGCCCCTGCCTACGAAGCTAGTGGTCCCGGGTTCGATCTCCGGTTGGGACAAATACTAGTGTGATAAGCGCGAGTATTTGTTCGTGAGTTTCGGGTGTTTTCTATGTATTTAAGTATGTATTTATCTATATAAGTAAGTTTATCGTTGTCTAGTACCCATAGTACAAGCCTAGAGCTTAGTTTGGGGCTAGGTCAATTTGTATGAGATTGTCCCCTGACATTTTTTTTTTATTCCACCTTAGGAAACGCAGTCAATTTTTGCTCTAGGATTTCAAATATCTATATTGATATGAGATCCTACTCACCATCAACAACCTTCTGTGCTCGCTTAACTTTTTCGGGCGTGTTTTAAAAAGCTACGATAATGCTCGTAACGGTGTGACACGCACCCAGCATTCATTTTTTGCCAGCCAATAAAAAACAATTGGGCCCAATGCAGCGCAAAATCAACCTCGTGTTTGTTTTACGAATTTCGCGAAAGAGACTGCGAATTCGCGGGAATGTTCCGAAAATAAGAGCTCTGTTATTTCAATTCGCTCTCAACTGCGTTAAAACTAGATTTATTTTTAACTAGCGACCCGCCCTCGCTTCGCTTCGGTTTATTTGAGTTTTCTATAACACACGTACATAAAACAACAATTTATTATACATAAAAACCTTCCTCTTGAATCACTCTATCTACTAAAAAAAACCGCATCAAAATCCGTTGCGTAGTTTTAAAGATCTAAGCATACATAGGGACAGACAGCGGGAAGCGACTTTGTTTTATACTATGTAGTGATGCCGATTCCGAACATCCTGTTGTTACAATGTGTGCTGGTCGAAGCCATTTGACTTTTGAAATAAGTGTTTAGACAGGAACATGGGATGGATGAAAGATATACCTACAGAGTGGAAGTGAGTGGACGGTTGGAAGAGGCCGCCCCAGGCGTACTTTTTCGAATCAAATCGTAGGTCATCGTCATCATCAGCCTATACTAGTCCACTGCTGGATGTAGGCCTCTCCTATTACACGCCACCGAGCACGTTCAGTTGCCATGCTCATCCAGCTTCTGCCAGCCACCTAGTCTGAGGGAGTCCTACACTGCGTTTACCGTTCGTAAGACGTGGTTTCCTATAATTAGATAAGCATCGAATTAGATATATACCCTGTATAACGAATTCTAGCAAATAAAATTTTCTATTTCTATTTCTATTTCATTAAATAGATATAAGTGTAAGTCGGATGTATTATCTGTTGGAAATATTTAATCAATAAATAAATACTGGAAAAGGGCCGAATCTTAAGTACCTACCCGAAACCGACGTGCGTGCATGACTCGATGTATGAATGTGGATGAAGTGAAAGATATTTGTCCGGATCGTAACAAGTGGAAAAAAGTGGTACCTGCCTTCTCCTCAGGGAAACAGGCGTGATTTAATGTATGAAACGAAAAGTAAACATTTTGACATCTGTCATCTGTCATCTGTCATTAAGGATGCCTTATAATCTGTGGCATTACATTTTTGGCTCTGCATTAACTGTGATCTCCTCCATTTTATTTAATAAATCCTTTAATAAGTTTGTATTATTGTGTTACTAATAATAAGTATTAATTTAATCCAATCCATATACGGTTCCTTTATCAGGTTGGTTTTTCATTACTGTATTTGTTTTAACTACATGTTATATAATATAATTTTAAATAGCCCTTGTATTACAAAATAGATATCGCTTTTTGAAAATCGTTTGTTTGTTTGTTTGTTTGTTTGTTTGAACGCGCTAATCTCAGGAACTACTGGTCTGATTTGAAAAATTATTTCAGTGTTAGATAGTCCATTGATTGAGAAAGGCTTGATGCTATAAATCATACTCACATAAACCGAATTGAAGCGAGGGCGCGTCGCTAGCATTTACTAAAATAAAGACAAATTAAGAGCCAAAAATTATTTTTTGGTCCGTCTTGTGCAGTAAATAATCTGTTTAGAACAATACAATTATAGATACAGCGTGTACAAAATCTACCAAGCTCAAACATTTATTCTACTGAAATAGAGCCAAGACCCGGACAGAGAGCGAAAGCTTACTGAACCGGCAATAGTTCGTATTAATTAGTACTGGACACCTCCGACACCTCGGAAGATCAGCCGTTCACGCTTCTCGCTTCCATTAACAGATCATTAACGAATTTAATGGACATAAATTTCTTAGTCATGGACAATAATTAAAACTGATGCTGAATAAATATGTTTACAATTTAGAACAACCTGTATCTCTGTAATAATTCGATATTACAAAGATACAGGTTGTTAAAAATGTTAACCATTCTAAATATAGGAGGTATAATTCAATAATCTAATAACTCACAGATTCAGGTTGTTCAACATTTTAATCATTCTTTATAATATATGAGAGTCATAATTATATTTTTCAGTTTCAAAACAAGAGTAAATAGGCAGCTAATAGGATCACCAGCGAATTCTACCCTTGCAAAAAAAATCCTTTAATCTACCGTCAGCCAAGGGTTCGCGTTGTTGTATGCCGGTGTTGGGATAACACAACCGAACAAATTACTAGCATAGAGGCATTCCATATTAGTCCTCAGGGTTGGCATCGCATTTGCAGTCTTAGGACTGTAGTCTAAAGATAGCCTATGTATCTCAGATACCGGTCTGTTGGTCGTTGGCCTTGTCTTTGTCGAAAAGCAACTCGTGCCCGAAACTGTCCAAGCGGTCAAACTCCCAGCGTGATAAGGTTTGTTTTACCAATGGGTATCGAAGTCCTTCTGAAGTAGGATTAAAAGAAAATGACTATTATATACCAAGTACAATAGTAAGTAATAAATAATGTAATAATTCATTGCACAAAGTTATTAGAATATGAACTTGTTTTGAGTTTTCAATATGGTGTATTGTCATCAATGTTAATTACAGTTTATGGTATTCATTTCAGAAACATAATTTTGCAGAGCAATATGAAATATTTACAATGTCGAAAAAAAGCGTTTTGCAAAATGAATCAGTTAAATGTTATTTAGCAAGTGATTTCATATTATTGAATACAGACGTTAGTCGGTAGGAAACTGTGCCATAATTATGTACAGTAAGCTTCATAAGTGCATGGACAGATTGCAAACAAATTCCTATGAGGCAAAACATTACGCCATCTATCTGGTCATACTGTAAGCTGAGTTATCTATAATTTACACTAGTTCAGTAATATTCTACTAGATGGCGTTGAATTACCTTAAATATGAAAAACTTAATTTCCGCTTACCGCAGATTAAGTAAGCACGACACGTTCCTATACTTTACTATTATTTAGTGACAGCCAATGTTCCGAATGTTCCGATTGTTTCGAATCTCCAATCCAATCTTATTACAAATTTCAAATACAAAAACATTCATCACAGATGTAATTGTATCGATTGGGTTCGAACCCGCGAACACGGGGACTGCGAGTGATCGCTTATGCCACTCGACCGTCGAACGTTTAATTATATCTTCGAAATTAAGTATATCTTTGTTTACTTATACGGCTTATTTCCCAACAAATATATTTATATTAACACTTAGGGTAGTCTGAAGATTAATAAATACCTGTTAGGATTTCACAAAGACTCCTGCTCGTTCTTTCGTTCGCTGCTTCTTTGTTTCCTCTTTGGTAAATATTCACTGTTGTTAGATCATTCGATTATAATGAGTTCTCGTTGTAATATTGACATGGTCAAGAGAGCACAAATAATTGCTTTCTACAATGAAGGCAAAAATGTGTCGGATATTGCTCGAGATACCGGTGTAAACGTAAGTAACTAGTTTTTTTTGTATTGTCATGTTTATTTCTCAAAAGATTTACAAAATCACTTCCTTAGAAAACAATATTGTTATCTTTAGGAGTAGAGGCCAGTTACACTAAACTTTGTTCATTCTTTGGTTATCGATAGGATTATTGTTCAGGATAAAATCTCCCTAATAAACATTTGGTCTTAGAAATAAAAAAGATCGTAAAATTTAACATTAATTATAGCGAGTGATTTTTTAACTGGTTCGATTCCCGGGTGAGACAAGAATAATTTTGAAAAATATTTTTTTTCCTCTTTTTATATTTATACACCCAGCAGAAGCCATAATGATGTGTTTAATAATATGTCTTGTATAATAAAAATGACTAATTTCTAATAAATTACTTACTATTATGTATTCAAATGTTTGATTTTTGCTACAGCGGAAAACGGTTGTTTTATGGGTACGAAGATACCAAGAGGAGGGAACTTTACTCCAACGTCAAAGATCGGGTCGACCACGTCTCATAGACACACCGCAGCGTCAAGCCATGGTACGCGAGTATGAGGAAAATGGTTTCATACCGACGAACCATTACGCCGGCTTATTCGGTACGAGTGCGGGCACTGTTCGTCGTGCTCTTCATGGCGAGGGTTTGCATTATCGGAGGCATGCCGTCAAACCTTTACTTACGGAGAATCATAAAAGAGCACGGTTGGAGTTCGCTACACAGTACTTGAATTTCGACTGGAATGGTGCAATCTTTACCGATGAAAAAACTTTTAAATCAAGCCAACATGGTCGTTTAAGTTTGTGGCGTCGGAATAATACGCGATACGATAGCGGACACGTAGTGCCCAATATGGAATCTGGTCGTATAACAGTGAACATGTGGGGGTGGATGAGTTCAGCCGATCCAGGTGAGCTAGTCAGGATACCTAGTCGAGCGAATAGCGCAAACTATGTGGAAGTGCTGGAACAGACCATGTTGCCTACAGTACGAACCGTATATCCGGAAGAAGAAACGCCGCTGATTACATTCGTGCAGGATAACTGTCCGGTGCATCGTTCGCGTATCGTGCGGGAGTGGTTTGGCCAGCACAACAACATCAGCGTTATTCCTTGGCCTAGCAGATCGCCGGATTTGAATCCCATAGAAAATTTATGGGGGATTATTGTCCAACGCTGGGAAAACCAGAATGAGCGAACTCCAGAAGCGTTGGAGGCTCACTGTTTAAAAATATGGGACAGTATCCGGGGTTCAAATCTGTGCAAGAATCTCGTCGACTCAATGCGCTTCCGCTTGCAAGCTGTCATCGACCAGAACGGAGGTTATACTCGTTACTAAATTGAGTTTGAGGTTTAAATATCGTTCATTGAATACAAGACAGACACATTCCAAAATGAGTCAGTGTTGGATTTTAAAATTAGAAGCGGTTCATATAAGATTTTCAATGCAAGAGCAAATTATTTTGGAATGTGTCCGTTTTGTATTCAATGAGCGATATGTAATTTTTGATAAAACGCAACATGTGTAATAGAATTGAATGTTAGTGAATATGTTTACGTTATTTTAGTTTAAGCGCGCTGCACAGCATGTTTGTATGCCGAGATGCATAAAGGGACATAATTTCATAACTGTATTAAAGATCTATATGTATAAACCTATGCTGGACAAACAAATAAATGATTTATGATTTGAAAATGGAGACCGGGTTACACCTAATTTAACTCAATATTTAAAACAAAACCTAAACCCATTTTTTTTCTATATCTTTGTGATTATTAATTTTTACCTTATTTTATATACTTAAGGTCAAACCAAATACACTAGCGTACTCTTAGCTATTCGTACTTTCAATAATTGATAACTAAGGTAAGTGATAAAAACTGCAATGTAAAACATACCAGCACCTAAGCGTATAACCTTTATGGCAACCCGGTCTCCAGTTTCACATTATACTTACCACTATATGTTACTTTGGTAAAGCTTCAATCCACTTTCCGATTTCGGAAACGAATACTTAAGCTATTACCTCAATACGGTTGGTGGTTGTTTTATTGTTAAAAACTTACGGTGTTATTAACAAACATGTCGTTGAACATGTGTTTATCAAATGTCAGTTCATAGAAATCTGTCATTTAAGACGTGTCTGAAGTGTCTAACTTTTTTGTAATAAGTGATAGTTAACACCGTTAATATCGTTAACAGAATATTGATTTTGACAATTCGTCTTAACTTTTTTTTCCTTCTTGCATATTGTTGTCAATTAAAAATGTATTAAATGTAAAGTAAGTGAACCACAATTATTTCTATAACCACCAACCATTATTCAATGCGATTACTGGTTTATTGTAAAATAAATAAATATATGTTTATCTTGAAAATCAAGTTTCATCATTTCTGGTTAAAAATAATTATTTTTTAAATAAATAAATCGTTAAATCAAACTAGAATCAATAATTTTATCCCGTAATATTAAATTGTAATAAAAAATACTTTCTTGCCCCAGTCATATTTGAACTCCCGTCCCGTGGAATCATATCGCGATTCAGGCGAGGCGCCGACCTGTTAAGCCAGCAACTCATTCAGACGAACGGTCGAATTATCGATTCAGATAGTAAGAAGTAAATAATTACATTGCTACACCTTTAAACAATAACTAAACTAGGGTCGTTAACAGCGCCATCTAGTTCAATTTTTGAGAACGTGATCTCAACGGCGGCGCACACGATTATCGTCGTTAAGGTGTCCATGCACTTATGGAGCTGACCGTACCTATATATCAAGATAAACGCTAAAGTAAAAGCCAAGTATCGGTAAGCGAAGTTACATGTTAACTAGTAATATTATACATACATATATTAAATCACGCCTGTTTCCCAGAGGGGTAGGCATATACCACTTCTTTCCACTTGCTACGATCTTGACAATTTTCTTTCGCTTCTTCCACATTCATACATCGAGTCATGCACGCACGTCGGTTTCGGGTACTTAAGATTCGGCCCTTTTCTAGTATTTCTCCGCTTAGGCCGGCTCCTTTCGACCCTTACACTCACTTTCGATCTGTATTATCTCTTTCGTCAATCTTCTTTCATCCATCCTTTCCAGATGACCGTACCATCGAAGCATGCCCTTTTCAATCTAGCTAGTAATAGTTTGTATTAATAAGTACTTACAGGACACCTCAAACACCTCGGAAGATCATGTTGCACGCTTCACACCTTGTAGTACTAACTCATGCCTCAAGTGATGTTCAATTCGGCGTGATTCTGATCGTCGTTAACGGTTAAGGACTCAAGAACCAAACGTTATTCAGAGAACATGATAAAAAATACTTTTGTTTTTTGTTTCTAGATTAACGTTTGAAAAATAATGAAATCAAATACTTTTTTCGAGTTAGACTTGGGATACATTAGTATCGAGAATCTTAATTTTGATTGAGTTAGAATTAAATTAATTATAATATACGTAAAAACTGTATTTATCTATATTTATAGTTTTATCCACTTGCTACGATCTTGACAAATTTCTTGCGCTTCTTCCACATTCATACATCGAGTCATGCACGCACGTCGGTTTCGGGTACTTAAGATTCGGCCCTTTTCCAGTATTAGATCGTAGCAAGTGGAAAGAAGTGGTCTCTGCCTACCCCTCTGGGAAACAGGCGTGATTTAATGTATGTATGTATGTATAGTTTTATCAACTCGATATTAGTAGGTACATTTTACAAACTCATTAAAAAAAGTTTGTCTTAGAAAATTGAGGTGTTACTAACGCAAAGCTTAGGACGTCCTGTATCTCGAGGTATCCAAGCTCGTTGTATAAGTGTTTATATTACATTTTTCTTTATTCATGGTTCCGCACCCAAAAACAAACCCTATTACGATACTCGGCCGCCCGTCTGTCCGTCATTCAATTTAATTATGTCTCATCACACAACTCTGCTTACGTGCTTACGAACGTTGTTAAATGAATAAAACCCTTCGTATAAAAGGATTCTAGCGATTTTCAGTCCAAAATATAAGAGCGAAATATTAAATAATTGTCATTTCTAAGTAAAAATACATACTAAGTACTATTAGTTGAAATTGCCAAAGATGTAAATACATCCAATTGAACCAATTTACCATTAATACTCGACAATCACATTAAGTTTAATATTAACAAACTATGAATTATACGTTATTTTTAATGAAAGTACGCTTGATGAAAATTTGAGGTTATGTGTCAGACAGTACTAATTTGTTTACATCTTTGTCAATTTCAATTGACAAAGACTATACTATTGATGCATTCGCATCTCAGTGCCTCAGGGTTGGCGACGCATTGGCAGTCTTAGGATTGCAATCTTAAGATTGTAGTCTTGAGAATGGTAATGTCTATAGATCCATCGGTGTCGACCATGCCACGAATAGATGTACAATTTAAACGTATTTTTTAATCAGAATACAGCTAAAAGTATCTTAATTCAATATTTAACATGTCTATAAATAGAGATCACCTTTTATAATCCAATCCGAATTGAAAACTTGGTGATATTACATTGAGAGTGGGTGAGAACGAGCGAGACAGAAGTACGAACCTGAAGGCTGAAAGAGAGACATACCTACAGATAGACATGAAAAACAAGCAAGGCAAGCTTTACTTCAAGCGAATGCTTTGTAAGCTTTATTTGGCTGGAATAAGATATAGCGCAAAATATAGGTGTAATTTTTATTCATAAAAACTTTGTCTGAATAATTGCAAAAACAAAAAAAAACTAATCGGTCAAGGCATTCTCCAGTTATTTGTATCCATACTGATAAGTCATGTTTGCTTTGATTTCGGTCTTTCTTTCTCTGTGTACCACTTTTGTTAGTTTATCTTTGGTTATTTGGTAGAGAATAATATTAGGCATTAAGTCAACCATTTTGTGCTTTTTTTGTGCAAACAAAATACACAGCGTCGGGGATTTATAAATACATAATAATAATAATAATAATAATATCAGGGGACTGTGTCACACCAATTGACCTAGTCTCAAACTAAACTCTAGGCTTGTACTATGAGTACTAGACAACGATATAAATACTTATATAGAGAAATATAAAATTAAATACATAGAAAACATCCATGACTCAGGAACAAATATTTGCGCTCATCACAAAAATATCTGCCCTTACCGGGATTTGAACCCAGGACCTCTAGCTTCGTAGGCAGGGTCACTACCAACTAGGCTATCGCGTCGTCAACATATAACATTACACAAAACCTTTTATACTGTAGGCCGAATTCAGCACGAAAACTTAAACTTCAAACTGATATCTAATAAAATTTATAAAATGGCGTGTTCGAAGTCTAGAAAAATGATATGATATTTGAGATAACAAATGATCGAGCGCGGACAAATCGGGCCGGAGTTGAGAAGTACGGAGTTTTACCAATCTTCCACTCTTACCATTTGTCGTGGATTATTTTATATTCACATAAGGATTTGAGGTGTAAAATATGTGAAAAAGTTCAGCCTGTATGTGATTGATATGTTAATATAGGGGATTTGAGGTGTAAAATATGTGAAAAAGTTCAACCTGTATGTGATTGATAAGTTAATATAGGGTGTCTCTTGGGATCCCTTTTGTTTTTCGTTTTTTGTTTGTCCTAACATATCGTTTGTCTGAATTGTTATTTGTTCTAAACTGATTTTCAACTGAGTTGGAAAAAATCGGATTGCGATCATCATCCTTTAACCTACTGCCAAACAGCAGTGTTCGCGTTGTTGTGTAGCAGTGTGGGAATAAGACAAGTCTTCAGATTGTAGTATTGCGAATGCAAATGTCTATTGGTCACAGATTCCATTTACCATCAGGGGGCTGGTTTGCTCGTTCCCCTATGGAATCCCTAATCGTCATTTGTCCTAATGCATCGATTGTCCGAATTTTCGTTTATTCTAAAGCCATCACCGCTTAATATTTTTTTTAGTGTTTTTATAATACAACCCTAACCTGACCGAACGCAGAAAACTTGAAAAGTGGCCTGATTCATTTGAATACCAGTTTAGGGCAAATGAAAATTAGGGATTATGAGAGACACCCCATAAAAAACCGTTAGTAAAAAGAATGCTTAATAAATTGTTAAATATAAAATAAAGTAGCACTTCATCTAGATTAAAATACTAATATATGATAATTACTAAATTGTCATAAATTCCAATTTCGAGTTCTAAAACCGTTAGTAGCGCGAACATCGTCGGCCATAACTTAGGGATTACTTCTACAGAACTTAGATCGATAGACACGTCATTTGACTTCGGAATCGACGCATCTAACAATTCCAACAATTCTTTAGGCCCGTCGATGGTTCAGACGTTGATCTGTTATTTGTGTTAGACTAAACTTTTGACAGTGAATATAAGTTACTAGCGACCCGCCCTCGCTTCGCTTCGGTTTATTTGAGTTTTCTATAACACACGTACATGAAACAAAATGTATTATACATAAAAACCTTCCTCTTGAATCATTCTATCTACTAAAAAAAACCGCATCAAAATCCGTTGCGTAGTTTTAAAGATCTAAGCATACATAGGCACAGACAGCGGGAAGCGACTTTGTTTTATACTATGTAGTGATTTTAGTAATACAGCCTACGACACTAAACCTAGTTCGAAAAGGCTACCAGGGGCCCTAACATGACTGTGTTTATGGCGTGATAAAGCTTGGATAAGACATCCGTCACCTTCTGACACGTAAATAAGTACGAGAGTGACGGATGCACTTTAGCACTAGGGTGAAGGCGTTTTACGGGGTGATTCTGAACATTTTTGAAAACATTTACTAGCATGCTAAGTTTCACGGTTTCCGAGATATTGATCATTTTAATAGGAATTTTTGAAATTTTTCCTTATGTCCGTGATATGAAAAACCCCTTAATTCAAGTATTAATTTGAAAAAAAAACAGTGTTTTCTTCCATGATTTGAATCACTATGAAATAAGGAAGTTTTAAAGCTACAAGCAATGTTTTTCCCTTGCAACTTTTTGAATAAGTAGGCGTTTTACGGGTAAAACGCCTACACTCGAGTGCCAAACATCCTGTAGACGCAGCCATACTAGGCCCGCAGATGACATGTGGGCGCCTGTCGTATCGCATAACGTTTTTTGTCCTAAAAATGTTTGGCCGAGAATGTTTGGCATACTGTTGAATGGCATACTACTCGTTTGTCCTAATAATTTTTGCGCATACTCATTGAACGTCCTAAAGCAAGTTTGACCTAATATTGATAACTCTAAAGTCTAATTACCTAAATCATAATATTCCTAACATGAATTGTCCTAATAATTATTTTGCCTATTATTAAACTGCCTACAATTACAGCACCTAAACTAAACTATGGTAGGCGTGAAGTCAGAATCGTTACGTATTCTACCTTCAGGCAGGTCAGATTTCGGTTAGGTTAGGTACTTAGGTACGACGACGAGCGAAGCGAGGAGGAGTGTTAGGTAGAACTGTGACCCTAACGAGCGAGCGAAACGCCAGAACCAACAAGTTTGACAAGGTTAGGTTAGGTTAGGTTATTAGCACATTAAATATTAGGAATATTACAATTATGCACATCAATCATTCGACAGTTGAATCCTAACCACATCAAACGATAGGACAAATAATATTTAGGACAAACGATAATAGGAGCAACAATTTCGGACAATCAAAAATATGCGGAACAAAGTGTATGCCACACGTTATTAGGACAAAAGACGTTATGCGACACAACGATAGGACTAATAATTGTATGCCATTCGATATAGACCCATGACATGTATATAATTAGTCACGTCATTAAAGGATTCAATTCAATTCAATTCAATTCAATCGTTTATTGGTAAAATATAAATTTTTACATGTCAAATTTTATTCATAAATTCATAATATATAATATTAGGTACTTATTATATTTTATTACTATCGTGCACGTTGTACATAGGTTATCATTGTTATCATTTTTTTTTTTACATAATTATTATTATTTTTGAGGGTCTGCGAACCAGTTACTATACGGAATGTGTATCACTCGAAAAAGGCATCAATGGAGTACCAGGCGTCAGATGCCAGTTTGGCTTTGAGTTTATTAGTGAACGCTGAGTCGCTACAGGCGTTTTTTAATTCTATGGGCAACCCGTTGTATATCCTGGGCCCTACTAAACATTAAATGGCATGCTGCAATTGAAAAATCCTGGCAAAGCTGGTTAGTCCCTAGGATATTATTTACGTTAATAACTTACTTATCAATTCGTCGACGAAGTATTAACAGGCAAAATGAATAGTAGTTTCAAGATTTATTGCAAGACTAATTTTGTTCAAAGTGTTTTTTTTTTGCGGAAGGGGCCGCCCTAGGCGTACTTTTTCGAGTCAAATCGGAGAAATACCACTGGAAAAGGGCCGAATCTTAAGTACCCGAAACCGACGTGCGTGCATGACTCGATGTAAGAATGTGGAAGAAGCGAAAGAAATTTGTCAAGATCGTAGCAAGTGGAAAGATGTGGTCTCTGCCTACCCCTCTGGGAAACAGGCGTGATTTAATGTATGTATGTATGTATGGGTTTTTCAACTTATTTCAAATGTGAGATCAGTATACCTACCTATGTAGGTAGTTAGGTATCTAAACTTACTTTATTGCACATAAACAATTACAGGACAAATAAATTTACAATAAATTAAAACTAAAATAAAACCTACTTATCACTAAACTAAATACTATAAAATTAAAACTAAATAAAAACTAAAAACTAAGAAAGGGCCCCCGTGGCAAAGTACCACAGATGCTGGCAGCATTTCCTCGTTGTACAGCAATGCTTAAGCGTTGGCCGAGGAAGCTGCCAGCTCTATGGTCTCCGTTGCAAATTGCATTAATATTTTTTAACTAAAAGTTAAGGGGTCCAGGGCAATCATTTTCTAATCAAAACTTGACCGGAACTAACAATGATTATAGGTATAGCGTTAACAAAGCAGTTCCGGAAGCCAGTTTAAGTTGTCAATTTTCAAACAATGCAGCTGCAGTCAAACTGTGTAGTGCACTAAGTTCCAAGTTGCAGGTAATGTGAGAAATTAGGCAACTTTGGTTTTGTCTAGAAATTAGTCATAGTCATAGTCATATTCATTTATTGCTTTATGTTGTACAATGAGATCTTAAAAATACAGTAGGTAGCTTTAACATAAACCCTGCAAGGGCACTGCAACAAGACACTATACTTACATATATATTTAAGAAATCACATTTATATTATAATATATAACAGATGAAATTTAATAATATAAGGCTTACAGATTTTATTCACTCTTGTAACGCAAAAAACTCTGTCTCTCTATAATTAGTCCATGAGTCAACGTTAAATACTTCAAGCGACATTTCCTTGCTATATTGAACTGTATTTATATAACATACAAGTAAATTTTACTAATTATATAACTATATATATAAAAGATAAAACCTGACTCACTGACTTATATATCAACGCACAGCCAAAACTACTGTACGGTCACGAGCGTTAATTTGGGACCCATTTCAAGAAAAATAATGCTTGAAGTCGTCAATGTCATTAGAGATGTCAAGTCATTTGTAACTTTTGGGAAACTCAACCTTATTGTTGTAGAATGTCACATTGACTTTGGACCTAAGGTGGGTACCAAATTAAATCTCGTGACTGTACCTAGAAACTATTCCTTTCATGATGTAAGTGAGCACTAAGAAAGGATTTTCCGAAAGTCGCCCCCCAACGGGAAGAAATCTGCCCTCGTAAGCCAAAAAGCAGTATCTTAAATGAAATCACCAAAGCAGATTCAATTCTATGCCATTGGTAATAAGGTTGAAATTACTAAAGCAGGTTTATCTTAGTTACTGCGTTTGTGCTTAGGACGGCAGAAATAGGGGGACTAGTGCGAAAGTAATTCTAACCCGTACGAAGTCGCGGGTGTTCTCTAGTATATATTTATATAAAACTTGACCCGTGTGGTTGCCGGGTTAGAATAGTGCCACTCCATGTCTTCCCGTGGATGTCGTAAGACGCGACTAGGGGGATAATGGCTTGTAGCACTTTTAGGCGATGGGCTTGCAACCTGTCTGTGAGATTTTTTTATTAATTTTATTTTGCAGCATACATCTACAGAATAATTTATAGTGTAGTATGAAAAGTTTTACATTTAACAGAACTATTTCGAATCATAAAATCAGGATTTTTTAAACAGGTTCTGTTCTTATTTTCTGTTAACTTTTACCAAAAGAGCGACTAGAGAGCAGTATACTTCATCTAAATCATTAAATTACAGATAATCTGATGATTTTTACGTGTGTTACTTTAAAACATTATTAGTTATTACTTTATCACCTTGTAATGTAACTTACTTGTAAGTATTATTGTATTTAATGATTGAAAAAATGTCAGAGCGAACAAAACACATTTTAGCGCGTGCATTTTCAATTAAGCAGCCTTATACGTTCGATCCATCGGCAGAAACCATGCTACTAAATTGAAAATGCACGCGCTAAAATATGTTTTGTTCGCACTGACGACGGGAAGTGACTACTTAAACTCGCCGCTTGGACATTTAATCGTCCGTCCGTCCGACCGTCGTTGTTCAGAGTTTCACTACCCTGCTGCTGGAGTTTTTGGTGGCGCTTCCGCAATGATGGTCATGTCAAAAGCGCTTGATTCACTCCATATTACCAACGTGTAAAAAAACCCTCATGTGGCCAATTCACTTAATAAATATTTTGAATCTAGAATTAGAATTTCTTATAAAATAATCACTACATAGTATAAAACAAAGTCGCTTCCCGCTGTCTGTCTGTCCCTATGTACGCTTAGATCTTTAAAACTACACGGAGTTTGATGCGTTTTTTTAACATAAAGAGTGATGGAAAAGGAAGGTTTTTAACTATATTAATATTATAAAGAGAAAAGATTTGTATTTTTGTACTTTGCCGATTTCAAAAATTCTTTCACCATTGGAAAGCTACTCGTACATTCACCCTGAGTGACATAGGCTATGTTTTATTTTTCTGCGTGGACGGAGTCGCTCGCAACAGCTAGTGTCTAATAAATTCAATTTTATGATCGGGTGTTATAGAAAACTCACATAAACCAACGCGAAGCTAGCTTCATCACTAGTAGGACTATAAAAAGAACGAATAAATTCCCAGACACTTCACAAACCTCCAAATTCCCATTATTACCGTGAAGCTATAAATCACGGAGCACTCGCTCATTAGCGCTACATGTCCACCCGGATCTAATCAGGGTATCCGGGTATCCGGGTATCCGGGTATCCGGGCATTAGCTAAATCGCCGGTCGTTGGCAAAAATGCCCGGTTATGGACACGATATTACCCGGATCCAGTCGTGTATCAACAGTGAAACTGGGGCCATTCTGCTCGTTAAAACCATATTGGTTTTGACTTGTTATTGTCAACGTTACGATAGCTCTTATTTAATCGATAGTGTAATTCTGGCTATTATAAAGCTGAAGAGTTTGTTTGTTTGTTTGCTTGAACGCGCTAATCTCAGGAACTACTTGTCCGATTTAAAAATTTATTTCAGTGTTAGACAGCCCATTTATCGAGAAAGGCATATCATACTCACATAAACCGAAGCGAAGCGAGGGCGGGTTGCTAGTATTTCATATAAGTACTTACTACAGTATAACTTCCTTAAGCAGATCATGTAGAGCTGCATCTATTTGTAAAGTATATTTTATAAGGTCTGTATGAAAAAAAATACACCCGGGCGGGGGCGGGCGCGGACAGCTAGTATTAATATAATATCTATCATAAGCAATATTTACGACTGACTGTTGAGTTTCTTGCGGCGTTTCTTCCCAGCAGTTGTCACGTGGGGCCTTCTTACTGAATAAACATGTTTTATCTTTTTAAAGTATTTATAAATTCTGACTTATTCAAATATATAAAAAAAAACCGCCAAAAAAAGAAGTGTGACATTCGAATTGTTTTTGCAAGGCTATAAACCACTCCGACACGCGTGTCAACCCTATTGTCCCGACGTAGGGTTGTCACGTCATTCAATAGGAATTTATTGCACGACATAAAGTTTGTATTCCCTTAAATAACTCACTCGTGAGTTCGTCGACGACCTGCTACCATCATTTATCTATTTACCTATTACCAAACAGTACTCTCTCGTTGCTGTGGCAATATTTACTGTATTCGTATCTAAACACATTATGAATGAATGAATGAATGATATTTATTTTCCAAAGTAAGTCACAGTATACATTGCAAATTATGTCAAACGTACAAGAAATTAAATACCTTGGGATCGTCAACAATATACAATTTTTTTTATTTAAACAAAATAAAAATCAGAATTCAGGATAACAATAAAAATACAGAACTAAGGAGTTATCACCGTTAAGGATAGTTTTAAAATAAGTCAAAACATAACAAATAATAAAAAACAACAGTACATATTAAAATCTTCCTTTTTCTCTCACGTAAGATTTTTGGCATGTTTTCCTGCTGATCTACGCATGTTATTTGATATTATATTGAATGTAATATTTATTGCTTTATACATATCGGCGGTGGAAAGGCAAAATCACTGAAGCGACATTTTTTGTGAAATTGAGTTATTATACTCGTTGAAATCAGCTTTTTTTTCTGCGTCGTTTAAACTGGGTTTCGCGACGATCGGACGACTTTGATGGCGCTTTATGCGACACACAATTTCAATAAAATATAACCAATGTCACTTAACTCGCCACTTATTTATATACGTACCCGCTTAAAGTATTTTTAAAAACACTTGTTTTGTAAATAATGGCATTAAAGGGTTTCTTCCAAGTACACAATTTGTGACTTAAGTTGCTTAAGCGTTTCTTCTGGAAATCATTATAATAAGTAATGTCGGTTAAATGAGCGTATCCCAATTAACCATATATATAAAGTCCTTTAAGCGACACTCGTGATTTTGAGTTAAATGTCGCTTAAGGTAAAATAAAGACTGAAAACACAGACAAGACAGTAGCGAAATTAAAACAAAAGTACCTACCTAATAAAGACTTTGATTATTACAATCTATGTTTTTTATTTACTTCTTAATTTCAAATGGCCTTATCAGTTTTATAATTTAAAGTCAGTATTTTAACTCAAGTATTTTTGCTAACGCTGGAAATTCATCTAATTCATAATTATAAATGTTTATTAAGAAATCTAACTTAACATTATTTCTTTCACATTAATATTGGTGTCTTACCGGAGTTGGTTCAATTAATATTCCCGGACCGAATTAGAAATAGTATGCCGCTTCATTGCTTTCTTCCTTGACTATTTTTTAGCAATATTCGTCGCATCAAGGTTTCTTCCGGGAACTTTCAAATGATAATTTTGGTGAAGCGACATTTATTTAAGAGACCGTCTTTTATTTAGAAATGACGTTATTTGTTTTCGGAAGCTATTAAAATTTTAAACAACACGTGTAAAGAACCCATAGCTATATGTTTGATTGAAAAAAAGTTACGAATTTTTTTTCTTAAAAATGCTGAGTTTCTTGCGGCGTTTCTTCTCAGCAGTGTCTCCTCTTGGGAAGCGCTGGTAGATTCTCGAAGTGTAAAAGTGCCAGTACGGCCTACTTACTGAATAAATGTCTTTTATCTTTTTTTAAATAAAAACAAATTATAAATCAAGGTTCATAAACTCTTTATCTGAATGAATTGCAATATAGTATTGAGTACGGTTTATTTAATATCTACCAAAACAGCCATGTCTTAATGTCTTTAACGTCGTAATGTCTGTCATTTTATTCAATTTCAAATCGATATACCGTATTCTGTAAGCATGCATGCGTTAGGATTCCCACTGCGCGACTCACCTAGCTCCCCCCCATCCCAACCCCTCCTTCTATTCCCCCTTTTTGGAAAACGCCGCGGATAAGAAAACGGAGGAAGGACTTTCTCCTCCGGCCTTTCAGCACTGGCTGGGGTAGTACCCGCGGTGCGAGCCCGGCAGTACCTGGGTAGTGATTCTGTAAACAACGCCAGTCGTGCGGACTGTCGAGTGATATCCAAGCGGCGAGATTAAGTAGTCCCGTCAGTGCGAACAAAACACATTGTAGCGCGTGCATTTTCAATTTAGCAGCCTTATACGTTCGACCCATCGTGCTGCTAAATTGAAAATGCATGCGCTACAATGTGTTTTGTTCGCACTGACGGGACTACTTAATCTCGCCGCTTGGATATCACTCGACAGTCCGCACGACCGGCGTTGTTTACAGAATCACTACCCTGGGCCCTCCCTTCCCAGGTCTACGGGAGGGATTTTCACCTCTGCCCTTTTTCTTAAAGTATTTCAAGTTAAAAGCAAGGACTTTTGTCTTTGGCCCTTCAGGCGATTACCAAAAAAAAACTTTTAATAAAATAGTTGACTTTACAGAGCCTTATTTATTTATTACATATTAAACTAAGGACCTGTTTCTGTTTCACAATCGACGAGTAAACTTATCTGCCATTTAAAGTTGGCTCTCTCCTTGTCTATTTTCTAGTGTAATAAAGAGAAAGGACTAAATTTATGTGTCAAATATGTTTTATTTGTCGATTGTGAAACAGGCTGTAAAAGTAATAACTTATACATACACTAGCGACCCGCCCTCGCTTCGCTTCGGTTTATTTGAGTTTTCTATAACACACGTACATAAAACAAAATTTATTATACATAAAAACCTTCCTCTTGAATCACTCTATCTACTAAAAAAAACCGCATCAAAATCCGTTGCGTAGTTTTTAAGATCTAAGCATACATAGGGACAGACAGCGGTAAGCGACTTTGTTTTATACTATGTAGTGATATTCTAGTGCGTGTCTTAAAATATGTAAGTGCAGGTGTAGTGAATAATCTTTTCCGATCGTTTTTTGTCGGATATGTTCGTATTTATCTAGCTTTCTCAATTAGCTTCAGTACCCATCAATATGCCAACTGAGAAAGCAAGATAAATGCGAAGTTATCCGACCAAAAACGATGGGAAAGGATTATTGACTACATCTGTAATGCTTCGAAGCTAGCGGTCCTGGGTTCAAATCCCGGTAAGGGCAGATATTTGTGTGATGAGCGCGAATATTTGTTCCAGAGTCATGGATGTATTCTATATATTTAAGTATATATTTCTCTAAGTATTTATATCGTTGTCTAGTACCCATAATACAAGCCTTGAGCTTAGTTTGGGACTAGGTCCATTGGTGTGACATTGTCCCTTGATATTTATTTTATTTATTACTATCACGTATAACTGAGCGTTAGTTGGCCTTCTCTTACTAATTATGACCCCTTCTTCCATAATAGTCACTTGCCAGATAGAAGATAAGAAGGCTACGTTTCAAACACAAAACCCACCTTTTTTGAGAAAGAAATAACAAACAAACAATAGTCGCCATCAAAATGTTTCATAAAAGGAACAGCATGTGTCATGCATGGTTTAAAACCGTCCATTGGATTGTCATGCCACGTATCTTTAACAAGTTTATTCAAAACACACGTTTGAACGCGAGGCTATTCTGTACACCCCTATACGTAGGAACCTCGTGCTGAACTCCTCACCCGTTTGTTAGTTAAAGCGAGAGGCAGGAACCACGGGTCTTTAAATAGGGTTGTCGAGTTGGTTCATTTAGTTTGTTTTGTTTCGTTTGAAACGGTTTGTTTGTACGTCATTTGTTTGTTAAAGAGGCCTTGTTGGGCTGTATTATTAATTGTTAAAATGTGTCTAATATTAGACTCCAGGATAAGGCCCTTTATTCTAGGCGGTAAAAACCATTATGGTCCGTGATCAGTAAAGCATTTTTTTTTAATTATTTAGACATCGTAAATTACAAAAAATACATTTTATGAAGTGACCTTGAGTGCTGTACTTAAATATATTACATTGTACAGTCAACAGCATAAATAAGTGATCATTTATGTACCTTGTCACTTTAACGTCGTGTTTGAAATGCTATACAACGAAACAATTGAAAGCGACAAGGTACAGAAATGATCACTTATTTATGCTGTTGACTGTACAGTCTGTGAGCACCTTAGAAGATGCTTCGGTTTTGTATATCTCTCTCAATCGCTCTTGATAAGATCGTATGAGAGTGAGTGAAAGATGAGTACATACCCGAAGCATCTTCTAAAAGCTATCGCACTGTACAGGAGGAGACGCAAATGAGATTAAATTGTTTTTATAGTAAGTAATTAACAATGAGGATTTCTTTGACTAACACTAAAACTTTAGCCTCCTGTGAAGCGGTATTGTAAAATCTACGTTATATAAATTTGAAACTATTTTCAATAATAATGATATAAGGGTTCAATTCCCTCATTCGAAAATACTTGTGAAAATTCTACATGATAGTGGTAGAACAATGTAACCTTCTACAAGTCTTCATAAATTCGACACATACACATACATACATAAACTCACGCCTTTATTCCCAGAGTGGGGTAGGCAGAGCTACAGAATTTCCAACAACTGTAAAAACTTGTTGATAATTTTGTAACCACATTTTCCACACTTACTCCCTTACTTAAATAAACGGAATAAGCTTGTAATTGTTTATGCCGTGCTTTGTCACTTTCTTTCAGATGCGAATGTCACAATAACAGATAAGGACAAAGCATGGTATAAACTATTCCAACCTTATTTTAACGTTTGTAAGTAAGGGGGTTTGTCACTTCCAAAAACTTTACTTACCCAATTCTAAATCTAAACACCTACATACCTAAATATATTAGTTAGGTTAGGTTAGCCTACCTTTTATTTTTGACCATTTTTTTACGTCAAGTAACACGTACACTATTACAAAACAACTTAAAGTACTAGCTATAAATTTAATAACCAGGGGGGTTATTAAGACATCACTAGACCCCGTTATCTTGTCGCATAAATATTGTTTTTCAGTAGAGTGAGAATGATTTTTTTATCGACCTTCTTGATATCGATGTTTACATAATGCAATGTAATGGCAGGTCAGTGTATCTTTCGCATGAACATACCGCAGGGTTTACAGTTGCCGCCCAATGTACTTGTCATCACGAAAATCCCTATTTAACCCATAGTTCCGGTGACGAGTACAGTTGTGTAAAATTTATTGTAATTATTGTGGAGAATATATGATTAATCCTAACTAACGTACACTCTAGACTTTTATTGGTTGTGTCTCTCGTAAAACTCGTAATGTATGAAAAGACCAAAAATGTTTTTGAGATTTCAGGGTTGGCCGCATAGTGAAAGGTGTTCAGTATGGCCACTTATTCACCCCGTTCAGGGTTTTCAGTGGGTCAGAAACTAATAAGTAGTACCTCGTGACACCTCTTTGAAATTATCAGTGACATACACTATCGACATTTAGATAGTCGATAAAAAAAGCATTCACGCTCTAGTGAAAAGTAATGTCAGTGCGACAAGATAACGGGGTCTAGACGTAACTATGCAGTTCATTTTACGGTGAGTGTAAGGGACAGAGCTATGGCAGTTATATAGCTCTGTCTTGTTCTCTCAACGTAAACAGAATTGGATAACTGTGTCATAATAACCCCCCAGATGTTATTGACGTTATACAAATCCGTTAAACAACACACACTATAGTACAATTGGACACAATAACACTAAAACACCTTTATATCTCCTTTCAATATTTTTAAAAGCATTCACACATTTGCTCTCGTTTCCTTGTTGTTATTCTGCGTAATGTCGAATATTATCCTGACTTCCGGTTTTCATCTTTTTATGGTAACGGTAATGGACAGAATGGCAACAATTCCTGATTGTTAGGGTTGTTTTTATTTCCTACGATTTTTGAAAAGAAACAGAAACAGAAAAAAAAATATTGCCTTCAGCACAGTAGTTATATAAAATATTATTCAAGATAGACAACAAGAACTAATAGCAAGTCTTAACAATGTCTACCAAAGTTATAGCAAAAGGTTCAGAGTAGTGATTCTGTAAACAACGCCGTTCGTGCGGACTGTCGAGTGATATCCAAGCGGCGAGATTAAATAGTCCCGTCAGTGCGAACAAAACACATTGTAGCGCGTGCATTTTCAATTTAGCAGCACGATGGGTCGAACGTATAAGGCTGCTTAATTGAAAATGCACGCGCTACTATGTGTTTTGTTCGCACTGACGGGACTACTTAATCTCGCCGCTTGGATATCACTCGACAGTCCGCACGACCGGCGTTGTTTACAGAATCACTACCCAGAACTCAGCATATGCTGTGAGACAGATCTGCACAGCGCTGTTTTTCAGCCTGTAGCTGTCTCTCAATGAGTGCATAAGCCTTAATGCCCATAAAGGCAATTAGGTAAGCATCAACTTTATCCTTTTTTCTAGTAAAATCCAAGTAAGTTTAACTTATGTTTCCCCGTGTGGTTGCCGGATTAGAATAGTGCCACTCCAAGTCTTTCCGTGGATGTCGTAAAAGCCGACTAAGGTAATAAAGGCGTATAGTACTGTTAGGCGATGGGCTTGCAACCTGTCACTAATACACTGGTAAACATCTTCGCCTAAGTGTGCAAAATGTGGTTTAAGTTTTATAAAGGCCCTATCATCCCGGCTCATAGACGCCTCCGGAGATCCTAGAGCTGGTTCTTACCTCTCCCAAAGGATTGGGCTAGCTATCCAGAGAGGTAATGCAGCCAGTGTTATAGGGACTATGCCGCGCGCGGACCTGCTAGAGGGGGTATTCTTTTTGTAGTGGTGATTTTTATTTTAATCTTTAATTTTTCAGTAGCTTAGTTTTATTTTAATTAAAATAAGTTTAGTTTTTAAATTTGAATTGTAGATACGATTGTATTGTAATAAATACTTTAGTAATTAAATGTGGTTACAGAGTTATCAAAAAGATTTTATAGTTGTTGGTAATTCTGTAGCTCTGCCTACCCCACTCTGGGAATAAAGGCGTGAGGTTATGTGTGTGTATGTATCTGTATGCCTTAGTTCTTATTAAAATTTCATCAAAATCGGTTTGGCCGTTTGAGACATCAACTCTCGAATAATGGATCGGCATCGGGAACTTTTATCTTTTAAGTATAGTTATCTTGTTTCTTTTGCTTATCTTGACTAGTGACCATTCTGTGTCAAACTTATTTATTTGTAAAGCACTTTCTCCTTACGGCATATTTTTCCACTGCTTTTATTTTAAAAGTTAAAAATGTGTAAAAATTATTCCATTTTTTTGATCATATTTGAAAACCCAATTCTAGTTTCATGTCATTATAGGCTAGGAGCGGGCCGCGACACACTGTATGTTAACACCAATTCATTCACTTACATATCCTTTGCGGGTTGTAAGTGCAGATGGAGTAGGTACATGCGTTGGCGTTTATTAACGTCATAATTATTACACTCGCGGTCAAATAATTCGGGTCAGAGTGCGTTTTTCATACAAACGAGGCTATTTCGAAGCCTTGGTCCCTAGCCAGGGGTTGTTTTGAGTGAGGTTTAATGGTGGATACTCCAAGGTTCAATAGAGGAGGTCAAAAGTTCTTAAGTTACCTAACTGATAGCACAATCAGTTGACACCACAGCGAGAGAGTTTGGGTCAGCATTTGGATTTCCTTACATTTTATTGTCATTTTAGATGTTTTTCTGAAGATGCACAATTCCGGCGTTAGCCGCAGATTCAATCAGTTGGGTGTCCTAGGCACTCTGGAAGTCCTGTATCGATGCTCGGGGTATCCATCATCAGATTTCACTACAAGCATCCCCTGGCGAGGAACCAAGGCTTCGAAATAGCCTCGTTTGTATGAAAAACGCACTCTGACCCGAATTATTTGACCGCGACTGTAGATGTCCTGTGTAATTGCCGAGTTAGAATAGTGCCACTCCATGTCTTCCCGTGGAAGTCGTAAGAGACGACTAAGGGCATTAAGGCTACAAGTTCTTTTAGGAGATTTGAATAAATGATATAACTAAGTCGGCGTGTAGTACTGGTAGGCGATGGGCTTGCAACCTGTCACTTAATACACTGGTAAACATCTTAGCCTAATTGAGCAAAATGTGGTTACAGAATTATCAACATATTTTAGGACCCCACTCTATATGTAATTATTATACTTTTAGTTAAGCTATAGGAGTAATATTAATATCCTCTACATAACTTTTTATTTTAGTTACTCAACGACATTTACATCGGTGACGCGTCGCTCCTAGCCTATAATTAAAACCCGAAATTATGTCTCTATTTTCGATGCAATATCGTTGGAAATACACCATTTTTAAATCTGCCTCACGTCACAACGCGTTACATAGCGGACGAACGAGAGACAGACGTCCAATCGTATTAGAAAAAACAAATGCAACAACAAAAATACTAGTGCAGTTGGTATAATGTATTTGTGAACAGGTTTGTTCACAGGGGCAACTGTGTAACTGCATTATTGTGCAAAATGCGGTTACAGAATTATAAGTATTTATTTATACAGTATGTAAACTTACTAAAACCATTTATTTGAACCCGAGCATGTCTAGGCGATAGATAAGGTTGGGGTATATAAATTATTGAAATCTTAACACTTTTTCAAAGAATAAAGAATGCACTGGACGCAAGTTCTATAATCTGTTACGATGAAAACATTACATACGGGTCTTATAATTGGCACTGAACAACGATGGAAACATTACACATGGGATGATACTTTCAGAGATAACCGACTTTGAAAAAAGTGAGATGTTATCATTTTTATGCTTTGATAAAATTAAGAATATTCGACACACACTTAGCAAAAAATATGGTAAAACACTTAACTCAACTAGCCTAGCAACTGGTTGAAAGATATGGTTTTAGTAAGTTTACATACTGTAGTATAGTTTACATTAAAGGACTTTTTTACTCTCTGGGATTGAAGGCGTGAATTTATGTATGTGTATGTCAACGTAAAACTGCAATATAATCTAAAAAGATATATTTAACGTTGTTTTTTATATGGTCTTTAATTTATTTACCTTAATTAACACAAAAATTACGTTTAAATGACAAGTCGCCTAACTTTCAAACCGCGATATTTTAAATAGTTACTAAGATTATACTAGATATTGTTATTTCCGTATATCCTTCAATACCTTATGTTAACTATGGAATTTTACCATTTTAAGTGCTTCGTACACGAAGGCAGCCCTACGGGACTTTATAATATACCTATACTGTCCGTACGTCCGTTCTAACTTTAAACAGCTGTATCTTTTGAACCGTAATAGATAATCATAGAGGGTTATTTTTATTAAGAATATCTGTTATTAGTTATTACAGTGGATTTAGTAAGAAATAAAAGAAATCAAGAATGTGAAATAATAAAGAGCCGCCAAAGAGTCATCATCAAGTTTTTTATTTTCATTATAAAATAAATAAATAATGTCACACCAATTGACCTAGTCCAAAACTAAGCTCAAGGCTAGTATTGAGGGTACTAGACAACGATATAAATACTTATGTAGAGAAATATACATACATACATATATAAACTCACGCCTTTATTCTCAGAGTGGGGTAGGCAGAGCTACAGAATTACCAACAACTCTAAAAACTTGTTAATAATTCTGTAACCACATTTTGCACTTTTAGGCTAAGATATATACTGAAATATATAGAAAACATCCATGACTCAGGAACAAATATTCGCGCTCATCACACTAAATATATCTGCCCTTACTGGGATTTGAACCCAGGACCGCTAGCTTCGTAGGCAGGACTAGGCAGGGCAACTAGGCCAGCGCGTCGTCAACAAACTAAAACAGCATAAACTAAACAAAAACAACTATACAAGCGTCTTTGGTACGATCATAGTCCTAACCCTGGAATAAAATTGGTCAAGCGTGAGTTGGGCTCGCCCTGATTCGATTCGAAGTCGATTTGGAACTGGAATATAATAATACCAACTGGACGGCGGTACGGAACCCTCGGTGCGCGCGTCCGATCCACATCGATTTTTTTAATTTGCCCTTACCGGTAATCGAACCAGGAACCAGCTACGAAGCTACAAAGGCAGGGCTACTATTACTATCAACTAGGCAATATTGGGGTGCGCCAAAGTTCATATAAAATTGCAAATTAGATTATTGGAACTCCGAAAATGTATCTCATATAATTTTACAACCTAATAATCACACTTCATACCTACTCTTCATATTTTTTTTGAGTACTAACGATTGAAACTTATAATCATCTGAACTTATACCATCAATATTCATGGAACCGTACACTTTTCAGAATTTCTTAAATATCTTACGTGTAGATAAAATTAGGTTAGGTTAGATTTATAAAAAATTAAAAAAAGTAACAGTTTTTTGAAAAAAATTATTATGATTTGCGATGATTATGACTTAAAAAATTATGAACAAAAAAGTATAAGCAAAATTTTTCGGAGTAATGATGAGTATAGTCACAAATCGTTATTTGAACAAAAATTCGAAAGACCAATTTTATATGAGCTAATATGGACCTTAATATTGTCGTTTTGCAAGACAAACTGAACTCTGCTTGTCTTTACGCATTCGGCTTAGATGTCCACATAAACGTTAAACGCTAAATTCAACTTAATTACCTCCGTCTCTATCTGACTACAATTACAAATGACTGAGGGAAAGAGTCAGTAGTGCCGACTAGTCGCCCGACTGATCGTGCGACAGCTGCAATCGACGGTTAACTGAGTACGGTAAAGTTCTTAGGCAAATCCGATTTCACAGTATGCACTTCGATGCTTCGCGATAAAGTATATTAACAGTGGTTCTGTGAACGAATGGGATTTTTATTTTGTTTTTATTGTGGCCGCATCCATTTGTACAAACAGGCTAAGATGTTTACCAGTGTATTAGTGACAGGTTGCAAGCCCATCGCCTAACAGTACTACACAGCCTTTGTTCCCTTAGTCGCCTCTTATGACATCCACGGGAGGACATGGAGTGGCGCCATTATAAGCCGGAAACCACAACTCAAAATAATGAATATAAATAAATAACTTAATTATGGACCCCGATGGACACAGCAACATAAGAAAGAAAAAGGAATTCAAGGAAACAAATAGAATAGTGCCACTGTTTTTGAAATAAAGTTCGCTAGGGTTTATGTTGGAACCATGTTTAGCCTTAATACCTTGTAAAACCCATAAATGCAATAAATGAATTATGAATTATGAATTATTATGAATTAAAGAAAGCGTTACGACTTTACGTGTAGCTATACAAAAAGGTCTATTAAAATTAAAAAAAAAACTTCGTTTCCTTAGGACAAGTTTTTGAATATAACAACTGTGATATACAAGTAGACAGACAGACAGATGAACGCAAAGTCTCACCATTACGGTTTCTTTTTACTTCTTCGTTTAGCCATAGGTACAACTGTAACTTACTTTTAAGTACCGTAAAACTACACAACTATGGTCCTAGCCTGTAAGAATAGTCAAATTTTCCTCATTACATTAATCTAAAGTATGATACCTTACGGCTATTATTGCTGGGTATTATGTAGGTACTGTTTAGCCTAAAATCGATTGTTCTAAACTCGGGGTTTTGCGGGTGGTAGGACCTTGTGCAGGGTCCGTCCGGATCGCTACCACCGTCTTATTCATTAACCTACCGCCAAACAGCATTGTTCGCATTGTTGTGTTCCGGTTTGGGGATAAGACAGCCGGTGAAATGGCTAGCATAGAGGCATTCCATCTTAGTCCTCAGGGTTGGCAACGCATTTGCAGTCTTAGGATTGCATTGCAGTCTTGTGAATTTGAATGTCTATGGGTCACAGTTTCCACTTACCATCTGGCGGCCTGTGTGCTCGTTTGTCTTCTCTATGCCATAAAAAAAAAAAAAAAAAACTCAAGCTAGAGTTAAAGCTATCATATTTTTAGAATAATGTGATAACTAAAATTGGATTATTATTGTAGGCCAGGACCATAGTTATGCAGTTTTACGGTAGGTATTATTGTATTTTATGATTAAAAAAAAACCTGCAGTTTCTTGTGGCGTTTATTTTTTGCAATATATCTTGTCCGAAGCGCTAGTAGATTTTTTTTAGAGTAAGAGCCCTCACGTGGCCAATTTACTGAATAAATATTTTGAATTTAGAATGTTTGGATCACTGTTGCAACTACACTGTGCATCCTAAAGCGAAGTCAACGCTGCAATAAGAGTAGCGTTAAACACCAAGCAAACACTAAGCGACTGGCTTGCCTCGGGCCAGTTCCATTACAGCTGTGTGCTGATTGATCTACATATATAATAATATAAGGTGCTAACAAATTAATCACGGATATTTTAAGAGCTAATTCGTTACATTAAAACATATAAATTATAAATTCATCTTTAAAATAATCATACCTATTATGTACCTGTCAAGATGTTTAACACTGGTTGTCAAAAGTTGTTTTTCGTAAATGTCATTATGATTCGGCGGGAAAACTGTAGGTTATTAAATACTAGCGTCTGAATGATAGTTTAAAGAGGTTCTAGAATGATTAAAGAGGTCTCATTTAACTATCTTATTAACAGGGTGTTTTAACGTAACAAATTTGTTTCCTAGTTTTCTCCAAAAAACATAAGAAAACCTATGATGTTTCATACTTAAATGTACTCCGAGAACCGAGTACCTACTATCAGCTGTAAAAATATCCGTGACTAATTTGCTAGCACCTTATTATATTATTTCTCTATATAAGTATTTATATCCTTGTCTAGTATTCATAGTACAAGCCTAGAGCTTACTTTGGGACTAGGTCATAGGTGTGACATTGTCCAATATATTAAATTATGTGTTAGAGAGGTAAAATTAGTTCCGTGGATTTTCAAAAAAAACCTTTCTTACCAAGGATTGCTTCCAAATTCTCAGTTCCAAGGTCTAGCAGTTTCAGCTTTAGTCAGTTTCCTCTTTTAAAGATATAGATAAATTATATGAGAATTTGCTAGCAATAGCGTGACCTAGACTAACCTCATTACCTAACGAGCCTAGAGCAATTAGGTAATCTATCCAGACAATCCCCCGGGATTGGACCTAATCTGCCTAAACCTCAGGCTAGATACAATGAATTTGGACGCGTTGGTACCTAATGGTGGTTTCAGAGACTAATTGTAAGGGTATTCAGGGCTCATACTATAAAGTTAACAAACAGTATGTTATTATGAACCTTAATTTGTTGGTTTACATTTGGTTATGTTTTGATTTTTTGTGTAAGTTTATCTTTTTAATTGTGTTAATTCTATGTATTGTTGTCACTAAATGGTTCCCGTGGAAAACCAGCTCTGGCCTAAAAACCGTCTGACACTGGTTCAGATGTTTTTGTATTTTTGTTTTTGTTTGTTTAATTTATTTTTCTGTACTTGTGTTATGTAAGCAAATAAACGTTTTTTCTTTCTTTCTTTTTAATTACGCGTTAGGCTAGTTGGTAGTCCTGCCTACAAAGCTAGTGGTCCCGGGTTCAAATCCCGGTAAGGGCAGATATTTGTGTGATAAATGCAATTTGTTCCTGAATTCTGAAAGTTTTTTTATTTATTTAAGTATGCGTTTCCATAAACTCACGTAACCGAGGTCTACACTTCTACACTAATATTACAAAAGAGGAAAGATTTGTATTTTTGTGTGTATGTTTGTAATGAATAAACTCAAAAACGACTGTGCCGATTTCAAAAAACATTTCACCATTCGAAAGCTACATCCACCCTGAGTGACATAGGCTATGTTTTATTTTTCTGCGTGGATGGAGTCGTACGCAAGATCTAGTATATTATAAAGAGGAAATATTTGCTTGTTTGTTTGAATTGAATAGGCTCCGAAACTACCGAACCGATTTGAACAAATCTTTCACCATTAGAATGCTACATTCACCCTGAGTGACATAGGCTATGTTTTATTTTTCTGCGTGGACGGAGTCGCGCGCAACAGCTAGTGGTATATAAATCACTACATAGTATAAAACAAAGTCGCTTCCCGCTGTCTGTCCCTATGTATGCTTAGATCTTTAAAACTACGCAACGGATTTTGATGCGGTTTTTTTTAGTAGATAGAGTGATTCAAGAGGAAGGTTTATATGTATAATATTTTTTATTTTATGTACGGGTGTTACAGAACACTTATAAACCGAAGCGAAGCGAGGGCGGGTCGCTAGTGGTATATAAATTAGAGATAAAATTACATGCTTATGCATATTGGGATATAATGCGATGTCTGGAATTAACGTGCCACTCGGTATTCTGTGCGCGGCGCAGAAAAAGGTATTCTTACAGCCCGAGTGACTCCCGCAGCGGTAAAGCCCCTGGAAGGGGTTACTTTAACCCCTTAGGGAAAAATAGGGGTGGTAACAGTTGGTTTGTGTATCTGTGGCAAGGTAGATCCCAAACGAATAAACGGATTGAAACGCAGTTTTAATTTGAAAATAAGTATTCGATAAATAAAAACCCCTGATATATTGTGAGCCCTTCTTTCAGAGCTGGAGCCTATTTCTTAAAGCGTATTAGTGTAATATCATTAGCGTTTTGTCTCATCTTGTAGTTTTTTTACGAGAAAAAACACTAATATTATTAGACTAATACTTTTTGAGAAACGGGCCCTAGGTCTCTCTTAAACGCCCTTCTTTTAAATAAAACAAACCACATCCAAATCGGTTCACCCGCTTACGAGCTACGGTCCTACAGACAGACATACCAGTTTAATCGGGATGCCGTTCAAGATATATGTATGTATGTATGTATGTAAACACTTTATTGTACACAAAAAAAAAGAAACAGAAAATCTTTTTTTTTTTTTTTTTCCATTTATTTAAAATAAGAAAATACATTTAAAAAAATTCGCATTTACAGCGGGCGCAAACTACGCAGAGTTTATCTGCCGCTGGTATCACTCGGTTTATCTTAACATTTTTTATAATTAGATATTATGAGCTACCCATGTAGGCAGCTTTCATAATGTTGAAACATTTATTAGGGTTGTTACATATTCTTTCGCATATATCTGAGGGTAACTCGTTCATTATACAGTGTGTTACCGGCATGCGGGCATTTATTAAAATTGCCGATAATATGCTGCTTTAGCAATTGTTTGCAAGTATTATCAATTAAAAAATAATTAAAATAACTTCACAGTTATTTTTCTTAGATACTGTCCATTTTTAATGTAGTGCATGTGATGCGTGTTCATCGTTATCAGTATCGCTGTTGCTTGGTATAAGGCACGTCGTGGTACGGGGGCAAATCATAAATAATCAAAGTATCCGTCGACTGTCATTTGCACTTGTCAATTTGCTGTGCTTTACATTGCTGGCAATTAAAATTTTGTTAGAAAGTTAACAAAGCCTGAAAATGTGTTTATTAATTAAATTAATGTCATAGTTACGTTACAGATATACGTTATTTTAACCTACTTTAAAAAAAGCCCGGGTGCTGGTAACACATTGTATATGGCAACATACGAGTATATTCCCAAGTACGCTTTCCATAGAAATTTGTATACTTTGGGAGGGTGTACTTTATCTAATACAATACAGAGTACAGAGATTAGATTATTAGAGATTTTAATAAAAATACTTATTTTTTATACTGTTATCATACCAATGAAGGCAGCTTACTGCAGTGCAATAGTCAAAGTATTATATACTCTACTAGCTGCCCGCCGGCGGCTTCGCCCCGCTGCAAATTTCCCGTTCCCGTTGGAATTTTCTATTTTGTTCTTACATATAAACCTTATCCTAGCAATAACGAACACAACAAAAAGAAATCAGACAAATCGGTTAAGCCGTTCTTGAGTTATAAAACTACAACGATGAGTGGCATTAATTTTTATATGTATAGATTTGAAACCACATAACATTCAAAATGCTTATACTATTACTACGAGTATAAAAGTTTGAAGTGAACTGGAAAATTCTCCACAAGTCTTTTCTTTTTTTATTTAAATCTTTTATTACAAAGATATTACTTAAGTTAGCGTGCTGTTATATAAAACAAGTAGACATTGAAAGATACAGCATGTTCTGGAAATGAGAGACCAAACTTGCCACCGTAACAGCTCTTCCAGCCGACATACACTCGCGTTCACATAAAAAGGTGTTCGTGTCAGGCGGCGCACAAACGTCGCCTGCAGCGTCTCACCGAGGCGGGAGCGTCGGCAGCACAAGTTAACCTTTTACTTAGAGTTCAGTCATTTTTGAACATGCTGTATGTTGTGCTAAAAATTGTACAAAAAATGTTAAATATTTTTATATCAAATTTTGTACATTAATTTTATGGTGTGGAGAAGGCAAACGAGTACACCGCGGGTACTATGATATAGCACTAGAATCATGTGCAATGAAATGCTTAAAGTAAGAGTTCGCATTGATGTGATTTTTTTTGGGGTAAAACAACCGTTTAAATTACAAGCTAATAGACATTCTATCTTAGTCCTGAGGGTTGGTAACCAATGGCAGACTTAGGAAAAAAAAACCGGGCAAGAGCATGACGGTCCATGCTCAGTGTAGGGTTACGACAAACATAAAAACCACGTGTATGAACTAATTTTCTATTTAAAGTTATTTGGTTGCTGTCTTAGATGTTTTTTAAAGTATAAACACTAGTCGCCTGTTATCTCAAGAACTAATAAAGTCTACTTAACTGTGATAGTTTTCCTTTTAAATTAGTTTTATGCACTTTTATTTAAGATATTTTTCTGATTTTTTGTATTTGTAGTTTTGGCTGTAGGGGGCGGGGGGGACACTTGACTCTAACAAAAATTAGTGCTTTAAGGCTTAATATTTCATGAGCGGAGATGTCCGTATGGGACGTCCTAGACGGACCTACAGTGATCAGATTCGCGATGTACTGAATAAGGGCCAAATCAAAAACGCCTGAAACCGCCGTACGTTCATGAAGAGATTGATGAATGTAGAGGAAGCGAAAATTGTGTGTTTAGATCAGTGCACCTGGCGTTTCATAATCTCTGCCTACCCCATTGGGAGACAGGCGTGAAGGTATGTATGTATGTATCTCATAAAGGGATCCCATCGAAAAATTGTTTTCATAAACCTACAATATTTTTGAAATACCTATCCAACGACACTCCACACTATAGGAAGGACGTGAAAAAAAAATACATCCCCACGTTATGTGTAGGGGAGGTACACAATTGGTTTTACATGATGTTATTTTATACCACTTTTTTGGCATGATTAATATATATATTCATGCCAAATTATAGCTTTTTAAGACTAAGAGCCTCTGAGCTAGACTGCGGACGGACGGACATGGCGAAACTATAACCCTATGGAACCCTAAAAAAGTGATAATTTCAACCAGTAACTTCCAAGTTATAACGTTTTAAAAAATGTGTCCTTGAAAGAAAGGATAGACGGACAGATGTTAGTCATACAGTCCCGTGACACTACATTCAAATAACTCAGTTCTCTTCCCTTTTCTGCTCCCAGTACATCTGATAATTTGAGCCAAGCGAAGCGTCACTTTTAATCTCAATATTGAGATGAGGACAATATGAAACTAGCGGGTCGTGACACTACAGCGTGAGGATGAGGATGAGGATGGCATCGACATGCTGGTGATTTACACGGATTATGGATTCGGTTATATTCAGGAATATAAATTGAGTTTGTCGCTCTTTTAACGGGAATCCTACAGGATGCTTTTTATAAGGGATAGAAAGTATCCGTGGTGACAATTTTCATCTAAATTTGTTTAGCCGTTAAAGTGAGATTGTCATTCTTACATCCTTATAAACTTTTGGATTAAGAAGAAATGTAGGATGTAAAATGATTACATTGTATTTAACAATAATTTCTCATTTATTAGTAACTAGCGACCCGCCCTCGCTTCGCTTCGGTTTATGTGAGTTTTCTGTAACACCCGTACATGAAACAAAATTTATTATACATAAAAACCTTCCTCTTGAAACACTCTATCTATTAATAAAAACTGCATTAAAATCCGTTGCGTAGTTTTAAAGATCTAAGCATACATAGGGACAGACAGCGGAAAGCGACTTTGTTTTATACTATGTAGTGATAAATTAATCGCTCACAGGTTAAGGTTAGGTTAAGGTTAACTGGATCAAGGGGACAATGTCACACCAATTGACCTAGTCCCAAACTAAGCTCTAGGCTTGTAGTATAGGTACTACAACGATATACATGCTTATATAGAGAAATATATACTGATATAAATATAAAACACTCATGACTCCTAAACTAATATTCAGGCTCATCACACAAATATCGGCCTTTACCGGCAATTGAACCCAGGACCGCTAGCTTCGTAGGCAGGGTCTCTGCCAACTAGGCCAGCGCGTCGTCACACACACCTTTTCTGTTTATGTTTCTGTTTTACCTTTGTTACTTTCTGCTTGTGCAATAAATAGCTTACATAGGTACATCAATCTCTAAACACTAATATAATTAACAAACACTAACATTCTACTAATTAAATATTATCAAACAATTATTTACAGTACATCACTAAAATCCATCTAATTAAACGAATATCACTGGCGGCCAATATTCGCCGGCTACTGTTGTGAGATATCGATATAATTCGTCAGTATCGATATCTCGCTAGTGCCGTTATTGCCGGTCGTTAATAGAAACCTAAGTCTGGCAGTGTACGTGTTTCCATTGCTTTCACGAGATTATAATATCGGAATTAAATTAAGAAAAAATTGCCTGCTAAGCACTAATGTGTAAGGATCAAAAACATCCCTTTATAATGTATCCAAACGCAGTAATAACCGTAAACACGTGTTACTTTACTCTTTAGGGGGTAACATTTCCCACCCAAAAATACTTCTTGAAAATTTAATTATTACATTATACGTTACATCAGAATCAAGCTACTTATATAGTTTTAAAATTATTTTATAGTAGTTATAGTTTTAAAGGGTGGGCAATGTTACCCCCTAGGACTAAAGAAACCTTAGTTTACGGAACGTATTTTAATCCTTAGAATAATGACAACCTCTTCTTTGATAGCATGTCTTTTAAATGGCTCAATACATTTTCATTTACCTAGATAGCAAATTCCCGAAGGAAAAATATATTTCTTTAAAAAAAAGGCGTCTAAATCCGTCCATCCGTTTA
This sequence comes from Acleris laterana, assembly GCA_963966035.1. Lineage (NCBI taxonomy): Eukaryota > Metazoa > Arthropoda > Insecta > Lepidoptera > Tortricidae > Acleris > Acleris laterana. The sequence goes on along the minus strand of OZ014463.1, from coordinate 1,883,177 downwards.
GGAGCTACGATGCCATAGACAAACTCACAGATACATAGATACACACGTTAAGCTTATAACACATTACCCCTCTTTTTCGTCGGGGGTTGGAAGGGAAATAAGATGCCTAAAACCTAAAAAATTAAAAAAAAAAACTCCTATAATCTATAATCATCATAAATAATATCAATTTTCTTAATTCTTCGATTTGAATCTTTTGTTGTTGTAGGCGTCACACGCTTGCTCTATGGAAATAAATATATAATTGACACTAACCAATCAGTTTTATTTGAATAATACATCGTCATATTTCAAACTGACGTGTTTAAAATAGATGTTCCTTAGAATCCCTAACAACGTTTGTCCTAACACATCGTTTGTCCGAATTTTCATTTGCCCTAAACTCGTTTTCAGATGAATCAAGCAACTTTTTCAGTTTTCCAATGATATCTGCAGTTCAGTTAGAGTTTTATTAATACAATACTAAAAAGTTTTAAAATAGAAGCGGGTAATTTTAGGATAAACGAAAATTCGGACAAAAAGTGCATTAGGACAAATAACGATTAGGGGAACCGATTAAAATGTATTTGGTTGTCATAAGGAAACTACCTATACGCTGCTCTAAGAGGCTACATTTGACAGATGTCAACGCAGTACAAAATATAACCTCAAACATGCTTCAAACTGTTTGTTTGATTTGTCCTGACTCGAGAACAGTCAAATAAATAAATAAGTTGGATATAATTTCCTTCGCGTAAAATCAAACCTTTATAACCTTTAAACTGTAACCCTCCATCAAAAGTTCAAAGTAAGTATCTCTTTCCTTTCACGTTGTCAGCCTAATAATGGAAACAGTTCATGATTTGTCACTCGTCAATTCCCTGTCTTTTCTCGCACCGTCACCATAGCGGTTGCCATGGTGACCTGCTATGGCAAAGGATCCCGTAACAAAAAGATTTGAAACAATAGGGGTGTTCGGAAACTATAGTCCTTTTATCTGTAGAAAGTATACGTTTATACAGGGTGGTAAAAACCGATGCTTTGTGGAAATTACCTGAAATTATAAATGTAGCGTGTTATGAAAAAATAAAATTTTGTTTTATTTCTGAAATTTAGGTGTAGGGTTTTTATTGAAAAAAAATGTCTTTGATATGTTTATTTTATGGATTTTTATATTGCTAGTTTTATTCTACACTTGCTTTGCCGAGAAAGAGATAAGAATAGGTGAGAAACGAACGCGTAGTATCTCGTAGCTGTTGCTACGCTGCTACGGCGTAGCACTGAGATTTAAAAGTAACGCTTTATTTGGTTTTACTTATTCTACAGTCTTTTTTACTCTTTTTTTATGGTATGGAATATAATTCGGCTACCCTTATTGTACAGATAATAAGAGCTATAATAACGTTGGGAATACGATAGCACATTTGGGTTCCAGTAAAGGTAGACGAATTAAAATAAAACTATAAGAAAAATTTATAAAAACAATAAAGAATAAGATCACTGGAACTCGGAAAAACTATATTGCCTATGACAGGTTATAATTTTGTGTTTAATCTCTTTCAGACCAACCTTAGATAAAAATATATGCTAAGAAAAAAAATGGAGGCCGATGTAAAATTAATTTCATTTGAAATAAAATCATGTTAAATAACAATAGATACTTAACTTCCAAATCCTTACACAGGACTTTATATACTTTCGGTTTCTCAATAGGTACTCAATACTCAATACTTTATTGCAATCATTATGTTTACAGAGATGGAAATATAATAAATGGCTCAATTATGAACCCTGTTGGGACGACAAAAATATTCAGAGAGAGGGAGACTTATCGTTTTAATAATTAGAAAAGACTTCGTATTGTTGTTTAATTTACTAATTTGTATTATTATAATTTGTCTTCTAAGTATCCATTTACTGTGTAGTAAGCTTTACGTTTCTATTTCACTAGTAAAATAGAACCACGTTTCCATGAAACGGAATTTCTATATTAGAATAGTACCTAAGTGAGGCGGCGGAAATTAGGATATATAATTATATATATCTACCAAAATTTCAAACGGCATGATGGATACAAAGTCTCTATTTCGTGGAATCCGCTGATTAGCGAGTGGAAGCGTCGTCGTATATCGTCGGACAACTTCGCGGACACGTGTAGTGTGTCGGTCGGAGGGTATTCCGATAAAACAAAAACAAGACCAAGGGTGGGTACTTCGAAAAACTGGCACGCCACGCAAGGTTTTCTCAGCAGCTACAGATGCTTGAAATTTGACACAGTTGAACAACTTGCTTGCCCGCATTTGTTTATTAAGATTGCGCCGAGCTTACGCCGGATGTACAGTGGCGCCTTCATTAATTTTATTGTGTTTTCTAATAAAATAAAGTATTTTATTGAAATTGGAAAAAATATCGTCTGATTGCAAGGAAATTCTTTAGTTAATTAGAAAACACAATAAAAATCCTTGAAATTAGACAATAGTTTTTTGTAGTGCAAATAAAAACACAATTTATGGAATACGTTACAAACTTTAATAACAAACCCTTTGAGTAGTCAGCTTAACGGAAAAGGTGGCCATTTTTTTCCGTTAAGTTGATAACTCAAAGTTGAATTGTTATTAAACTATATGATATACCCTATAAAATGTGTTTTCATTTGTAGTACAAAAACTCACCATCCAATTTTAAGAAAATACTTTAGTTTATTAGAAAACACAATAAAAGTAATGAGGGCGCCACTGTACATCCGGCGTACGCTCGGCGCAGTCTTTAAAGCCAATTGAAGCGGCGGGAGTTCTGCGCCAGCCAATCAGATCACACCGCAGACGGCTTGATTTGCTAGCTTATGCGGTTTCATTGGATGACTATATTAGCCTACATCATTAACTAACCTACATCTCTCTGTGTTTACTTGTAGTGAATGATCTAATAATCTTATCGTATCGTTTTCATAATTATTTTTCTATTACTTACTACTAATTAGTTCTGGAGAAAATTCAGAGTTTTGACGCATTTTCCTGCTCAACTACGCGTGAACACATTTTTTTTTATCATATGTTAGATTCATTGTTTTATTTAATGCTAGGTTAAGTTTTATAATTGTATATTTAAAAAACGACTAACTGTTGAGTTTCTTGCGGCGTTTCTTGCGCTGGTACATTTTTGACGTGTAAAAGTGCCCGTGCGGCCTACTTACAGAATTAACATCTTTTATCTTATCTTTTATCCTAATATTATTATAAATGCGAAAGTTTGTGTTCTTGTGTGTGTGTTAGTTAGTCACTCCTTCACGCTGCAACGGCTGAACGGATTTGGATGAAATTTGGAATGGAAATAGCTTATACGCTGGATTAACACATAGGTAGCATACAAGCAGCAAACATAGGTAGTTATTACATACACATACACATATATAAACTCACGCCTTTATTCCCAGAGTGGGGTAGGCAGAGCTACAGAATTTCCAACAACTATAAAAAGTTTTTGATAATTCTGTAACCACATTTTGCACACTTAGGCGAAGATGTTTACCAGGGTATTAGTGACAGGTTGCAAGCCCATCGCCTAACAGTACTACACGCCTTTATTACTTTAGTCGGCTTTTACGACATCCACGGGAAGACTTGGAGTGGCACTATTCTAATCCGGCAACCACACGGGGAAAATATTAGTATAGTATATTATTAGTTATTTCAATGTGTTATAAACTATTCCAATCGCAAATTTTACCCCTCCAGCTGTTTCAGTGGTAGAGTAACGACCAGTAATATCTCATTTGTAACAGTATTTTTTATCATGGAGAAGGCAAATGAGAACTTAGGGTTGATAAATAAAATCTGAGGCATGAGACTAATCTTAAGATATCAATCCTAAGACTGCGAATTATTGCCAACCCTATGGCTCTAAGACAGAATGCCTCTATCCTAGTCATTTCATCAGAACACAACAATGTGAACACTGCTGCTTAGTGCTGTTATTTTAACGTCATTAAAATGCTACAAACTAGGATAGTTTTGACGTTAAAATGTTAATATAAAAACACTCAGATTCGCAAAGTTAAATCCGACACGAGCTTACGCGGAACATGCAAACAGACATACTATTCATAAAATCCATGAGGCTGCTTTAATGCCACTGGCGAATTTAAATGGGTCTTTCAGTGGTACTATTGGTCGTGGGCGAGTTTGGTGTGAGAATGGTTCGAGTTTGTGACGAGTTAGCAGTGTTTTTTAGGGCAAAGAGCAGAAGGCAAACAAGTACCTAATTAGGCATCTATTTTAAGCAGTAAAATCCTTCTTTGACCTGTTACGGTTATTTTTGAACGTACGATTATTAAAATCCAATTTTTGATAACAAAGTGATTATTGCATTAGTGGTCTTAATTACATTTTGTACAATTTATAAAGTTTTTTCTATTAACTTTAACTTTCAAAAATAGTCCGTATTTAATACTAATCTGCCAGATGGCCAGTATCATCTCATCTCACTGATCGTATTCTGGCCACATCTATTTATAAACTTAATAATAAAGTAAATATCAGGGGGACAATGTCACACCAATTGACCTAGGCCCAAATTAAGCTCTAGGCTTGTACTATGGGTACTAGACAACGATATAAATACTTACATAGAGAAATATACTCGTATACTTAAATACATAAATAACATCCATGACTCAGGATCAAATATTTGCGCTCATCACACAAATATCTGCCCTTACCGGGATTTGAACCCAGGACCTCTAGCTTCATAGGCAGGGTCACTACCAACTAGGCTATCGCGTCGTCAAAGTAATTAATAACACAAATAAGTTGGCTTTACCTGAAACATCCACATAAAAATAAAGTAAAGGATGATGGGCAGTTTTGTATGGACACTGGCCTAAAAACCAATAATGACAAGCCATATGCCATTTTAAAGGTTTTTTCATATTCCACAACTTTTTGTATGGCGGGAAATCTTAAATCACTGTGTGAAATATTAAAAAATCTGTAACATCGAGACGCCTACATAGACGACTTTAGCATAATTACTTTGAAAAACCGCTGTCATTGCATGGCGATAACTTTTTTCACACAAAGATTTCGAACCACCTGCCATAGTAATAGTTTTACAACTTAGAATTACCTATTCGGGGACATATCGCTTGTCCTTATTGGTCATTAGGCCAATTAGCCCACCCTCCTTTTAAGTGGTAAATTTTTGGTCTTGAATCAGAAATCAGGGTTACAAACTCGAAAACAAGAACTCGAGTCGTCCCTTTGGTACCGCCAATGGTACCGCTGCTAAAGCGAAAACTTTTTAATAGGTACCTGAAACTTTTCCACCATATTTCAGAGTTCCAAAAACTCCAAACTCGAATTGTTAGCGGTGTATTTTTTGTTTTATCCCGTTTTATAACGTTTGACGGGATGCCACAGTTGACCGCGAGTTTGAAACAGATTAATAATGCTTTTATTCGTATTTATATAGGTATTTATCCAAATTTTAGGGTTCCCAAGTCAAACTAGAAACCCTTATAGTTTCGCCATGTCCATCTGTCCGTCATGCTACGGTTTAACTCAGAGACTCTTGGTACAGTCGGCCAAGAAAATGGTCTACCAGTTTTGACAAAAGTTTATGTGAGAACTAATTATCGCTAAGGTTGACACTTGTCGCTGTAATAATATTATTGCAAGGGGAAATCAAAATTGTTGTATGTAGGGCAGGCTACATTTTTGGCCGACTGTACTACGAAGTTGAATTTGGCATAGTTATACAATTATATTACGCCGACAAAACGCCGCTAAAACTTCAACCGTAGGGAGTTAGGCCACATTCTTGGCCGACTGTACACACATTCGAACATTGGAAGTGATACAAAAGATTTTAAAAAAGATAATTATTTTCATACAAACTAACCCAATGCCCTTTACACAGATAAGTTTTGACATCGTTACTTTATATTATGTTTTTTCTTTCTTTCTTTCTTCTACTTAAACAGTCATTTTATAATCCCAAACCGACAAACATTATCAAAACAATGCAAGTTCCAAGTTCGACTACAGAACCCATAAAACTTCACATCCCCTGAATTAAATTTCCAATACGAGCACAGCAGTATTTCAAAGGTTCACTAGAAAGCGGATCTCTAAAGCCACTCGGAAAGAGAGGAGTTATATGTCAATAGTCAAAGAAATAACAATTTAAAACACGCCGAAGACAGTTCCCTTTATATTGGCTAACAACTAGGGATGGGACGTGGTCGGTCAAAATTATCGATAAGTCGATACATAAAAGAGCCTTTATATTTGGATCTGATTGCAAAATGGTTGTTTGTTGGGAATCACACTCTGATTGACTTTTTTACACAGACACGGCAAAGTTCGCCATTGAACCCTATTTTGTTAATATTGTATTTCAATTACTGTCTTTTTACAAAAGTGTTTACATACAATTAAATATGTATGGTATGGTATATTAAGTAATGGACGTATTTTTATTATTATGATAGAGAAGTCAGTGTGTTAGAGTAAATTTCTAAATTCGGTGGCATTTCGGTGGCTTGCTTTTAAATAAACGGCGATTAATGAGATTTAAAGAAGTGTTTTAAATTTGTTCGAGACAAATATTTTCTTATTTATAAGCTGCTAACAACTAGTTATTCAACATTTTTTGCAGGCAAGTCAGAAAATATTTTCAGCTTTTATTGATTACTAAACTTTTACTTCACTGTATTTAAAGTATATTGACACATTCACCCTGCAATTTAATATATTCCACGTAAAAAAAAACGACCAATTTTGCATAATATTGCGTTATAATTATTTTTTATTTATTTATTTATTGAAGATTTTTAACAGATAATACATCTGACTTATACTTTTAATTATAGAAAGCCACATCTTACACCAGTAAATATACAAATTGAACTATGGCATGCAACTTGCTAATAAATTAAAAATTAAATATTAAAAAAAACATATCGACAACTATATCGACACGATAGCCTCTCTAAATATCGCCGCGGGGCACAACACTCGGGATTATGATAGAAAATCTTGCAACAATAAATTGTGGTGCTAGGGAGGGGACACATCGACATATTGTAACGTTTGGAAATAGTTCGAACGCGATTTGCCGATATATCAATAGGGTTTTTTTAGTAAGAAAGCAACGTATTGACATGTGTCAATTACATGTGGGATTCTTATCTGCTTTTTTGTATTTGGGTTTTTATTTAGTAATATTGCTGTTTGTGAACCAGTAAGTAGGTTTTACTAGACTGACGTAATAAAGTCACCCTGTTATTCATAAACACGCAATAGTTAAAGTGGGCATGATGTGGCTCTTTCCCTTGATTCTGTGCAGTGCAAATTAAATACCCCCCCCAGCCCCCCAGCCCCCCTTGAACCCCATCCCCCCTAGCTAACCCGGTCAAGTTTGAACTGTTAAATTTATTTGCCTCCACTATCCATTTGAGTCTTAAACTTTGTTCCGTAGATCAAACTAGCAGTTCACTCCTAACAAATCATCACGAATTTTATCTCCTAGCTCTGTAACGCGTTAATTCATTTTGGGTAGTGATTCTGTAAACGGCACCGGTCGTGCGGACTGTCGAGTGACACCAAGCAGCGAGATTAAGTAGTCCCGTCAGTGCGAACAAAACACATTGTAGCGCGTGCATTTTCAATTTAGCAGCACGATGGGTCGAACGTATAAGGCTGCTTAATTGAAAATGCACGCGCTACAATGTGTTTTGTTCGCACTGACGGGACTACTTAATCTCGCCGCTTGGTATCACTCGACAGTCCGCACGACCGGCGTTGTTTACAGAATCACTACCCTGCTCATGTGCATTTAAAAAATAAGGTTACTTTCGTCCCTTTACTTTCTTAAACTCTTATCTCATTAAATAGTTATGTAGATAAAAAAGAACAATCGTGTTTCATAGTTTAAAAAGACTACTCCTATTAAAATATTCAATCAGTGAGATATTACAAGGTCCAGTTTAAATTTTTAACATTTTGTTTTTGTTTTTTTAAACATTTGATATGAAACTTTAAGACATTTGAAGCTCGCTTCAAGCAACGCCGCGAGAAAGTCATCGTCATATTTAAACAGTTAAAATGTTCTTCGTTGTAGTTGCTCAACTATCTTAATCGAGATATCTTATCGCCATCCTTGAAATAGGTACCGTTGAGGAGTTCCATGGCCATTTGTGGTCTTCATCATCAGTTCCACTTCACCAAATGATTCTGAATGCAAATGTTTGAATCGTTACTAAAAATACTAAAATCGCTATATGCTTACCTACAATACTTGAGGAGGTCCCTCAATTCCTCACTGATCTCATCAGATTCAGATTTGGTGACAATAGGACCACCTCAGAAGTATACTGTATATTTGACGGAAAAATCGGGGAATATACGTTCCACTGTGAAACTTATAACATCCTCCTTATTTGAAGTCAGTTAAAAATACGATAACATGCTAAAGGCCATATGGTTTTACCAAGTAAAATAAACAACTAGCCTATTTGCAAGATTGCCTTCTCTTCGACATAAAAAAAAAATGGTCGATTAATGAGATCGTAGACAGATTGCTGTATCGTTTAGTATAGTTCTAGATGGGTTTGTTGATCGAAAGCACGACCGAGAATAATCACGACAGTGTACACTGCCGCTAGTCCCACTTTGTGTACACTCGCTAGCATTGTAAAAGGTTCGAATTCAATAGCGACAACAAAAGAGGAGGAAAAGGCTTTATTTGCAGTTTCAATAACAAACGAACTACTTAACCTTTGTATGTATAGAACAGGCCAAGAGCTAGTTGGGTTTTTGTTGTAATAAAATGGTTGTCTGTAAAGTCGGTTTATGGACGATAATTTTACGTGATAACGTCATAAGAAACACTAGAACTCTTAGGCCAATCGTGCCTCTCTATCGCTTGTTCTGCGCTCTCGCTTGCACGCTCGGCTCAGGTGGAACGTGACATTGAGGCAGAATTCGTTTCGATTTATGTGAGTATGATATTATTATATAGCCTCTAGCCTTCCTCGATAGATGGGCTATCTAACACTGAAATAATTTTTCAAATCGGACCAGTAGTTCCTGAGATTAGCGCGTTCAAGCAAACAGACAAACAAACAAACAACCTTTTCAGCTTTATACAAAATAAAATAAAATAAAAAATAAATATAAGGGGACAATCTCACACCAATTGACCTAGTCCCAAACTAAGCTCTAGGCTTATACTATGGGTACTAGACAACGATATAAATACTTATATAGAGAAATATATACTTAAATACATTAGAAAACATCCATGACTCAGGAACAAATATTCGCGCTCATCACACAAATATCTGCCCTTAGCGGGATTCGAACCCAGGACCGCTAGCTTCGTAGGCATGTTGATGTTGATGTTGAGTGGGGACGCAGCCGAGGCAGACGGGCGGTCGAGTGGCTCTCCAGTCATTCCGCCCTGTTCCCCTTGGTCAGGCCTCAGGTTATTGGCCCGGCGGCGCTCCCATCCAGCACTGATCCCATCTTCTTGTTTTCCTACAGAACAAAAGTGCGTCCTGTAGGTTAATGCTTTTGAGTGTCTCTACTGATAATGAGTCCTCCCCGAATGTGCGATATCTCAGTGACGAGTACATTACACACTCGGTTAGGACGTGTTGGCTAGTTTCCTCTTTGCCACAGTGTGGGCATCGAGGATCCTGTTTGACTCCTATTACCGTCAGATGTCTGTTGAGTGGACAGTGTCCAGTCAGTATCCCTGTCAGTATGCTTAGATTGTACTTACCCAGATTTAGTAGATACCTTGTTCTGTTCTTATTTACCCTTCCTATCATGAGTTTGGATTGTCTGCATCCCTGAGCTGTTATCCATGCCTCATTTGTCTTTGTCTCTATTCTTCTGGCGATGACTCCTTTCGTTACCGTTGCGGATATCGGAAGGGCTGGCTCCGGGCCCAGATACTGTTGATCCGCCCCTGCTCTGGCCAGTTCATCTGCCTTTTTATTTCCTATTGCTCCACTGTGCCCTGGTACCCATGCTAGTGTTACATTGGTTTCTGTGCCTAGATTGTTCAGTTCGTTCCTGCATTCCTGTACCAGGGAGGATTTGATGACCGGATTGTCTAGTGCTTTTAGTGCTGCTTGGCTGTCTGAGTAGATTATAACGTGGCTTCCCGTTATATCGCTTCTTTCTTTGAGATCCTGCGCACATTTCATGATGGCATACACTTCCGCCTGGAACACACTGGTAAAGCCTCCTAGTGGTATCGTTGTATGCTCATTCGCTTCTAGGTTGTAGATACCTGCCCCCGCTCTTTTTGTTGAGGACTTCCATGAACCGTCCGTATAGCATGTCGCTCTGGGTTCCGGTACCTCTGTCTCCCAATTATCTCTCTCTCCTATATGGATTCTGTATTTCTTGTCGAAGATCTTCCTTTTCTTTATTAGGTCATTGTTAATCATGATCATATTCATGTTCACCATTGACTCTCTTTGTATACTTGCGTGTCTCTTGTCCACCTCGGATCCGATCCACTCTCTGCTCATTTTCATTCTATACCACTGTTCTGTGGCTCTCTTTTCCACTTCAAGGTGTACAGGGTTCAGTCCTAGCATTATCTCCAGGGCCTGTGTGGGAGTTGTCCTTATTGCCCCGGTTGTCATTAGACATGCTAGTCTCTGGACCTTCGTCAACTCCTTCTCTATGTCTTTTATTTTAGCTCTGTGCCACCACACTATGGCTCCATATAGCAGTCTGGGTAGGACCACTGCTTTGTATATCCATTGTGTTATCAGTGGTCTTAGTCCCCATCTTCTGCCAATGGCTTTTCTGCATTGCCATAGGGCTATTGTTGCCTTCCGACATTGCTCTTTTACATGTGTCTTATATTGCAGTTTGCTATCTAGTACTACACCCAGGTATTTTATTTCCTTTAGTGTTTCTATCTCTTCACCTTTGATTTTAATGGGTGCTAGAGTCGGCAGCTTCCTTTTATTGGTGAAGAGTACTATTTTCGTCTTGGTCGGGTTCAGGTCTAGTCCTCTGTTTTGACACCAGTTTAGTACCTGCCTTATTCCTCTTATCATGACTTCTCTCATTACACTGAGGGTTTTACCCCTTACTAAGAGCACCCCGTCATCTGAGTATGCTTGCATGTGTATACCCCCTCTGTTGGTTTCTCTAATGAGCGAGTCTAGTAGGAGACACCACAGGAGTGGTGACAGACAGCCCCCTTGCGGGAAGCCTCTGCTCGTCCTTATCCTTATCGAGTCTCCTCCTAGTTGTGCAGTGATCGCTCTACCTGTTAACATAGCCATTATCCATTTTCTAACCGCTGGGTCTATGTCCTCCCTTCTTAGGCATTTCTCTATTGCACCAAAGGTGGCTCTATCAAAGGCGCCCTCCACATCGAAGAAGCAGCCTAGTGCCAGTTCTTTATCCTCTGTTGCTCTCTCTATCCTTGTGGTTAGGTTGTGTAGGGCTGTTTCCGTTGATTTCCCTTCTATGTAAGCGTGCTGATTCCCGTGTAAGGGCAATCTTCCTAATTGCATGCTTGTCCTTATCTGTACATCTATGATCTTCTCCAGTGTCTTCAGTGCGAATGATGACAGACTGATGCTTCTGAACGATTTCGCGTCTTTGTAATTTTTCTTCCCTGGTTTAGGTAAGAATATTACCTTTACTTCATTCCAGATGGTCGGGATGTGACCTAATTCCAGACTCTTTTCGTAGATATCTCTTAGGCTGTTCCAAATGTATTTCCATCCCTTTTGTAGTAGTATGGGTGTTACTCCATCTGGACCTGCCGCTTTATAAGGGGCGAAGGATTTTATTGCCCATTCTCCTACCTCAGTGCTAATTTTTAGGTTTAGTGTCTCCCCTGCATATCTTGTTTCATTTCTGTTGTTTTCTACAGCCTCATGTACGCGGTATTCCCTGCAGTCGGGGAAATGTGTGCTAACCATATGCTGTAGTACTTTTTTGGGGTCTGTAAGTTCGGTTGAACCTATCATTAGGCTGCCTAATTGGCAAGTTCTCTCGTTCGCCAGTACCCTTACTAATCTTGCCGCCTCCGAGTAGCGTTGTATTTCTCCCGTGAAGATTTTCCAACCTTGTGCTCTTAGTCTTTCCCTTGTATTAGTGTATTTGTTCCTAATATTTCTGTATTCGTTCCAGCCTTGATCATTGCCCTTTTTTAGAGCTAGTCTTAGCGCCTTACGAGTTCTTTTCCGTAGTTTCTGTATCTCTTTATTCCACCATGGCTGTCCTTTATCCCCGTTGCACGTTCTCTCCGGGCACGCCGTCTGGTAGGCTCTCGATATGGCTCTGTTCAGATCTTCAGCAGCTCTGTCCAGTTCCTCTCTGGTTTCTGGGCTCTTGTGGCTCGGTGTCCACTCGCTTAGTATGCTATTGTATTTCTCCCAGTCCGTTTTCCTTGGGTTTCTTATCTTTGTTCTTTCCGTGTAGTAGTCCAGGCCATACAGTAGTCTTCTGTGGTCCGACATGCTGTCTTCCTGGTCTACTCTCCAGTCTTTCACATGTTTGCCTATTGCCCCTGAGGTTATCGTTATGTCTAGTACCTCCTCTCTTGCCCTGGTTACAAAGGTTGGGTTTGTACCTGTGTTGTGTATATCCAGGTCATTACTTACAATAAATTCTAGTAGTGTTTCTCCCTTCTTGTTGGTGTCGCTGCTTCCCCACACCTCATGATGTGAGTTTGCATCGCAACCTACAAGAATGGATGTTCTCTTACCTTTATATTTACTGACCGCTTCCTCCAGTTCTCTGGTTGGCGCGTTGCTTTCACTTGGGATGTAGCAAGACGCCATCGCTGCCTTGACTCCCTCTCCGCTCCCTGTCATCAGGCTGATTTCTACTACCACTAGGTCTCTGAAACATATGGTCATTAGGCATCCCATATTTCTTAGGTCTCTACTCACATATATGCATGCCCTAGGAGGCAGCTCTCCATTTCTTTCGAAGTGAAGGTCGCCCCCTAGGCTACCCAGTCCTGTTACCTGGTTTTTCCATGCATACGGCTCTTGCATCAGGACGATGTCAATTTTTTTCCCTCACTATGTATTGGCACAGCTCGGACATTGCGTCCTTGCAGTGCTGGAGGTTTACTTGACATATTCTTATTTTTTTGTATTTGTTTGTGTTGTTGTGTAGTGTGTGTTGTTTGTGTGTGTTGGCCATTGCTGGTTGTGTTTGTGTGTAGTGTATACCGCCACCCGTCCTCCTAGTCCGAGGAGCCCCCGTCGGTTTCCATCTGTGGTAGATGGTCACCGACCTGGGCTGCCTCAGCCTGGTTTCCGGGCTGCAGCTCTGAGCCACCACAGCTGCAACTGCAGCTGCAGCTCTCCTTCCCTGCTGGGGTCTCCGCCGCCTCTTTCACTCTGAGAGGTTGGGACCTCGTCAGCCACGCCCGGATGCGTGTGGCTTGGAAGAACAGCCACTGGCTGGCCTCTTCACCCCACGCATCCTCCACGCTCTTAGGCACCGAGTAGCAAACCCGGGTGCCCGTGACGAGATCCTCCCTGCTCATCTGCATCCATTCCTGGAGTTTCAGCTCCTCTTCCCTGTCCCAGTTTTGGGCCCTAAGGTAGAGGAGCGGATCCTCCTTCAATTCATCCGGCGGGCCCGGGATCCAGATGTTGACCCTCGTGCTGTTAAGCATTCGGGCCAGCAATTTGTGCCCCTGTGGCTCGCCCAGGTCCTTCTCCAGAAGCCACCCCCTCGCTTCTGCCGTGGATGGTGTCACAAGGAAAAATCCTTCCGACACCAGCCCCGACATCGCGAATTGGAGCTGCCTCCCTGGAATGCCCTGCTCTTTTATGGCCTCCGTGATGAGCCGGCTCACAATTCTCCTGACTTCGGTCCCTAGCGACTCATCCAGCGGTACACCATCCGCGCGGCTGATCGCCACTGCGAACTCCCGTGCTTCCCTTGCGGTCGCACGGTTGCCCGCCTGCGAGTCGCCGCGGTTTGGTCGCTTCGCTGGAGGTCGTGTCGAGGGTCCTTCGTCTGGGTCTGTCGCTTGCCGTTTCACTTTCGGAGGCCTCTCCGGCGGAGGGGGCCTCCCCTTCGCCTGGCTATGGCTAGGGTTCTCTCCCCCCGCCTTCTCGCGCTTCCTCTCCCTTCTGCGGTCCAGCCTCGCTCTCTTCTTCTCTGCCTTGGTGGGCTGTCTCTTGAACCCATCGCCCTCCGTCAGGGTTGCCGCCGAGGCGGTTTCCTCCTTCGAAGTATGCGGCGGGTTCAACAGACGTTCCTCCAGGGACAGGTCTAGTAATTCGCTCCACGGCATCTGCGGGGGTCCCCCTTGCACCATCTTGTTGGCGCTCGGCATTCCTCCCGCTTCTGCCCTCTTCTCTACACCTCCCGACATCCGTGGGGGTCCCCCTCGCACCATCTTGTTGGTGCTCGGCATTCCTCCCACTTCTGCCCCACCTTCTACCCTCTCCCCTACTCCTTCTCCCGGCATCCGCGGGGGTCCCCCTCGCACCATCTTGTTGGTGCTCGGCATTCCTCCCACTTTTGCCCCACCTTCTACCCTCTTCCCTACTCCTTCTCCCGGCATCCGTGGGGGTCCCCCTTGCACCATCTTACTGGTGCTCGGCATTCCTCCCACTTCTGCCCCTCTCTCCTCCTCACTCCCGGACTCTGTTTTTAAATTTGGGTTCTCCATACCAATCTTTCTTTTCCTTCGTCCCACTCGCTCCCCACCCACCACGGAGCCCCTCTTGGGGATGCTAAGACGCACCAGGGATACGAGTGGGATATAGGTTTCCGGGGTGAGCTGCTGAGTGAGTCCGCACGATGTCAGGCCCTCCGTCACCACAACAGCGACTCGGGGCCGTACTTCGCCGACTACCAGCCTCATCACCCTAGAACCCTAGCCCGCGGCCAGACTACTGTAAACGCGACAGCCGATTGATTCTAGCTGGCTAGGCCAGAACCTCCCGTGTGAGATGAATCCCGAGCCAAAGCGGCGCACTGTGGGACGAAAATCGGCTCTAGAGGACATAGAAATCGAAGTTCTCATTTTTATAATTTTTTGATGGGGATTGGTTTCATTTGCAGTTATAATGCTAAAATATTATTTTGGTTGGATTGCGTTTGGAAACTGATGAGTTATAATTTTTTTCCTTAAAATTTGTATGGGACGGCATGAAAAAGTCCAAATATCTCTGAAACCGCAAGAGAAACCGTTATATCCTCGCAGATGGTAATAAAAATAATTATTTGTGATTTTTTGGCGTAGTGCATATTTCAGTAATTGCTGCGGTTTTTTTTTTAAAAATCGATGTTTTTTTTGTGAGTCCTGGCGGATTATTTTATCAATACACGTCTTGAATATTTATATTTTGTATATTTTATACTCAAATTATAAATCAAACAATTTTTTGATTAATTATGATCGCTTAAAATATAAACAATTAAATATTTTTCCGGTAATGAGGCGATTATTGTGCATGTTTAATGAACTATATTCAGTAATGGGATTATACTTAATTTATTTTGGTTGTAAATAGTTTGTAATTATTTCTTGAGTAATTAGTTATAAGATTTAATGAGATCCCTTAATTAATTCTGATAAGTGATTGATAAATAAGTAGGTGATTACTTAACGAAGTGGTAAAGGAATCATCATTAGCTCACATCAATAAATAGACCAGACATTTTTCCGAGAGCGATAATCGCAATTATTCTGTATAACTGTGAACATCTGTACTCCTGCTAAAACCTAAAAATGACAAATTTTTCTACCAACTTGGACCTATTTGTCGTTTTACAAAGCAAGAAGCCGGCATTTAACCATGAAGTATTGTTCGAAGCAGTGGTGCAACGTTTGGGTTCCAGTTTATCTGAAGACGAAATAGAAATACTTAGAGAATTCTGTACAAAGTTTACTCGATCTGCAGTTACGAAATGGCAAAAAAGTAACCGGAATACGAAAGACTTCAGAAAATACTACGAAAGTTGGCTTCAAGCTAATGTTGATTGGCCCAGCTGTCTACAAACTAATCTACTCAGCCTTGGACTACTTCAAGATTCGTCGTGTTCTGAGCCTTTGGAATCGTCAACTACGACTGATTTTACTTTACCAGAATGTTTGATACCATCTACTTCAACTGGAACAATGACCATTCGATCCAGAAAACCATTTGAAGAACTATCAATCAAGCAAAAAAAGAGAAGATTCGACAGTTATACAGGAGAAGACTCAACTGAATTAACATATGCAGCGGCAAAACTCTTGAAAGAAGATGGGCGTGAAGATATAGCATCCGTAATTGAGTACATGCTCAAAAATTCTGAAGCAGCAGCAAATATACAAAAAATGATCAAGAAATCAAATACTTCAGTTACATATTCACCAGATAAGGCACTCGGTCTTTACGTGGCATTAAAGCTGACTAAATGGCAATACATGACCTTAAGGGAGTCAGCTATTCAAGAAGGAGCCGAAGATCTTTATCCATCATACTACAAGATTCAGTCAGCGAAATTACAAAGTTACCCTCCGAAATCCGCTATAACCATAACGGATTCATCAGCTCAAATTAAACTTCAAGCTTTACTGGATTTAACTACGCAGAGGATTCTAAAAGAATTACCATCTAATATTGAAGACAAAGAGTTGACGCTGATATCGAAATGGGGTTTTGATGGTGCATCCAGCCAGAGCAAATATAAACAAAAAATGGATGGCGAAAACGATGACTCGAGCATATTCATGGCATCATTAGCACCACTCAAATTGGTTTGTGGTGAGGACATTTTATGGACGAATCCAAAACCCTGCTCACCGTCTTATTGTCGCCCATTGATGTTCCGTTTTGTTAAGGAAAGTAAAGCCGTAGTTTTGGAGTTAAAATCAAAGTTCGAAGAAGAAATTAAGGCTCTACTTCCTACGGAATACAATACAGCTAAAATAAAACACCTTTTGAAGATGACCATGATAGATGGTAAAATTTGTACTTATCTATCGGAAGCTAAGTCAAATGCTACGTGTTACTTGTGTTTGGCTAAGCCTACCGAAATGAATAAGTTAGATTCAGTTGTAGTGAAGCAGATTTCGACAGAATTATATGAATTCGGGTTATCTTCACTACATGCTCGTATAAATTCAATGGAGTGCCTTTTACACATTTCTTACAGACTGAGAATTAAAAAATGGGCTGCAAAAGGCGAGGAACTCAAAAAAATAATGAACGAGACGAAAAAAGTTGTTCAAGACCGATTCAAGGAAGAGCTCAACCTTTTGATCGATAATGTAAAGCAGGGATCGGGTACCACAAACGATGGCAATACAGCAAGAAGGTTCTTCGAGTTTCCTGAAAAAACTGCAGCAATAACTGGATTGGATGAAGAACTTGTTCGCAGATTTGCTGTAATACTGCAAGCAATAACATCTGGAGAAGAAATTGATGTTATGAAATTTAAGGAATATGCCTTTAAGACTGCTCAAAAGTTCGTAGCAATGTATGATTGGTATTATATGCCGTCAACTGTGCATAAGCTATTGATTCATGGAGCAGACATTATCGCCAGCAACGCCATTGTTCCTATCGGAAGTCTCTCGGAAGAG
Organism: Acleris laterana; assembly: GCA_963966035.1. NCBI lineage: Eukaryota > Metazoa > Arthropoda > Insecta > Lepidoptera > Tortricidae > Acleris > Acleris laterana. Next base: position 1,865,603 of record OZ014463.1, on the reverse strand, counting down.
GCTTCCGAAGCTCGAAATAAAGATTTTAGGAGGTAGGAGGGAGCATAATTCTAGGAAAAGGAGTAGGCAAGCTTGTAACGAGGATATACTGAATATGCTTCTATTATCCTCCGATCCTCATATTACGGCAATAAGACCTAGTCTGGATAAGAAGAAAAGGCAGGCATTTTTTGCCGAAACTAGGTCTTTATTTTCGGTTCAGGAAGTCGAACTGGAACAAGAGGTTTCAGATCCGTGTGATCTATATCAAAATGAGTCCGATATAGAGCATTCGTTAGATATATTACCCTAATAAAAAATATTATGTATTGTGTTTATTTTAGTCACATTATGGATAGTTATTTTTTTTACATTTTCTACTTTTATTTCTAATTAGTTATACAGAAAAAATACTATTCTATCACGTTTTTTTTTTATTTTACTTTTTATTATAAATATTTATATATGTAAGAAGAGTATTTGCATTCCGCTACCTCCCCCTCCTACATAAGTTGAAAAAAAATATACGCCACGGACTTAAAAAAAAGACAAAATAACATCGATTTTTCAAAAAAAAACCGCAGCTATGACTGAAATATGCACTACGCCAAAAAATCACAAATAATTATTTTTATTACCATCTGCGAGGATATAACGGTTTCTCTTGCGGTTTCAGAGATATTTGGACTTTTTCATGCCGTCCCATACAAATTTTAAGGAAAAAAATTATAACTCATCAGTTTCCAAACACAATCCAACCAAAATAATATTTTAGCATTATAACTGCAAATGAAACCAATCCCAATCAAAAAATCATAAAAATGAGAACTTCGATTTCTATGTCCTCTAGAACCGATTTTCGTCCCACAGTGCGGCGTGTTGTCATCCGAGGGTAGCTACTGTCCGACCCTCTTCTAACTCAGCCTACCAGGATCTCGTTCTCCACCCGTACGGGTCCCCGCGCACGGCACAAACACGCGGGTGGCATTTTATCGCTACCCATCCCTTTATTTCGTAGGCATGGTCACTACCCACTAGGCCAGCGCGTCGTCATAATATTAGAGTAGATTACTTATATGCATTACTCCTACCTGTGCTACTACGTGTGATTGAATTTGATTGCTTTTACCGTTTGGTTAGTAAATAAATTTAATATTACCTAATAGGTAAGTGAAAATAAATGTGTGTAAAAAATCAACAACACGCATTTTTAACATGTGTACCTACATGAAAAAATTTACGAATGTACTTTAAGGGATCCCTACCAGGTAACCCTTGAGAGATTGAGAAAAATGAAAGGTTGCGCATCGAGTAGGCAAGTGTACAAATTTCAATATTTTCTACACTAAATTACGGATAATTTATGATTTCTATGTAACATCCTATTTTAATTGTATAGTTGTTATTCAAGAGGCTAGCCCTTACACAATCTTCAGATACAATAATAATAATAATAATTTATTTTTATTTCGAATGTCATGGATTCATATTTGTAATGACGCACCTCAACAGAATATCGATAAATAAAATGGTTATTTTTATACGTATTGTTGATAGATACCTTATAAAAGAGAACTCCATTTAATACTATTGTTAAGTTTTTTATGGCATACAAAAGGTATACAAGCACAGTCTTCTTGTGCCTCTATTCTAGGTGGTAAAATACAAATCGAATTTGACCAGGGTAGTGATTCTGTAAACAACGCCGGTCGTGCGGACTGTCGAGTGATATCCAAGCGGCAAGATTAAGTAGTCCCGTCAGTGCGAACAAAAACTCATTGTAGCGCGTGCATCACGTCGAACGTATAAGGCTGCTTAATTGAAAATGCACGCGCTACAATGTGTTTTGTTCGCACTGACGGGACTACTTAATCTCGCCGCTTGGATATCACTCGACAGTCCGTACGACCGGCGTTGTTAACAGAATCACTACCCTGGTGGTAAAATCCAAATCGTATTTGACCTGTTATCGTATTGTTTTTATTTCGGCCTCCATTACTGCAAGTAAATAAGAGTTGTCAATACGTTGACAATACAGGAACAGGTCAAAAACGATATTTTGTTTTTACCGTGGGATAATGTTCGTGTACGTGACCTTAAACAAAACCATTTACACTCAATTTATACATACATATTAATTGGTCATTAAACAAGCCACAATTTAACAGCCGTTAACTGGGAGATACGCACCTGGGCGTAAGGCCTCCTGTTGACGTATGTTATTGACAATAAGTTACAGTACAGTAAGTCTTTGCGTGGACAGAAAAACTGTGGAGTAGACATTTGGTTATTTTTTGGGTTAAATGAAATATGTTTATTTCATAGGATACATAGACACATGTAAATAAATACTTCATACCTAATCACATTTACAAAAGTAAGACGAGCAAAGCAACAAAAATTAGATAAGACTAAAGAACCTTGACATAGTGATAAAAGTGCTGGCAGCATTTCCTCTTTAAAAAGCATCGCTTATTTGCCGATGGAGGAAGCTGCCAAGTTTTCGGTCACCTAATTAAGTTGGTATAGAAGATTTCGATAAACACATTAAGTCTATAATATATCCCAAACTGGGAATAAAGGCGTGAGATTATGTATGTATGTACAACAACTACAATGATTTTTAATTTGGGTCTATGAAACAGAAATCAATTAGTATAAAAACTAAGACACTTTTCGTAAAACAAAGTATCTCAGGGCCCAGACAAGATGCACTACGCTATCTAGCGTTTCTCTTCGATTCGTTTTTAACCAATCGCGTCATTGGTAGATGACGTAATACGAAAAGTCACGTGATCTACCAGTGATGCGATTGGTTTAAAAACGAAACGAATAGAAACGATAGTTAGCGTAATGCATCTTATCTAGGCCCTCAGGTTTTGCTCGACTCCACAGACGTCGTGGTCCCAACTCGGCCACGTCCGGAACTTCAATAAACCGTCGCTACTGTCCCGACTCGCCGGAGAACTTATTGACTGCACACAATGCGCCGACTGCCGACGGTAATGCAGTGTTCCACTGCCATAAATAAATATAAAACATGAATAAAAACCGGTCAAGTGCTTGACCAGTTTTATTTCTCCGTCATCAACGGGTCCAAAACGACTAATGACGTTTTTATTTCACGTTTTGACCAGTTTTTTATTTTCTACATTTTATTAAGGTCCCATGTACCAAGTTGCCGAAAAATAATAGTGCCACTCCATGTCTTCCCGTGGATGTCATAAGAGGCGACTAAGGGAACAAAGGCTGTGTAGTACTGTTAGGCGATGGGCTTGCAACCTGTCACTAATACACTGGTAAACATCTTAACCTATTAGTGCAAAATGTGGTTACAGAAATATCAAAAAGTTTTTTAAGTTGTAGGATTATAGGCGTCCTTCACGTATGTATGTATGTTTGTTTTATAATTGATATAAACTCTCAGCAGGGGCTCTAATATGACTGCGTTTATCGTGTGATATGATAAAATTTAGATACGGCATCCGTCACCTTCTCACACGTATATAAGTACGAGAGTAACGGATAGGCAAGTGGTAAATTTAAGGCTGGTAGTTAGTTATCGTAGCCTGTTTGTGCAAAATGTGGTTATAGAATTATCAACAAGTTTTTAGAGTTGTTGGTAACTCTGTAGCTCTGCCTACCCCACTCTGGGATTTAAGGCATGAAGGTATGATGATGATGATGATGATGATTAGTGACGTATACTTTGTCCACATTTGACACGCGATATAGAGGCAGCAATACGAGAGGCCCTAATATGGGTTCGTTTATCGCGTGTCAAAATCTGAATAAGGCATCCGTCACTTTCTGACACGTAAATAAGTACGAGAGTGACAGATGCTTTATCCACATTTGACACGCGATATAGACGCATACAATTTATTCGTTTAGCGTACCGCCCTTCTGTCACTAACGGAGCTGGCTGAAAATCAGCGCTGCAGGTGTTTAACACCTCAGCATTATGATGAGCCAGTGTCCGATTCGCTACCGCGAAGACACACTCACTACTACTCTTTATTATATTGCTTTATATGTTTTTACTTTTTTTTTCTGTGTGTCATGTGTGTAGTGAATAAATATATTTATCTTTCTTTCTTTTCTTTTTCTTTTTCTTTCTTTTCTGGTTTTATTGCAACACCACAGCTGTTTATCTCCCCAGCTGTATAATCGTCGACCGCTGATTGTGATTTATTAAAGCGAACCCCTTAATTTATTGCTTAGGGGGCATTAAATTATAAAACGGTATTGTTTAGTTAAGAGGACGATTGAAAACGAGCGCCATTTTATAAAGGCTAAGGGATTGATAAACATCTTGTAAAAAGTTATTGGAGAACCATTTGGACACTTTATTGTTTGATTGTTTAAAAAAAACCAGTCATGTCGTTCATTGAATCACAAGACACAACCCAAAATGAGTTAGTTTTGCATTTTAAATTTTTAGCTTTTCGTATATTTTTAATGAAGGAGCAAATTATTTTGGAATGTGTCCGTTTTGTATTCAATGAGCGATGTGTAAGAATTAAAATCGCATACTGAGGGAGTTGTACGTGTTAGAATATAGGTCTTTTTTTAGAGAAAAAAGTATAATGTCAGAAAGAAACATCTTATATTTCCTGTAATAAAAACCATTTAACGTCTAATTTCCCCTTCTAAGTAAAAAGGACGCATGCACAATTTGATAGTCAAAGCAAATTGAACTCTCCGCCTTAAGAAATAAGGTCACTAACACATTCGCGATTGTATGAAACTTACGCCCTTTTTCTATTAAAATATAATATTTCCACTTTCAAAAGAAATGTCTACGTAATTTATTATTGCTCTAAAAATGCATTTTCTGCTTTCGTATTTTATTTGCAAAGATAATTGTATTATTGTGGAGTTCCATAAATATTATGTTGATAATTTGTACTTACGTGATCAAAGAAAAATAAAATGCTACAGATCTTTGTATCAAATTAATAATAGCCCTATCCTATAATAACTGCTTACATTAAATAACACACACACACACATAATTGCTATTAATTCAAGTACCGATGTATTATACAATTGGTAAATTAGTGATGGATGAAAGAAGATTGACGAAAGAGATATACAGATCGAAAGTGAGTGGACGGGTCGGAGGGGGCCGCCCTAGGCGTACTTTTTTGAGTCAAATCGGAGAAATACCCTTAAGTACCCGAAACCGACGTGCGTGCATGACAAGCGAAAGAAGTGAAAGAAATTTATCAAGATCGTAGCAAATGGAAAGAAGTGGTCTCAGCCTACCCCTCTGGGAAACAGGCGTGTTTCGCTTCTTCCACATTCATACATCGAGTCATGCACGCACGTCGGTTTCGGGGACTTAAGGTTCGGCCCTTTTCCAGTATTTCTCCGATTTGACTCGAAAAAGTACGCCTAGGGCGGCCCCTTCCGACCCGTCCACTCACTTTCGATCTGTATATCTCTTTCGTCAATCTTCTTTCATCCTTTCCAAATCACCGAACCATCGAAGCATGCCCTTTTCAATCTGAGTCACATAGCAAAATTTACATAACACAAAAAATGTCAAGTTTCAAAACTCCAAATAAGCTCCACAGTGAAAGTGAGCTTAGAAAGCTTTTGCGGGGCTTTTTTAAATCTCTATCTCGGCCTAGATCCCGAATTGTGTCAGATTTGACTAAAACCACGCACTCCGTCAGTTTGGTTAAGGTAACTCGTCCATTAGGGAAGCTATACTTTGTAAAGGACAGGCAAACTTGGGAGCCAGTGAATTGTGATATCAAAAGAACTAAACAGGTACGTATCAGAATGCCTAAAATTGATAAGCCCAATGTATCAGACTCCCTAAAAGTTCATAATACCTAATGTTTTTTTTTTCTAAAACCGTTTACTTTTCAGGATTGTTACAAAGCATAACCTAACCTAAAGAGTTATATACAATGGCCATTTAAAAAACACCTGAAAAGTTACCGGATTTAGAAAAAATACCATTCGTTTTTATAAACTTTTAGAGATTTTATATACATACATAACTTAATAAATAGATATACGTAAAAAGGGTTATGGCTGCGTAGCGTGCAAAAAAATACAAATTATATGATGGAAAGAGAAGCACATAGGCACGACTATCTTAAAAGCAGTTTTGTTCGGACAAGCGCTTCCTGAACTTGTGGGTACTTAATTATGTTCAGTGTGTTTGACGACGCGCTGGCCTAGTGGGTAGTGTCCCTGCCTACGAAGCTAGTGGTCCTGGGTTCGAATCCCGGTAAAGGCAGATTTGTGTGATGAGCGTAAATATTTTTCCCTGAGTCATGGATGTTTTTCTATGTATTTAAGTATATATTTCTCTATATAAGTATTTATATCGTTGTCTAGTACCCATAGTACAAGCCTAGAGCTTAGTTTGGGACTAGGTCAATTGTTGTGACATTGTCCACTTAGATAAAAAATAAGTGTTTTAGGGTCGTGGAAAACTATATAGAATATCGCTATGGCTATGGATAGGGGCCTAACGCTTCTCAGTATAACGCCATTACTGAGACTCTCTTCGGCTCTATTGGAGAGAAATAAACAGCAGGCTAATTCGTCTAATTTTATATTTTAAGTCAAGAAACGCTGTAAATGGGACATAGATAATGTGACAAGTGTATCTCTGTGTGGAACTTGGCAGATTGTAATAATAACTAGGGACCGTAGCCCTACGCTAACTAGCGTTTCTATTCGGTTCGTTTTTCAACCATTCGCGTCACTGGTAGATCAAATCAAAATCAAATCGATCAAATCAATTCGAATCAATTTTGAACCAGTAGTCATGCGATTGGTTCAAAATTGATTCGAAGAGAAACGCTAGATAGCGTAATGCATTTTGGCTAGGCGTACTGACACTAAATTGGGGATATGATGTCACGGTCAGATATACAGATAAGTTAATGAAATTGTATTCCAATTTAGGCTACTTATTCGGACGAAATGACAATTAAGTCTTATACCTAGACTGATCTCGGAGTAAGTCTCATTCCAGTTTGGTAAAATCGATGGTTACTCAGTTTATAAAATATCTTTCAATTTACACTACTTCTTACTCAGTTTTAAAACTATCTCCGCCAGAATTTAAAATCATTCTAGTACTAAGACTGCGCCGAGCGTACGCCGGATGTACAGTGGCGCCCTCATTACTTTTATTGTGTTTTCTAATAAACTAAAGTATTTTCTTGAAATTGATTGGTAGGTTTTTGTACTACAAATGAAAACACAACTTATAGGGTATAACACATAGTTTAATAACAATTCACCTTCGAGTTATCAACTTAACGGAAAAAAGTGGTCACCTTTTCCCGTTAAGCTGACTACAGTGACTAGTGTAAGTATATATTTCTCTATATAAGTATTTATATCGTTTTCTAGTACCCATAATACAAGCCTTGAGCTTAGTTTGGGACTAGGTCAATTGGTGTGACATTGTCCCCTGATATTTATTTATTTATTTTTATTTACTCAAAGGGTAATTGTTATTAAAGTTTTTTACGTATCCTATAAATTGTATTTTTACTTGCACTGCAAAAACACATCGTGTGATTCAAATGAAATTCTTTAGATTCATTAGAAAACACAATAGTATTAATGAGGGCGCCACTGGACGCTCGGCGTTTGCTCGGCGCAGTCTTAACTGTTCAAAAGATTAAAACCATCTATTTATGTAGGTAGTTTTAGTCTAAGGGGGTGGTGACCCCTTCTTTCACACATCTTTTGAACGGCCCAACTGATTTTAATGCAACCCGACTAAGAACCTTTCTTTAGAAAATTGGGTCAAAATCGGTCCATTCGTTCGGGATCTAAGATACCACAGACAAAGTTACATTACAGAGCAAAGACCACTTCTTTCCACTTGCTACGATCTTGAAAAATTACTTTCGCTTCTTCCACATTCATACATCGAGTCATACACGCACGTCGGTTTCGGGAACGTAAGATTCGGCCCTTTTCCAGTATTTCTCCGATTTGACTCGAAAAAGCACGCCTAGGGCGGCCCCTTCCGACCCGTCCACTCACTTTCGATCTGTATATCTCTTTCGTCAATCTTCTTTCATCCATCCTTTCCAAATAACCGAACCATCGAAGCATGCCCTTTTCAATCTTAGTCACTACATCTTCTGTTATTCCACATTTATATCTGACTTTTTCATTTCAATCACTATTTTACAGTAACAAAACGACCTACTGTATTTGATCCGCTGGGATATTACTCTCTGATTTATTAGATTCCTATCCATTACTCCGCTATGGGATCTGGAAGACAGAATTGAATTAAAAAAACCGAAGACTTGCTCAAGAGGATCGGAAAGAAACTGCCTTAGACGCGCCCTTAAATAAAGAGGCAAAATGGACGCGATTTAGGATTTTTTTATTATACTTTGCGGTCAGTTGAGTTTTTTTTTACACTGGTACACTTATATGCGGGTGGTAGGACCTTGTGCAGGGTCCGTCCGGATCACTACCAACATCTTATTCATTAACCTACCGCCAAACAGCAGTGTTCGCATTGTTGTGTTCCGGTTTGGGGATAAGACAGCCGGTGAAATGACTAGCATAGAGGCATTCCATCTTAGTCCTCAGGGTTGGCAACGCATTTGCAGTCTTAAGATTGCATTGCAGTCTTGTGAATGCGAATGTCTATGGGTCACAGTTTCCACTTACCGTCAGGTGGCCTTTGTGCTCGTTTGTCTTGTCTATGCAATAAAACAATAAAAAAAACAGTGTTTTTTTTACACTGGCCGCCTGATGGTAAGTGGGATTTGTGATTTATAGATATTTGCGTTGCCAACCCTGAGGACTAAGATGGAATGTCTCTATGCTAGTAATTTCACCGGCTGTCTTATCCCCAAACCGGAACACAACAATGCGAACACTGCTGCTTGGCGGTAGGTAAAAGCATAAGATGGTGGTAGCGCTCCGGACGGGCCCTGGGTAGTGATTCTCTCAACATCGATCGGACGGACGAACGAGTGAATGTCCAAGCGGCGAGTTTAAGTAGTCCCGTCAGAGCGAACAAAACATATTTTAGCGGTTGCATTTTCAACTTAGCAGAATGTTTTTTGCCGATGGATCGAACGTATAAGGCTGCTTTATTGAAAATGCACGAGCTAAAATGTGTTTTGTTCGCTCTGACGGGTCTACTTAAACTCGCCGCTGCGATTTCGCTCGTCCGTCCGACCGTCCGTTGTTTTTGAGAGAATAATACCTCTACACGAGATCGTACAATCAGCAGCAAAAGACGCTACGCAACCAAAGAGGTCAAAATGATCTGCACCTGACTCGATTGTCATGAGAATACGTCGTGTCTAGATCATTTTCAGCATGATAGTCTGAGATTAAATTTGGTACCCACCTTACGTCCATACTCAATCTGACATTCTACGACAATAAGATTGAGTTTCCCAAAAGTTACAAATGACTTGACATCCCTGATGACATTGACGACTTCAAGCCTATTTTTCTTGAAATATGTCCAAAATTAACGCTCGTGACTGTACCGCCACTTATGTTTTTTTTTGTAAAATTGGAACAACTGATTTCTACCATCACATTATGAAAATTCTAAATAACTTGACATCAATTTATACAATTACATTTAATAAATTATAGTACCTACTAACTAGGCAAATAAGAAGTAAAGCCTGACACATTCCGCCATTTGTACTTTTATTTTATTGTGCAATAAAGTTGAAATAAATAAATAAATAAATTACACAACCATGAAGTTCCTGATTGTAGATAATGTTGACAACAGTAAAATGTGTGTGTGTGTGTGTGAATGTTTGTTACTCCTTCACGCTGCAACAGCTGGACGGATTTGGATGAAATTTTGAATGGAGATAGCTTATACACTGGAATAACACATAGGCTACTTTTTATACCGGAAAATTTAGAAGTTCCCGAGGGAATAACAATAATCGAAATTTACGCGGACGAAGTCGCGGGCAGAAGCTAGTAAAAAATATGCGACGATGCCAGCTAAGCTTTTGAATGAGGCTCAAAGCGTTATTTATTACTAGCGACCCGCCCTCGCTTCGCTTCGGTTTATTTGCGGGTGGCAGGGTCCGTCCGGATCGCTACCACCATCTTATCCATTAACCTACCGCCAAATAGCAGTGTTCGCATTGTTGTGTTCCGGTTTGGGGATAAGACAGCCGGTGAAATGACTAGCATAGAGGCATTCCATCTTAGTCCTCAGGGTTGGCAACGCATTTGTAGTCTTAGGATTGCACTGCATTGTTGTGAATGCGAATGTCTATGGGTCGCAGTTTCCGCTTACCATCAGGTGGCCTGTGTGCTCATTTGTCTACTCTATGCCATAAAAAAAAAAAAAAATATATATATTGAGTTTTCTGTAACACTCGTACATAAAATAGAGTTTATTATACATAAAAACCTTCCTCTTGGATCACTCTATCTACTTAAAAAAAATCGCATGTAAATCCGTTGCGTAGTTTTTAAGATTTAAGCATACATAGGGACAGACAGCGGGAAGCGACTTTGTTTTATACTATGTATAGTGATGATGATGATTATGCACCGGCCTAGTGGGTAGTGACCCTGCCTACGAAACCATAGTGCCCGGCTGTTAAGAAGTCAATCATGACAGCTGTCATTGCAGTACAATTTTATAACCTATTATTGGGTTTGAGGTTATTTGTACTGGAATGATAGGTGTCAGGATTGACTTCTTAGCGGCCGGGCACTATAGTGGTCCTGGGTTCGAATCTCGGTAAGGGCAGATATTTGTATGATGAGCTGGAATATTTTGTTCCTGAGTCATGGATGTTTTCTATGTTTTTATGTATATATTTCTGTATATAAGTATTTATATCGTTGTCTAGTACCCATAGTACAAGCCTAGAGCTTAGTTTGGGACTAGGTCAATTGGTGTGAGATTGTCCCCTGATATTTATTATTATTTAATTATTATTTATTTAGGAAATAAGGCATAAGTACATAATATTTATTACAGTGCCCCGTGCTTCTCCAAATATAGGCAAAAAATGTGTGTGTGTGTGTTTGTTCCACAACAAAAAACTAAGTATCGTTACAAGGGCGAACTGGCTAGAAATTATGTTGATAAGACACGAGTAAACTTTAATAATGACAATTTACTTTTTTATTGTAACATGTTACAATCATTTCGCTGATCTTAGTTGCATATTGTGGCGGAGGACGATTTCCTCGTACTTAAATACTCATTAGTGCTGGGTGCAAGTCATGAGAGATTGTTAGTATTTTTTTAAAACTCTATCATAATACGTACTACCTATTCTTTGAATAAATGTCAGTTGTCCATGGAAAACACCTTCCGCCCGCGACTCCGTCTGCGTCGAACTTGTTTATATCGTAGCTCCATACAAATTTTAACAGTTTTCACCGCCTTAGGGGATGAATTTCGGGAAAATACTATATTTTGTCCTTTTCAAGGATTCAAACTATCTTTGCACCAAAATTCACCCAAATCGTTTCAGCGGTTCAAGCGTGAAGAGGTAACAGACAGACAGACAGACAGACAGACACACTTTCGCATTTATAATATTAATATGGATATGGATGGGCCCGCTTCGAGAATATTGTGTTTATAGATGATTATATGGAACGTGTAACTTTATGGGTATATCCCATTATAGCGTAATGATAATTGTGTACTGGCAAATAAAAGTTTTTTTTTTGACATAAAAGTCTGGTAAACGATTTATGTGTATCATTGGGCTAGGTTACTAGGCTTTATCAGATTACAATAAACATCGTACAAAACATCCAAGGCAAAAACAACAATACTGTGTTGATTATAGCGGCGTTAGAGTCATTCAAATAAAGACACTTTGAGGAAGACCTGATAAAATGACATGAAATTACAAAAGTAAGGATTGTATTTAGATAAGACAATGGGAACCTTATTACAATTGAAAACTAGTTAAAACTGGATTGCCCACCGGATTAGTGTTAGTCAAATTATAATGTAAGTATGTAGACACACTTTATTGCACATAAACAATTACAAGACATGTTTGTATCAATATAAATAATGTACATAGGCGAACTTTTCCCATATGGGATCTCTTCCAGCTAACCTTGAAGTAGAATAAGTAACAATAATAATAATATCATATAATAGTATCCCATCACTTTACTAAATTAAACTTGTCTAAAGGGCCTCTGCGTATTGGCTTCGGCTCCATGTACGCCTTCCAAAGGTCCGGGACTCCCATAGTTCCGTGATTGGTAAAGACATACATAATAATATTTTAATATTTTAATAATATTTCCTCATCGTCAAAATTTGTTACTCAAAAGACAATATTATCGTTCTGCGTCTCATTACTTATAGCTTCTGCTGTAGAAGTTAATATAATGTAATAAAATATGTAAGTGTGACACTCAACATCATTTTATAAAGTGTAGTTTTTGTAATACTTACACCAAATAAAAACAAAATCGCTTCATCTCATACCTTAGGCCCGCCTCGCTCATACCAGATTACGCAAACGGGTAAATATACGCGCTATTATACGCGGTCCATTTACTTGCGTATTATACTCTAATCAACGCTTTGTGCTATAAATACCTAGTACTGTAATCACAGGTGAATATTGTATGGTGTAACACTCGCTACTGCCATCTTATCCTTTGGCTTACCGCCTATCTGTGTGGGGATGAGATAACCGGTGAAATGACTAGCATGGAGGCATTCCATCTTAGTCCTCAGGGTTGGCAATGAATGTGCAGTCTTAGGCCTGTATTAATAAACTCATCTTGGGTCAGATGCGCGTGACAAGATACGTCAAAGTAAACGTCAAACCATAGAACACTGTCATTTTTGACACATCTCGAGACGAGCATTAGAGTTGAGATTAGTTTATTAATACGGACCTTAGGATTGGTGTCTTGAGATTATAGTTTTGAAAATGTAATGCTTACTATCAGGTGGCCTTTGTGCTCGATTATTTTCTCTTTGAAATTGTTTTTTTACGTGTTTTATTTCGTACGGAATTTATTGATTGAAATTTTAACTTCCAAATCTTTTTTAAATTTCTTTAATACACTGTGATACATTTTTTTTAGATACACATAATAATATGGTTAAATTTCTTACTTAATGTTTAAGACTGTGTTCTAATAAACTAAAGTATTTTCTTGAAATTGGTCATTAGTTTTTTGTACTACATATGAAAACACAACTTATAGGGTATTTCACATAGTTTAATAACAATTCACCTTCAAGTTATCAACTTAACGGAAAAAAGTGGCCACCTTTTCCCGTTAAGCTGACTACTCAAAGGGTAATTGTTATTAAAGTATGTTACGTATCCCATAAATTATGTTTTTACTTGCGCTACAAAAAGTATTGTCTGATCGCAAGGAAATTCTTTAGTTAATTAGAAAACACAATAATAGTAATGAGGGCGCCACTGGACGCTCGGCGTTTGCTCGGTGCTGTTAATTAAAGTGTGAACTCAAATCTTTTCATGTGCTGCGAGTTCAAGTGTTTCAGTTACGCAGTTTTATGAAGCTAACTATTTTTAAGTACTTAATTAAGATATCTAACTTAGAAGTGTCCAATATTCCTGACAGAATTTAGTTTGGTTTGAATTTGACGTTACTAAATAATCCGCAAAATTAAATGTATGAAAACCACCGTTTTCATAAAATTCTCCATATAAACCTATTGAAAAAAACAGCCAATTGCACGTTAAACGAAGGGTCATCCAAACTACTTTAGCAATTTACCGAATAAATATTTTGAATTTTTGAATTTTTGTATTCATGAGATACACCCGCTGACAAACAGACGGACGGACAGCGGAGGACTTTGCATAGGGAACTGTAAAAAATAGATTGACTCTCGCAAGACTTATTAAAAAAACCAATAAAGTAATTTACAACGCTAGTGGCGCCATCTAGATACGTTGTCAAGCAATCTCAATCTCCTTAACGGTCAGTATTACCATACTCGGTGAATTATTCAGAGGGTAACCGGCCGTTGCTAATTAGCGGTTTAACCGGGCTTTCTTTGAGGAAATTGCTTTTGGGTCGAAAAAGGATGGGAGTTTAGATTGTTTAATTATTGTATTTATTTTTGTGGTACAGCCTTGTGAGAGGCCCCACTTTGAAAATCAAAGGTGACCGATACTTTAATGTGAACATTAAGATACAGTTACATTAAGTTACAAGGTGACATACAGGTTTCTCACGGGTGTCCTTCAAAATCCCTAATAACATTTGTCCTAACGCATCGTTTGGCCGAATTATTGTTTGACTTAAACTGGTTTTCAGCTGACTCAGGTAACTTTTCAAGTCTTCTCAAAATACCTGTGGCTAGATTAGTTTAAGGTTTTATTAATACAAAACTTAAAAAAATTAAAATCCAGACGGAAATGGTTTTAGGATAAACGAAAATTCGGACAAACAATGCATTAGAACAAATGATGATTAGAGATTCCAATATCCGTTTCTCAAATATTGTAGAAAACTTATGATATGCCTCTACGTAATCTACGTTATATATGCGACTGTACGCATAATTGGACATTATAAAGCAGATTCAGATTCAGATTCAGATTTTATTACTCAATATAACACAGTATAAATTACATTACATGTCAAATTATATGCAGTTACATTGAGATCGTCAGAAATAGAATTAAATTATAATAGTAAAAATAGTAAAAGTGTACACAAAAACAAAGTACATTACAAAATAGAATAAAATAAAATAAAATAAAATAATAATAATTAAAAGTCAAACTAATTTACAAGTCAAGTTCCATATACTCTTTTAGCGAATAGAATGGGTTATCCAACAAAAGATTTTTAAGCCGGCGCCTAAACATTTCGTCAGATGGTTCGCGTTTAAGTTCGGCGGGTAGACGCTCGTAGTAGGTGGGACCGATGACGCGCGGGTTCTTACCTGCAAGTGCCATGCGACGAGGAACAGTTCTCAAACGCCCTGTATTGCGGAGTTGTTTGCCGACGACGTGTAGCTCGTGTGCTCTTGTTACGCAACTCACCTTTCGGCTCGTTTCATAAAACCACACATGTATTAATGCTTCTCATTATGCACCAGTCACTTCAACTAATATTTATAGCTTTTTTCAATTAATAAAACAAAGTGAAATGACCATTGTTTAAAATTTTCCCGTCGGATTTTCCCGAAACGTTTACTTATCAGTAACGGGGGGACGTGAGATGAAAATCGGGCCTCGGGAAATTCCCTGCATCCCACAGGACGGGATAGACTCGTATTAGGATACCTTTATATTGTGCTCAATGAAATAGGTTAGGAGCTTGCGCCATTTAATATTACAAAAAAATTATGTTAGAAATCATTTTACATAAATATTATAATCTACACTAATATTATAAAGAAGATGGATTTTGAAAAGTCGATCGAAAGTGAGTGGACGGGTCGGAAGGGGCCGCCCTAGGCGTACTTTTTCGAGTCAAATCGGAGAAATACTGGAAAAGGGCTTTATCTTAAGTACCCGAAACCGACGTGCGTGCATGACTCGATGTATGAATGTGGAAGAAGCGAAAGATATTTGTCAAGATCGTAGCAAATGGAAAGAAGTGGTCTCTGCCTACCCCTCTGGGAAACAGGCGTGATTTAATGTATGTACTCGTATGTAGAAAGATTTGATTGTTTGAATTGAATAGGCTCAGAAACTACTGGACTGATTTGAAATATTCTTTCACCATTAGAATCCTACATTATCCCTGATGAATATGGCTATGTTTTTTTTTTCTGCGCGGACGGATTCGCGGGCGACAGCTATTTTACATATTTCGACACAATACGCAATAAGAAAACGGAGTAAAAATTGTGACAGAGCTTGAGCGTCGGTGGCCAGGTAGCTTAGGGGGTCGACTCGTGATCGTAAGGTACCGAGTTCGAACCCTCGCGGTCTTTTATGAGTTTTTCTAACTTAAGTGCATTACCCGATGCTCTTACAGTGAAGGAAAAACGCGAGGGAACCTGCATCTTCAAACAGCTGAGTGTGTAAGAGGGTAATTGCACAAAAGATGCTACAAGGTCGAAGTGTATCCGAAAGGGCCCATCTGTAAGGCAAGATGGCAGAGTTCAAATATTGTCAAATAGAGTACCACTCTGTATGATGCCGTGGCGTGACTATTTGAATACAATCACTAAAACTAATATACCTACATCATTAAAAAAAAGTTTTCTGATAAATGTCTACGTCTTGCCTTTGAATAACCAAGCATAGGATTTTTGTAAATCATGGGACAAATATAGGTATGTGACTTTGTACTAAGGTACAAAGGATACGCTGATCGCTGTTTGATTGAGTATTGAGTACTCTAAAACAGTCTCTCAAATATAAAAATCTGTAATTACATGTTCATAATGATTTTTAAGAACTATCGAATGATACTTTACTAGTGTAGACACCCGAAAAAAAAACCATGCCACATTACAGTTTTGTCATACCAAGAGACTCTGAGTTATACCGTGGATAGACGGACAGATAGACATAGTAAAAGTATATGTCATCTGTGATGGTAATAGGATTCTAACGATACCACACACATTTAAATCGGTACAAGCGTTTAGAAGTTATGGTGGAATAAATAATCATAGATACATACATACATGAACCCAGAAAACATTACACTCCTTTTTTTGGGCAGTCATGTAAAAACTGGGGTTAAAATACGTATTCCTGTATTTCAAATATGCATGTAAATTTTCTTTCCTATTTCTCCTCTATCTCCTAGCGTACAAAGGTCTCTCCTGACGCTTGCTACCCGAGTTATAAAAGATCCGCCCGTCGGCAGAATCGTCAAATTGGTCCATATACGGGACCCTGCGCATGAAAATTTGATGACAACCCTACGGTAATAATACTTTGTATTACTAGGGCTGTCCCGAGTTTGCAGCGTAAGGCCTATGGTAGGCCGTTTTAGGTATTATAGAAATGGTAACACGATGTTTAAATTTGCCTTAAACCGTGCGTAGTGATGTGACATGTATTCTTCTATTATATTTCTATACATAGTATGAAACAAGGTCACTTTACGCGTCTGTATGTCTGTTTATCCGTTAAATCCCTCTACATGACATTTTTTTTACTTACTTTTATAATACACACATACATACATTAAATCACGCCTGTTTCCCAGAGGGGTAGGCAGAGACCACTTCTTTCCACTTGCTACGATCTTGAATTTCTTTCGCTTCTTCCACATTCACACATCGAGTCATGCACGCACGTCGGTTTCGGGTACTTAAGATTCGGCCCTTTTCCAGTATTTCTCCGATTTGACTCGAAAAAGTACGCCTAGGCCAACTTTGTAATAAATTCTCGTATATAGTACACTTAACTGTCTAAGGGCGGGTTCGACCAAACGAGAATACGGTCTTATTATTAAACGCCGAACTTGTATACTAATCTCGGAGTAAATATTCCAGTTTGGTAAAATCGATGGTAAGTCACATAAACCGAAGCGGAGCGAGGGCAAAAGAGAGAGGGACAAATAAGATGCATAAAAAGAAGCGAAATTGAGTTTCAGAGAGTTAAAAAAGAACTTCACAGATTCACTTTTTCTGTAGCCCAAAACAAAGATAGTACAGGAGTATAAAATCCATAATTAGGATTGTTCATATTTTAAGAGTAAGAATAGAGTTTTAAAGCCGTTCTGCATTATTAAGGTTTTGAAATATTTATCTGTTTTGGATTTGGCTTGGAGCCCTTCTAGGTGTATCTTACGGATTAGAAGAAAACCGCTTGAAATTGTATGTTTTAATACACTATTAAAATCACTTTTTTTCATTAAATATCATTTAATTGTTGTAATTTATTAGAAAATGCCATCCCAAATTTAAAATAAACATGTCATCCATAAAATGTTTGAAAGATAAATAAAGATATTTAAACAAAATTATTGGGTCAAATACAAAATTAATAAAATTGGTGTCTTAATTTTTTTTTTCTTTCGCATTAGAAAGTAAAAACCGTGAGTTATTTTTTTTGGGTCAATCCCAATTACTTATGCTCAAACTGCCCTACAGTTTTGATCAGCAGTATTTGCAGCTTACTGTGTATGTTATTCGTTTTTTTTTTCAATAATTGAGTGCCTTATTCATTCCAAAAACTAGATCTGCACAAACGATGGGTTCGTGATGTTATCTATCTAGGATGTTACCTAGTTAACACAGGACAGTAAAGTTATTTATGGCCACTCAATATGCATGAAAATTTAAATGCACTATATTTTCCTTGTACGCTTTGAATGTGGTCCCAGATTGAGTCAGAAGCGCACGACATGAGCCAACGATCACGTTCGTCCTTTGTCACTTTAACGTTAGGTTTGAAGTTTCGTAGGAAATTGTCAAGTTAGCTATAACGATAAGGTACAATATCGAACGGAACCGTGACGTGCGAAATTAATGAGATAAAAACAAATGGCTGCTCCGTCTTTCGGATCAGGGGGTGTTATTCTCTCAAAAACAACGAACGAGTGAAATCGCAGCGGCAGCAGTTTAAGTAGTCCCGTCAGAGCGAACAAAACATATTTTCAATTAAGCAGCCTTATACGTTCGATCCATCGGCAGAAACCATGCAGATAAATTGAAAATGCACGCGCTAAAATATGTTTTGTTCGCACTGACGGGACTACTGAAACTCGCCGCTTGGATAATCACTCGTTCGTCCGTCCGACCATCGTTGTTGAGAGAATCACTCACCTGATATTAAGATAGCGAGGGTAAAAGTTTCCATACACAAGTCTAACAAAAAGCAAGCTTTAAAAGTACTTGTGTTCTTTACCAACTTCAAATCGATATAAATCCTGAATGATCATTCGAAATGAAAAATGATGGAAGAAACCTAAACATGATTTTTAAATAGGTAGGGGAAGATGTGGTGGCTTCGTACAAAGGGAGCATTCGTACAGTGGTCATATCTCGACTATCCAACATGCTAAAGCGTTTATATTTTATATGCGTGACTGCCGCTCATATGCATAGGCTACCCTCAAAAAGTGATGGCAGTGCAGCAGCAAATTTCGCCAGAAATAAATAATATGTGTTTCCGCAACCCGAAAGTAATTTTGGTTCTCCTTTCAATGCGTCTGTCTCTAATAAGTTTTACTTGAATTAGAAAAAATATTTTTATACAGTTGGTAATTAGATGCTTGATATTAATATGTAAACAATGGTTTTGGGATTACTTTTACGGTTATTTTCTATTTTGATTATTTTTCTGATCGTTTTGGTTGGGGTACCTTCGTGCAGTCAAAATACATGCAATTTTATACCGTACGAATGCACCCCATGTAAGTAAAAAAAATATATATTAAGAATAATTAGAATTACAAAACCAGGTCAGTAAGATATGCCTAAAAGATGACTAAAACAGGTAAAATAGCTGAAACTCCAATGAATCCTGGGAAAAAACGAATAGTGTATGAGGGCACCCCACGTATAGGGTACATTCGTACAAATCCCATTTTTTAAGAAAACCATTATATCTTGGCAAAGTTGCTTTGTATCATAACTGAAATACAAAATGACTATAGCCAAATAAATGGATGATAAAGTAGCATTCATCTCATATTGAAAAAGTGGTTCGTTTTTTTTTTACAAGGCTTAGAGTAAAAAGTGTACGAAGCCACCCCATCTTCCCTATTCAGCGATACCCCACTTGTCATAATTTGTTACTTTTTTTTTCTTTTTTACAATTATTATGGCGTCTGGTTGCCGCCATATTGAATTTTTATTCTGTATTTTATCTGTCATTCGCTCATTGAATGCAAAACGGACACATTCCAAAATAATTGGCTCTTGCATGAAAAATCTTATACGAATAGATTCTAATTTAAAAAAGGCAACACTGACTCATTTTGGAATGTGTCCGTTTTTGTATTCAATGAACGATATGTCCTATAGCCTTCCTTAATAAATGGACTATCTATTACTAAAATAATTTTTCAAATCGGACCAAAAGTTCCTGAGAGCGCGTTCAAGCAAAGAAACAAACTCTTCAGCTTTATAATATTAGTATAGATATAGAATAGCAGGAGGCTTTGCGGGTGGTAGGACCTTGTGCAGGGTCCGTCCGGATCGCTACCACCGTCTTATCCATTAACCTACCGCCAAACAGCAGTGTTCACATTGTTGTGTTCCGGTTTGGGGATAAGACAGCCGGTGAAATGACTAGCATAGAGGCATTCCATCTTAGTCCTCAGGGTTGGCAACGCATTTGCAGTCTTAGGATTGCATTGCAGTCTTGTGAATGCGAATGTCTATGGGTCACAGTTTCCACTTACCATCAGGCGGCCTGTGTGCTCGTTTGTCTTCTCTAGGTATGCCATAAAAAAAAGACTACTAAGCCTATATTATTAAGTATGATTTCTTCCTAAGGGAACAGCTACAAATGATTCCACGCAGGGTATAAAATAATTCCCAATTTCCCAATCCATTGCCGGTAAAATATTAACATATAGACGGTTAATGATGTCTCGTCCATGGAGAGTTAAGCTTTAATGTATGTATATTTGAGGTCGGGACAGGAGTTAATCAATGTTTTTATGCGAAAATATCTGTTTGAACATTGTGTCCTCTGTTGGTAAGGGATGAGAGGGAGCGATCTTCATCAGGTCCTGAATGACTACAAAGTATAAACTTAAGATTTAAACAACACCTGAACAGTGTTCGTATTGACTTAATACAAAATTTTCCTAGCACAGATAATAAGAAGAGTTGACATTTTGTATTGTCATCGAGTAGTAAAGGTATGGACTTGACTTGACCTTAAGAACCGATACAGACGGACAGCATTTGAACTGCAATATAACTGCAAAATGGCAGTTCGAGTGTAGTTGACGTAACTGCATCAGAACTAGCAGCAGCTAGCTTGCAGTTGGTGTGCGGTCGACAGAACCGCGTGGCAACTGCAAGCGGATTGCGCGTCGCTCGGTTTGCAGTTTAACGTTACGTCAACTGCACTCAAACTGCACTCGAACTGCCATTTTGCAGCTGGGTTGCAGTTCAAATGCTGTCGGTCTATACCGGCCCTTACAGAAGTGAAAAAAATAATCGGTGACCCATGACATGTTAATAAAACTGTATTATTATCTCGTAAGGCTTGGTAGAAATGCTAAAGTACTTACTATTTAAGTTAAAATAAAATTGTATAGTTTGTTTACAATTCGCAGGAAGGTATTTATTCATTAGGCACAATATGGTATTTTATCACAATAACCTATCTGTTTATCTCTACTCTTTCTCAAGTTATTCCCGCACTGAAAACTCCAGGGTTTGCTGATGATGACCAGCCTCAGTCAGGCCCTCGTCGCTTGCGCCACTCGCGCGCAGTCAGGCGTCTCTTTAATCCCAGTATTGTACGAAATGACATCTCGCCCGTACCGCGAAAGAGTTCGCTTTTAAAAAGATTTCATCATATTTGCTGTTCTTCTGTTTAAATCAAAAAACCGGGCAAGAGCATGTCGGACCATGCTCAGGGTTCCGAAGCCGTTACAAATCAAATCAAATCAAATCCAAATCATTTATTTCAGCCATCTTTGGACCATGATAATAATAATAAACTGAGAGTAAATTAAATTAAAAAATAAACCTAATGTTAGTAACGTTCTAACTATATACATACCTAAGCTAACCTACATAGATTGATGTGCCAGTTCGTGAATCAGACAACAATGATTCACATACTGACAATCGAACCTCTGGGCGAACACCGCCAAGATGCTGTTGGAGCTGGATACGAAAAACAAAAAAAACTATCTCAATAAATTACATGTATGAACTAATTTTCTATTTCAAGTTATTTGATGCTGTCTTAGATAATTTAAAGTAGGTACAAACACTTTAGTTCCCTGTATCCTGCATGTAAAAAAAAGTATCCCCACGTTAAGTGTAAATTTTTGCTCTGGACATGCGCAAAGGTACAGTAAAGCGTAAAGGTTGACCAGTTTAAAAAAAAAACTTTTACGCGTTGCAAGCACAGGTTACCTTTTTAAACTGTGTAACAGACGAGAGAAATAATACTGAACCAATAGTGGCTGTTGTTTATACGTGACCATGGTAACCGTGTATCTGTGGGCCATGCAGTGAAATTACATTTATTATGACGGAATGAGTCATACTCGGTCGATAAGCAGATACTGAGCAAGCAAAAATAGGTCTAAAGGTGGTCAACCTTTTCATTCCGCGACTGTACACTACATAGGGGAGAGCGGGGTAATTGCGAACGGCGGGTATTCGGGAACAGTTAGACAAGTAAAATGACTAATGACTAGTAATAAGCCGGTAAAATGACTAGCATAGAGGCATTCCATCTTAGTCCTCAGGGTTGGCAACGCATTTGCAGTCTTAGGATTGCATTGCAGTCTTGTGAATGCGAATTTCTATGGGTCACAGTGTCCACTTACCGTCAGGTGGCTTGTGTACTCGTTTGTCATCCCTATAGCATAAAAAAAAAGTAATACTTCCCCCCGCACTCTTCCGTCCCGCACCTGACCAAAGTGAGAGTAAAAGTCTGCGCGGGCGCTGTCACAGTGAGGAGAACGTTTTTATCTTCTTTGAGAATGAAAATGAAAATGTTTATTGGGTAAATAAAACCTTACAAGAATTAGAAGCAATACAGTGGGTCCTGTTCTAGGGACCCCTGTGTTACGGGACCTGGTTCCATATCAAGAACAGTTTATATGGGTTATTACCACCTGTTACCACCAATTTGTTAAGTACTCGGTGGTAACAAGTGGGAATATTTTTCCCATTTGTTACCACTAAAATATTTGGGAGGAAAAAAAAACCCAGCTGTTACCAGTGGTAAAAAATTGGTGGTAACAGGTCGGAATTTGTACACGGTTAATCTGAGGTGTGATTCTCTTAAAAACGCGGTCGGTCGAACGAACAAGTGAATGTCGCAGCGGTGAGTTTAATTAGCCCCGTCAGAGCGAACAAAACACATTTTAGCGCGTGTATTCTCAATTAGGCAGCCTTATACGTTCGATCTCATTGATAGAAGCCACGCTGCCAAATTAAACGTACACGCGCTAAAAAGTGTTCCCTCTGACGGGACTACTTAAACTCGCCGCTGCTGCAACGTTCACTGGTCCGACCGTCCGACCCCGTTTTTGAGCGAATCACACCTCTGTCCGATAATTAATTCGTCGACGAACCGACACGCGAGTTTAAAAAAACAACGCTTAAAAAGCTCATCGTTATTGAAAATTCCCATTAACATTGGATCTAATTTAAAATGTACAAAGAGACGGCTCGTGTGTCTGTGTGTACGTTTAATATTCGTAAACGTATTTCCGTGAGTTTGTTCACGCTGATTGTGTGCGCGTTCACGCGTCAGGGGCGCAGCGGGGAGTGGAGGGACAGTACGACAACTAGAAAAAGCAAATAACCGGTTATAACCGGTTATAACCGGTTATTTTCATATAAATCCGGTTAATAACCGGTTTAATTCCTGATGACAAACTTAGGTTCATATCAACTCACAAAAAATATTTATAGCATTAATGTTTAGGTAAGTTAATACATCAATGTAATATAAATATCAAGGGGCAATGTCACACCAATTGACCTAGTCCCAAACTAAGCTTTAGGCTTGTACTATGGGTACTAGACAACAATATAAATACTTACATAGAGAAATATATACTTAAATACATTAGAAAACATCCATGACTCAGGAACAAATATTCGCGCTCATCACACAAATATCTGCCCTTACCGGGATTCGAACCCAGGACCGCTAACTTCGTAGGCAGGGTCACTACCCACTAGGCCAGCGCGTCGTCGTCGTGTTTAGTTAAGTTACTTAATAAATCAATGTAATATAAATATCAAGGGTCAATGTCACACCAATGGTCCTAGTCCCAAGCTAAGCTCTAGGCTTGTACTATGGGTGCTAGACAACGATATAAATACTTATACAGAGAAATACAATACTTAAATATTATAGAAAAATCCAAGACTCAGGAAGAAACAGAACACATCACACAAATAGGTATCTAGGCTGCCCTTACCGGGATTTAAACTTGCCCTTACCGGGACTTGATTAATGTTACATTTTTGTTACATAATAATAAATAAAAAAATTGCCAGTTGGCTTATTACAGGATTAGTTTAAATTTATGTTACGCTAAAAAATATGGTTGTCTGTAAAGTCGGTTTTCGAACGATAATTTTACGTGATAAATCACACAAGCCGAACGCTTAGGCCGATCGTGCCTCTCTATCGCTTGTTCCGCGCTCTCGCTTGCACGCTCGACTCAGGCGGAACGTGACATGGAGTCATGTCATGATGTTTTTTCGTGAGTTCATCGATTTATAAAACGTTATCACGTCAATAAAAGTAAAAATAGCAATTGATTTTTTTTAATTATCTTTTTTTAATCTGTGTACTGTGCCGGAACGCAATATGCGGGGACGTGAACCTACTACAGGATTTTTTGCTTGTGTTTTTTTATGCGTTACCCAACAATGAAGGTAAACATGAAACAAATAATACGCTGATCTAAGCGAGACGGCGGATTTACCCAGTTCTGGTGAAAGAGTAATTCTTTGGCAACATTCTTGGGACGTATTTTTTATTAAACCTGCTTTACTTATAAAAACATTTTTTGTCGAAATTCTATTTTTAAGAACGAGTCTAGTACAGTCACGAGATTTAATTTGTGACCCACCTTAGATCCAAAGTTAATCTGACATTCTACAGCAATAAGGTCGAGTTTCCTAGAAGTTACAAATGACTTGACATCTCTAATGACATTGACGACTTCAAGCATATTTTTCTTGAAATGGGTCCCATATTAACGCCCGTGACCGTACAGCTGGTTTAATATCTAGTTACTAGCGACCTACCCTCGCTTCGCTTCGGTTTATGTATGATATATAGCCTGTAGCCTTCCTCGATAAATGGGCTATCTAATACTGAAAGAATTTTTCAAATCGGACCCGTAGTTCCTGAGATTAGCGCGTTCAAGCAAACAAACAAACAAACAAACTCTTGAGCCTTATAATACCAGTAAAGATGTTTAAAAAAAAATAGAATTGTGAGTCGGACTCACGTACTGAGCGTTTCTCATTTGTTTTTTCAGACTGTTTTATTTTCTAATTAATGGTCACTGTTGTCAACATTCCATTTTTCTGACTCTTTATATTTCATAGCTGATGTCCTCTAAACGGTTAAACTGATTTCAATGAACCGTACCAAAGGGTAAGTACTACTCCGATGAAGTACTTACATTTGTTTTTTTTAAAACGCGTCCAATTCAGTGCATCTGTTTGGAAACTACGATGCCACAGCAAACATAAAGAAAAAAAAGAAAAGTGTTTATTTTCTCCGTTAGTAGTCAAATTTTGTGATTTTATTATGCAAATAATTGGGTTAAATTCTAAAAACCATCAGTGTCTGTGAACAAATGTCTGTTACTCCTTTATGCTGAAACGGCTAGACGGATTTCGATTAAATTTGGAATGAATATTGCTTGTAACCTGACTTAAAAGATACGGTATTTGACTAAAGTCAAATCAGCTTCTTTTTATGAAACGACAAAAACGCTCCGTTACTATGGAATTTATAGGGATTATTTACTTGTGACGTCACAATCATACAGCGTCCTTATTGTTGGATTGTATGAATTTAAAAATCTTAAAATAAATGATATATTGATATTTTCCTAGTATTTTCACATTGTTTTTTTGTTGTTAATAAAAAAAAATTATAAATTTTCAACCTTGTCAAATACCCTATTAGGTACCTTTTATTTAAAAAAACCGTAATGCGACAGAAGACGCTGCCAGAAGCGAAAAAAAAAACTACGGTTAAGTTTTTAACTTGTAAGTATTCCAATAACCCGACTGGATATTCAATCTCGTTATTACCAAGATATAGCCCTTAAAAATCAAGTTCATAATACACGTACCATTAGTAATGTACCCCTATTTATACTGGGGGTTAATCCCAAGGGCTCTCTTCATTCGACGGAGAATTATTTGTATCTATTTTTTTCCCTCGCCCACTTGTGTCAGGTGAGGGTTCATGCGTACCTTTTCCCGTTGTTAAGAAGGCTTAAGCTATGATTAATTGTGTAGCAAAATACAGAAACCGAAAAGTTTTAGACTACCCTACGCCTACGGAGCTAGTGGTTCCAGGTTCGATTCCCGGTTTTTTTTTATGGCATAGAGAAGACAAACGAGCACACAGGCCGCCTGGTGGTAAGTGGAAACTGTGACCCATAGACATTCGCATTCACAAGACTGCAATGCAATCCTAAGACTGCAAATGCGTTGCCAACTCTGAGGACTAAGATGGAATGCCTCTATGCTAGTCATCTCACCGGCTGTCTTATCCCCAAACCGGAACACAACAATGCGAACACTGCTGTTTGGCGGTAGGTTAATGGATGGACGGTGGTGTGATATGTGCGAATATTTTCTTCCTGAGTCACGGATGTATTCTTGTATTTAAGTTTACACATATACATACATACATACATTAAATCACACCTGTTTCCCAGAGAGGTAGGCAGAGACCACTTCTTTCCATTAGCTACGATCTTGACAAATTTATTTCGCTTCTTCCACATTCATACATCGAGTCATGCACGCACGTCGGTTTCGGGTACTTAAGATTCGGCCCTTTTCCAGTATTTCTCCGATTTGACTCGAAAAAGTACGCCTAGGGCGGCCCCTTCCGACCCGTCCACTCACTTTCGGTCTGTTTACACATATAATTAATGATATAACTAACTTACCTGTACGTGAAGTTCTATCATAATTATTATTATGTGAGCTGCTCAATTCTCCCGATTAATTTTTACATGTAGATGTTTAAAGAAAGAACACAAATCTGCGAACAGTTATTATTTAATCATACACATTATAGTTCTTACGAAGTGATAACCATCAAGTAAAAAAAAAGATGGAAAATCATGAAAAAAAGCATTACCAATTGTGCGAAACGAAAAAATAAGGTAATTTAACCGAAAAATTGTATATATTATTCAAATTCAAATTCAAATTCATTTATTTGTCAGAATACAGTAAAATACATGGTCTTATAAATATTGTCATTATTGTTTTTGTATTCAGCATGCAAAGCAAGCGTACAAATATCTGGTCGCGCAATCTAACTTACTTATTATTACCAACTATATATTTACATTTTAGTCAACATTGAAAACTTATAACTAAGAGTGCCTGTCGCTCAAGTACTCCTTGACGCTGTAAAAACTTTTCTACATTAACCATTATTAAGGATCTGGAGTGTATTCAATCGATAAGTTAATATTGGTTCAAAATCGATGTTGCAATAGCAATGTCTTCTGAGAATACTACGTCTTTATTGTAAAACCTTGCGAATACTGAGTAACATAGTGCATTAATGAAATTTAAAATGAATTCGGAAGTTAAAATTGAAATGAATAAATTCCGTACGAAATAAAACACGTAAAAACAACGCCAATTTCATAGGTAAGGACCCATTATAATGTCTGTGATATAATGCAGTCAAATGTGCATTCAATGATACCTATGGCAGGTTATTTATCTTCGACTAAGGTTAAAATCATTATATTTTCTCGTAACTTTTTTTGTTTTTTAAGAAATTTCCAAGTCTCCGGTTAATTTTGGCTTTGACCCAAGCGACTGTAGTCGCCATTATAAAGGTGAGCTCAAAACTGATTAAACTTTACGCTTAAAACCTTTTACCGCCAAGAATTTAACGCCGTCGTGCCCATATTCCATTCTATTCGAACAGAATTATATCTACACTATGTTGAGCTTGCTATAATTTCTCAACAATGTAATGGATAAACATTGTACAAGAACATGAAAATGTTGTCTTAAATTTTTCAGAGAACGGCAGGGCGATTTAAAGGCAAATACAAAGAAAAACTTTTAGTTTTTAGTTTTTATTTAGACATTTAGTTTGATGATAATGTAGAAGTCGCTTCCAAATTATATAAGGTGGTTGAGAATATAGATAGTCTGATAAATTGGAGCACCTTCCGTATAGTTAGGGAATATGAATTGGCCGTCTCTAATCTTCACTAAGATCTTTTGGTTAATATCAAAGTTATCAAACGGTTATCGTAAAACTGCCCTTGTTCTTCAAACAACACCCTGGGTTGAAAGTAGGGAATGCAAGTTAACCGGTTATTGGGCGATTTTGTATGAAAATAACCGATTAAAACCGGTTATAACCGGTTATTTGCATTCCCTAGTTGAAAGGTTAAGGTTAGATAAATAATAAATTATATGTATCTATGAGTATTTCGAGGTCCTCTAAATAGCTATGTAAAAATCATCCGTGGCCGTTGAAAAAAAATATGACAATTTTCTCCAAACAAATTTACCCAATACCCTTTATTCATAACTCGGTTAATTAATGAAGCCGTTTATTTGTAATTAGTTACTTAAATAATTAATTTTCCACAACGTTTATTTACGAATATGGCTTTTCTTCTGGGTGTTCAATTTCATTTAATCATGAATTTAAATCAATCTAATTGAGAAAACTAAACCCATTCTGATATAATATTAAGTGAATGAACATTACCAAAGGCTAGCTTTTATTTTATTTATTTAAAAAGTATTAATTTCTTGTGAAGTTGCCCTTCTCTTTTTAGTCCTATAACCATTTAAATATAAAAAAAACACAAGCCGGAAGCAAAAAAAAGAATTAAGAAACTTACGTTAGAGATGCTTTTACTGAAAAAACACAGACTTTTTTAACATCCTTTATACTTATAAAATTAATCGAATTTAACGTCACGTGATTCATAAGTAATCTATATCAATAAAAAATAATCACTAAATGTATGTGTTGCTAAGCGCAAAACTCGAGAACGACTGAACCGATTCGGCTGATTTTTTTTTTGTTGCGTTCGTTATTTGTCAGGATAAGGTTTTGTAAGAAAAAAAAAATCAAGAAAGAAATCTGCAGCGGGGCGGGCAGCTAGTACCTAAATAAAATAAATAAGTTCACCAGTGCAACACCAACCTTTAAAGGTAAAATTGCTTGTAAAGACATTTAGGTTATCGCCGTTACTCCCAGTAGATTTATTTGACTCTACTACTTCTATTTAACGCTGATTTAAATTGATAAAACTATTAGATACATGAAAGGTAATTGTTTCCCTCTTTTCCCCTTTATTTTTATGGAGCTCAATTTTGGAAAATAAATTCTAGGGCCCGTATTAATAAACTAATCTCAACTCTAATGCTCGTCTCGAGATGTGTCAAAAATGACAGTGCTCTATGGTTTGACGTTTACTTTGACGTATCTTGTGACGCGCCTCTCAGCCAAGATGAGTTTATTAATACGGGCCTAAGTACACCCCTAGGTTCCCTTCAAATTTCAAGTCCCTAGGTTTAAAGCATAGAGGGAGTATAAAAAACGCCAATAGAATAGTACTCTACGCACCTGTTAAAAATGCCCTTCGTTAAAAAGTCGTCTATTATATGACCGCTCTCGATTGAATTTCAAAAGTGTACAATATAACAAATAAATTAAAAACCTATCTAATTTATAATATTTTTTCGTTGTATTCCTTTACAGAATACAACGGTTTTGATAAAAATAGTTCCTTTATTCGGCGTTCAAATGTGTCGTTTAAGGTTTCAACATGACGTTAAAGTGACAAAGTACCAAAGAGTGCAGTTTATAAGGCCGGGCGTAACAGCCCAATGGAACCAAGACCCATCATAGGACGGTGTCACAGTGACATTATAAAAAAAAGGACACTTCTTACGAGTTGAATCATAACGTCACTGTGACACAATTAATAATAAGTAGGGTGTTATTCTCTCAAAAACAACAGACGGTCGGACGAACGAGCGAAATCGCAGCGGCGAGTTTAAGTAGTCCCGTCAGAGCGAACAAAACACATTTTAGCGCGAGCATTTTCAATTAAGCAGCCTTATACGTTCGATCCATCATCGGCAGAAACCATGCTGCTAAATTGAAAATGAACGCGCTAAAATATGTTTTACTCGCACTGACGGGACTATTTAAACTCGCCGCTTGGACATTCATTCGTAAGTCCGTCCGACCGTCGTTGTTCAGAGAATCACTACCCTGATAGTACTTATTTATAGCGACAAATAAGACGTTTTAAGGTAACAATAGGTATCGCAAAAGTTTTTTTTGCTTCTCAGCTATTTTGTTGCGTCTCACTGTGGAACGAAAATGGCCTCTCCATAGAAATAGGGACTTAATTTTCTAAGTGCCTATTTTTTTAATTGAAATCGAATCTACTCCTCATAATTAGGTAAAAAAATGAATATGGGTCAATTTGGCTGGAAAACCGCCGAGTAATAATTTTTTTACTAAAATGTTGTATGGAGCGTATATGAAAAAACGGAATATCTCAGAAAGTGCACAATTTCCCGTAATATCCTTCCGCAGGAATTTAGTACCAATTATTTATGATTTTTCGGCGTACTCAAAATTTCCCGGGCAGGTGCACTTTTTTAAAAAAAAATCAAAAACGTTTTATATAGGGAAAACTTGGTTTTTAGGAGGTATTTAAGTTTGCACGACACGTTTAATCGTGGGATAAAATTAAATAATGGCTTTAGATGAGATGGATGTTCAAAAATGAGGTCATTGGAATAATGACATTTCTCACTTTTTGGCCCTTTATCTCCCTGCCCCCTAATGAGCACAATCGGTGCTCATTAAGTGTATGATTAAAAGTAAAAATTAACTAAATCACTCTTAATTATTCTTAATTAGTTGGCATTAAGTAAAAGTATAAATTAAATATTATCTTATTATCATTAAGGATGATGATTACCCAGATTTCATTAGTAATGTGCAATAAATAGGTTGCAGTTTAATTTTATTGTTCTGCGTCACCTATTTCGGCATCCAATTCCGAATCATTTTGCGATTCGGAATTGATTAGAAGGTCCAAGGTCTCAATAAATAAGGTTTGTTTGTTCCTTTTATTCAGTGTTGGCCTCATTGCGGTAAGTTTGGGATCCGATGACAGAAGTAACATATTGAGAATGTCATGATTTTAATCTTGTCTACTCTTTTTCTGTGAGTTGTGTTCCCTGAACCTTCTAAAGTCTTTATTCCGGGCCTCTGACGCTTCTTCTGAGAGATTGCCGATCGGTATAACTGCGTTATGGGCTATAATGTCTGCTCCATGCACCAGTAATTTATGAACCGTTGCGGACATATGATACCAGTTGTATAATTCCACATATTTTTTTACTGTATCGTGGGCGTTATCTTTATATTTGTTGACGTCTATAACCTCTCCTGAAGTAACTGCTTGCAAGATTACTGCAAATCTCCTGATTAATCCCTCATCTAGTCCTGTAATGCTTGCTGTTTTACAGGGGTCCTCAAAAAACTTTCTGGCTGTGTTTCCATCATTAGTTGTCCCTGACCCCTGTTTGACCACATCTATCAAGAGATTCATTTCTTCCTTAAAACGATCTTGAATGATTTTCTTCCTTGATGCCATTTTTTCTTTTAGCTCGTTTCCTCTCGCAGCCCATTGTTTAAAATCCTGGCGATATGCTATGTGAAGAAGGCATTCCATCGTATTGATGCGAGCATGTAGAGATGATAACCCATATTGGTATATACCAGTATCCACAGGTTTTGTAAGAACTTTATCAAGAAGGTTCATCTCCGTTGGTTTAGCCAAACATAAACTGCAAGTTGCATTTGATCTGGCTTTTGAAAGAAAAGTGCATATTTTGCCGTCCAACATCGTCATCTTCAGTTCATGCTTCACTGTGTTGGTTTTGTGTTCTGTGGGTAGTAGATCTTCAATTTCCTTGTCTATCTCCGTTTTCTGAGCAAGCACAACGGCTTCGTTTTCCTTAATGAACTTGAACTGTATTGGACGACAATATAACGCTGAACAAGGCTTGGGATTCGTCCATATTGTATCAGTTCCTGAAGTTAATTTTAATGGTACCAGGGTTGTCATGAAAACACTAGAATCATCTTGCTCGGAGTCACTCATCTTTTGCTTGTACCTGCTTTGGCTCGAAGCACCATCAAACCCCCATTTAGAAATAAGTACCATCTGTTTGTCTTCTACGTGCTCCGGTATACTATCCATTATTCTGTTCACTGTAATATTCAATAATTATTGCAGTTTAATTTTGGCTGAAGAATCCGTAATAGTTATTGATTCACTCGGAGGATAGCAATCTAGTTTAGCTTTTTGTACTCTGTAGTATGACGGATACACATTTTCTGCACCTTCTCTAATAGCACTCTCTCGCAGGATCATATATTGCCATTTAGACAACTTGAGTGAAATAAAAAGACTTAGTGCTTTTTCAGGTGTATATATCGTAGATGTTACGGGTTTCTTCGTAGAGATTGTCACTTCTCTTAATTTAGATGCTACTTCTGGGTTTTTCAGCATATATTCAATTACGGCCGCAATATCATCGCGGCCATCCTGCTTAAAACGTTCTGCTGCAGCATATGCCAATTCATCAGCGTTTTCGGATTGTAAGTCACTCGATCTTTTTTTCTTCTGTTTGGTTCCCAGATCTTCGAATGACTTACGTTTTGTTGTAGTCATTGTTCCAACCGATGAGGTCGATCCTTCATAGTTTAAATCACCTGATTCTTGGGTGGGTGAATCGGATCGCCAAACTACAAAGCTTGGCCAATCAACATTTTCCATAAGCCAATGTTCATAAGTACTTCTAAACTTTTTCGTATCTCTTCGGCACTTCTGCCATCTTTCCAAAGCAGCTCTTGAAAATCTTTGGCAAAATTCCTTGAGGGTATCATAGTCTTCTTCAGATAGTTGTCCATTGATTTTAGTAACCACTTCTTCCATCAAGGCTTTGTAGTTAAAAGAAGGTTCCTGATTTCTCAAAATCACGTACAAATCTAAGTTGGTCGTTAAACCCTCCATTGCTTGCAGTTGAAATGTTCCAGAAGGAATAAACCATAAAATTGAACTGCAACCTATTTATTGCATATTACTAATGAGAACCCATTGAAATCTGGGTAATTATCATCCTTAATGATAATAAGATAATATTTAATTTATTTTTTTACTTAATGCCAACTCATTAAGAATAATTAAGAGTGATTTAGTAAATTTTTACTTTTAATCATACACTTAATGAGCACCGATTGTGCTCATTAGGGGGCAGGGAGATAAAGGGCCAAAAAGTGAGATATGTCATTATTCCAATGACCTCATTTTTGAACATCCATCTCATCTAAAGCCATTATTTAATTTTATCCCACGATTAAACGTGTCTTGCAAACTTAAATACCTCCTAAAAACCAAGTTTTCCCTATATAAAACGTTTTTGATTTTTTTTAAAAAAAGTGCACCTGCCCGGGAAATTTTGAGAACGCCGAAAAATCATAAATAATTGGTACTAAATTCCTGCGGAAGGATATTACGGGAAATTGTGCACTTTCTGAGATATTCCGTTTTTTCATATACGCTCCATACAAAATTTTATAAAAAAAATTATTACTCGGCGGTTTTCCAGCCAAATTGACCCATATTCATTTTTTTACCTAATTATGAGGAGTAGATTCGATTTCAATTAAAAAAATAGGCACTTAGAAAATTAAGTCCCTATTTCTATGGAGAGGCCATTTTCGTTCCACAGTGCGTCTGTCGCAAACTGGACGCTTGTCTCAAATGAATTGCGCCTGAACGGTCGGATAAAAGCTCTTTAGTTGCACAAAAGAACTGTTGTATCCTCTTACGGAGTGCACGATATACATTGACTGTTATGGAAAGAAAATAATAATCAATATTGGACCCAAATACCAAACCCCATGGATTTGATGCTCCTCGTCCAGTGTGGGTAAAACTATGGGGCTAGACAAGTTGCCATCGTTCACGAATGCTAGCGTTAGGCGATCACTTTGGTGATCACCTGTCACATGGCGCTTTCAAAATTAAATAGGCTAGACAATCAGTTTTCAGCATGCCTATTGTAACGAGTGATAATATCACGTGACTTACATCATTCCCATACATTTTTCAATGACAACACATGTCGCCAGTGATCACCTAACGCTAGCGTTCGTGAACGATGGCAACTTGTCTAGCCCCACTGAATAGATTCAGAACCGGACACGGACGATCCAACCATCATCTACACAAATGGGGGCTCAGAGAGTCGCCATCCTGCGAGTGCGGAGAGCCTGACCAAACTCTAGCTCACATCGTGAATGATTGTCTGCTCCAGTGCTTCCCTGGCGGTATGTCCGAGCTGCACCAGCTCTCTGCAGCGGCCAAAGACTGGCTAGTAAACCTAAAAATAGACGTATAGGATCCAGCGCTAAGATTAATATAGCCATACGAAATGATGATGATCAATATTGGAGAACAAACACATTAATTGGCCTAGTCCCAAACTAAGCTCTAGGCTTGTACTCGTACTATGGGTAGACAACGATATGAATACTAAAATAGAGAAACAAATACTTAAATACCGTAAAACGTAAATCGTAGGGACATAACCTAGAATAAGTCATAACTTGTTACAAATAAGAACAATTATTAAATGGACAATAACGTTACGTCTATTGGAAATAATTTCAGTCTTATAATTTTTTTTTTAAGGTTACATAGATGACCTTTATTGCACATAAACAATTACAGGACAAATAAATTTACAATAAATTAAAACTAAAATAAAACCTACTTATCACTAAACTAAATACTATAAAATTAAAACTAAATAAAAACTAAAAACTAAGAAAGGGCCCCCGTGGCAAAGTACCACAGATGCTGGCAGCATTTCCTCGTTGTACAGCAATGCTTAAGCGTTGGCCGAGGAAGCTGCCAGCTCTATGGTCTCCGTTGGTTTCTATTAGCCTTTTTGATAACTCCTTAAAAAGGCTAATAGCACCGGGTCCCCACGGACCAAGGGTCTCGACGCCAAAAGGAACGAAGTGATATTCCGCACCGAGACCCTTGTACTTATTTTTCTTCATGCTTTCGGCCGCCTCAGCCGCCGCGCCTGGTTTAATTACCGTTCCGCGGAGGTGTGACGAGGCTAGGGTGTCTACACAAGTAGCATCCCACACCAGCACTCGCCCCATACTCCACGGAATTAAAGACATACCGTCAGGTCTCTTGCCGTCGTCCCTAGCGATACCGGTTGGCTCTAGTAAAGCGGGAACGTTGACGGAGGCAAGAGACCGGCGGATAATGTCATTGAGCGCGGCGTGTCTAGAGAAGCGGCCCGCACTTTTTTGGCATGAAAGTCCGTGGTGACCCAGACAATCGACTTCATTGCCACAGGGGCATATGTGTGGAGAGCAGACCCGGACACCAAGACGCAAACAAGTTGAAATTCGGAGTGTTTCAGGCTCTAAAAAAGTACCAGTATTTGGCGATGGGTGTGCATGTAGCCAGTAGCCAGCTTCTTTGGTTCCCACCGCCAAGAGCCTGGCACGCTCAGACCCTGAACTGCTCCTTATAAGGGTGTTATAAGTTATATTAGAGGTTATGTCATCCCAACACCTCTGAGAATTTAAATTGTCTGGAAAATTACTGCTTGGGTAGGCAAGTCTCCAGGCATTTTTGGCTTCCTCCAAGTCGGCAGTCGTGTAGTTTGAGGGCAAAGCGCAAAGGATTTTACCTACTAAACTGGCCGAGCTATGAACGGAAGACAAAAAAGCTGGAAAAGAAACACAAGAAATTTTGCGGATCCCTAGTCCACCAAAGCGGATGGGGAGGGATGCCTGAGTCCAGGATTGCTCGCTTAGCTGAATGTTCAAAATAGAATCCAAATTTAATTTAATAATATCATCGATTTGCGTTAAGAGATTTTGAAATTTCCAAAAAGGGCAGCAGCGAAGCAGGTACATAAATTTAGGAACAAAAAGACAGAATTTAAGAACCGAAAAAGCATAATGTGGACTTATTTCGAGAAGACGGTCCTCGTAATTTTGAAATTTTAAAACAGTGTTTTGAATAAAGTCTGGAATTGCGTCTTCAAAAACAGGGGACCCTAGGAGGTTGAGTGATTTTTTGTCAACTATTTTTATTTTTGGTGTTAGATTGTCAAATTTTTGTTTGATAACAGAACAACTCAAGGAAGAATTTTGAATAAAAAGTTCGCATTTACTGAAATTTAGTTCTAAACCTATTGCTTGGAATTTAGCTTGAATGGACGAAAGGTCAGATAAAACTGTATCGACATCACCTCCTAAACTCCCATCATCTAAATACCAAACGTTAAATTTTGACTTTAAATTTTGAATGATTGGATTTATAGCTAAACTAAAAATTGCCGGCCCAAGGGGGTCACCCTGCTGGCAGCCAACTTCCGAAGACAATGCGTTTCCGCGGTACAACAATTTAGTTGGGTCCGCGTAACAATGTAAAAGATAATATAATTAAGATAATATAAGATGTCTTATAATTAGTAACATATGCTTCATTTTAGGTTGTGTTTCTACTCACCCCATTTTACGGTACCTACATAGAAAACATCAAAGACTGAATCAAACAACAAACACAAAACAAAAAAGTTAGTGGGGATGTTTCTTTTTTCTTATCTACCCCATAGTTCGGGGTGTCGTTGGATAGGTCTTTCGAAAATATTGCGAGTTTGTGTTAATGAGATATTAAGCTTTAAAGCGCTAATTTTTATTAGAGTCAAGTGTCCCCCAGCCAAACCTACAAATACTAAAAATCTGAAAATAATTGTCATCGAAGCGCATATAACGAATTTAAAAGGAAAACTAGCATGACTAGGTAAACTTAATTAGTTCCTTAGATACAATTAAAGTGTTTATACCTACTAAATATCATCAAAAGCACCAAATAACTTTAAAAAGAAAATAAGTTACTACATGTTGATTTTTAAAATACTTTTTTGTGTTTGTAGTAAACGGGTTCGGAACGCTACACCGAGCATGGTCCGACATGCTCTTGTCCGGTTTTTACTTTATCCTCCATTCTACGATGTTAAACAATATTGCTTTTGACTTGTTATAGTATTGATTTGACCTCGGCCACCATTACTGTGATGTAAATAAAAGCTATCAAAACGTTGAAGAGACGATAACATGTCAAAAATAATATTGTTTGCCGTTGTAGAGTAGAGGCTGTGATTTCTTGAAATTCGGGGCTATTTACTCTAGCTACCAATTTGGGGTATTTATTGACTGCCATAATTATTTTTAGTCATAATGTGTTTTATGTCATAATTTTCGCAAGTCATAATGCCTTTTTATCAGGACACGGTTATTTTTTCAGGATTTTTACAAAACTAACCTAACCTAACCTAACTAATCTACACGATAGACGTTTACTAAAAACTGTAACTTCAGCCTGAAAGAAGTTATGACAAAAAAAAGTATGACTAACAATACATTATGAGTATTATGACCAACGATATGTATGGCAGTCAAAGAGACCCGACCAATTTGATGCTTAATCACTTGCATGTCCGTCTGTCCTTCTATCTCACCATGTTAAGTCACGATGAACGATAGACATAACATACATACATACATAAACTCACGCTTTTATTCCCTGAGTGGGGTAGGCAGAGCTACAGAATTTCCAACAACTATAAAAACTTTTTGAAAATTCTGTAACCACATTTTGCACACTTAGGCAAAGATGTTTACCAGTGTATTAGTGACAGGTTGCAAGCCCATCGCCTTAAGTACACTACACTACAGTACAGTGATAGACTTAAGTATTAAATAAACCAAGAAGCAATGTATACGTAACAAACTTTCTTGTTTTATTTACTTCAGATTCGAGATGCAAGATTAACGATCCGAACTTGAGACTTTTAAAGTTTTAAAATTTTCTTAATTGCGAACGCAATCTATCATAGGATAGGGTTGAGACCGGTTTTGAGTAATCGTTTCTGTTGAAACAAACATACAGTTAGTTTTGTACTGCTTTTGCTTTTTATTAAATTTTATATAAAATATTAGCGACCAGCCCTCACCTCGCTTCGGTTTATGTGAGTTTTCTGTAACACCCATACAGAGTTTATTATACAACCATCCTCTAGAATCACTATATCAATTAAAAAAAAACCGCATCAAAATCCGTTGTGCAGTTTTAAAGATCTAAGCATACATAGGGACAGACAGCGGGAAGCGACTTTGTTTTATTCAACCCCGAGGAACGACAGAGCAACAACAAGCAAGACATTATAATAACAATGAAGCAAAACGTTATGACACAAAAATAACAAGAACAAGCAGATGTTCATACATGCTGTCATGCTTTTGGGTGTTTGTGCGTGGATTTAGGTGTATGTACAAGTGTGCATGCGTGTGAGTATATACCTACATAAATATGTCTGGCGAATGTTATAAGTCCTGAAGAGCCTAATAAACATATAAATAAATATCAGGGGACAATGTCACACCAATTGACCTAGTCCCAAACTAAGCTCAAGGCTTGTATTATGGGTACTAGACAAAGATATAAATACTTGTATAGAGAAATATATACTTAAATAGGGTAAATCGCCTATTACTGGCCACCCTCCGGTAACTGGCCACTTTGCAATAAAATGTGTAAAGCAAAGCAACACTCACATTTTTGCGATTAAACTAGAATACCTAGATCCTGAATTATTACCCGGAGTACTGTCCAAGTATCTTTACTAACAGCGTCAGTAAGAAATTTTATGGCTAGTAACTAAATTACACTTTCTAAAGTGGCCAGTTATTGACGGTTTACCCTATATAGAAAACATCCATGACTCAGGAACAAATATTCGCGCTCATCACACTAATATCTGCCCTTACCGGGATTTGAACACAGGACCGCTAGCTTCGTAGGCTCACTACCAACTAGGCCAGCGCGTCGTATGAGGCTAAGATGTTTACTAGTGTATTAGTGACAGGTTGAAAGCCCATCGCCTAACAGTACTACAAGCCTTTAGTTCCCTTAGGAGGACATGGACTGACTCTATTCTACCTATTCTAACCCGGCCACACACAAGACACCGTTTTGTGAGAATACCCCCTGATATTTATTTATTATTAAATATACTTCTAAACTCTTTACCCTACTTTTTCTTCTTTCCGCAAAACGCAGTCAAATAAAAATACCCCGGTTTAATATTTTTAAACTCATTAAAAACGGTTGAAATTCAACACTTGGGATTCGAATTTCAAATCTGGAGCTCACAAAGGCTGTCGGTTAAAAATGAAAATTTAATACGTTCTTGACAACATAAATTTTAAATTTACCGCGGTTTATTTTATGTGAAGGGTTCTTCGGAGAATGTTAAAAGAATTGTTTTTATATAATATGTGGTCATAGCGTACCACGGTCCTAACAGTAGGACTTAATAGAAAACCCGCCATTTTGTTTTCAAATTTTGCGCTAATCGAATTATTGACTGTCCTCTAAGTAAGTCTTTTAAGTACTTGGATCTGAGTGAGGATAAAATAATAGCTACTGGTAGGACTTCGGGTCGTAGCGACTACAAGCCATCCAAAAAGTGATTTTTTACAAAAACGTTATAATTATCTCGTTATTCCGAGCTATTGTAACGTTAAAAAACTCGGATCGTTAGCGATATAAACTTCATATCGTTTTTATAATAACGATGTTATAATTATAAAACTAGACCTTAAGAGTTAGTTAAGCTTCTCCGCTTTTCGGATATAAAAAAGCCTTTTAATTCAAGTTTAAATGAATATGATTTTAGACATACGCCCTTTTTTCTAAGGAGGGCATTGTTCAACGTGGTTTAAACAAGTAAATGGAATCTCTATTCAAGGTTCTTCTGCCTACGTATCG
This sequence comes from Acleris laterana, assembly GCA_963966035.1. Classification (NCBI taxonomy): domain Eukaryota; kingdom Metazoa; phylum Arthropoda; class Insecta; order Lepidoptera; family Tortricidae; genus Acleris; species Acleris laterana. The sequence goes on along the minus strand of OZ014463.1, from coordinate 1,825,835 downwards.
CCAAAAAAAACACAAAAACGGAATTTAAAAGCACGAAGGGAAACACCTGGAGTTATAAAATTAAGTTTTCCTCCTGAATTGCAAATTCGCAAAATTCACGGAATTCGTTACGTGTTTGCGTATTGCGATAAACAGGCCGATTTCCGAGTTTTTGGGGTTCCGTACGAGGGTCCTAATTGGGACCCTATAACTAGTACTAAGCCTACAACCGTTCGTCACGTCCACATCCGTTGTTACTTTAAAAAGGTGTCATTTTTTAACGGTGAAGCTAGCCGGTTGGTTTTCTTATAGAATACTAGCTGACCCGGCAAACGTTGTTTTGCCATATAAATAATTTTTAAAGAAAAATGTTAAGGGTGGACAACCCCTATCACTAAGGGGTATGAAAAATAGATGTTAGCCGATTCTCAGACCTACTCAATATGCTCACAAAATTTCATGAGTATCGGTCAAGCCGTTTCGGAGGAGTACGGGAACGAACATTGTGACACGAGAATTTTATAAATATATAAGAAGTGTGACTGCTTACTCCCGTGTGGTTGCTGGGTTAGAATAGCGCCACTCCATGGCTTTCCGTGGATGTCATAAGAGGTGGCTAAGGGACTAAAGGCTTGTAGTACTGTTAGGCGATGGGCTTGCAACCTGTCACTAATACACTGGTAAAAATCTTAGCCTATTGGTGCAAAATGTGGTTACAGAATTATGGACAAGTTTTCAGAGTTGTTGGTAATTTTGTAGCTCTGCCTACCCCACTCTGGGAACGAAGGTGTGAGTTTATGGATGTACGTGTGACTAGCTTTTGCCGGCGACTTCGTCCGCATAGATTTCCATTATGTTTATTCCTTCGAGAACGGTAATACATATAAATGGTCAAATTGACTACATACATACATACATTAAATCACGCCTGTTTCCCAGAGGGGTAGGCAGAGACCACTTCTTTCCACTTGCTACGATCTTGACAACTTTCTTTCGCTTCTTCTACATTCATACATCGAGACATGCACGCACGTCGGTTTCGGGTACTTAAGATTCGGCCCTTTTCCAGTATTTCTCCGATTTGACTACCATCATATAATAAGAGATATAACAAATAATAACCCGTGTGGTTGCTAGGTTAGAATAGTGCCACTCCATATCTTCCCGTGGATGTCGTAAGAGTCGGCTAAGGGAATAAAGGCGTAGCGTATAGTACTGTTAGGCGATGGGCTTGCAACCTGGTAAATATCTTAGCCTAAGACAAGTGTGCAAAATGTGGTTACAGAATTATCCACAAGTTTTTAGAGTTGTTGTTAATTCTGTAGCTCTGCTTATCCCACTCTGGAAATAAAGGCGTGAGTTTATGTATGTATGTATGTAACAAATAATAAGAGATAAATACAACCCGCAGAAAGACCAAAAGACAGACGGACAGACACCAGAGGCTTCATAACAGGGTCCCAGCACTCTTTAGGTACGGAACTGTAAAACCAGCCAAGTGAGTTGGTCGGTATTGAACCATCGTTGCTCTAGTCCGACTCACGCTTGACCGTCTTTCCTTTCTAGGTTTTCTGGACCATCGAGTATCGAGATTGCTTTCTGATTGTATTTAGCAAATCGGTTGTGTAATAATATAGGTACAATTACACCCACCTAAGCCAATAAGTAGTATCCCAAATTCAATAACCAAAGCAGTTTTAGTTCTCTTTTGTTAGTATTAAGGTTGATATTGCTACAGGAGTTTTAACTGAGATAATGCCTATTGGCTTAGGAGGGTAGTATGGCTTTTAGGCTGTTTTCGCGCCTAATCTAATCTGTAGGGATCTATTCTACTTCGTAAAACTATATATCTTTTGACATGTTTGTATGTAAGTAAACACTTTATTGCACAAAAAAAGGAGATAAAATGAAGGGCGAACTTATTTGTTTAAGGTATCTCTTCCATTTGAGTGATTGAGAAAATGAAAGGTTACATTGTAAGGTTACAATGTATGTGTACCGTAATAGTAGATTGTTAACCAACGGATTAAAGTGATCAATTGCAGTCCGAGATATTTAAGCTGCACAAGCCATAATGAGTGCGCCTATAGTTCGAGGGTGCAATTGATACTTTCACCCGAGTTAAACACTCTACTTTTCATTTCAATTATTAGAAAAGTAAAAAAAAGGTTATTTATAACTTTTTTGATAAAAAGTTAAAACGTCAAATACTAGGAGTGCATATATTAAAAGGAACCTACAGTTCTGTGCATTCACAAGACGTCCGCGCTGTGCTACCGATGACGTCTTATCGCCTGCGATCGAAGTTGCGCTGCGCACCTCCTTACCGCTGTGCGCTCCTGGTACTTTATTTGAACATGCAGTTACTTTTCTTCCCTTGGATGGACATGTTATTACTTTCAACTCGCTTCTAAGATAATAGAGTATGAGACATGAAATAGTAGATTGTTCAACAAGGGACTAAAACAAGCCATAGTGACACGAGATGTGTAGCCACCCAAGCGGAGCGCGGGTGGCTATAGTTCGAGTGTCATTATGGCTTGTTTAGTCTCGCGTTCTACTTTTCACTTTAAATGCGAGGAAAAAAACGACGTTCTACACAAAATTACAATATTGGTTATAACAAAGTTTCTTACAAAATTGTTCCGCGTTCTTTTTTTGTTGTAAAGTGACGCTTTAAATGCTTGCTTATTTAGCCAACACAATTAAAACTTGAAAACTATTTTATAACTAATTGGACCATGCATAATAAAATTAATTATCCTTAATATAATTAAATCGATTCATGTTCGTAATCTTTAATAGTGTTTCACGAAATTAAATAGTTTTTTTTATATTTTTGCAGTTTTCATTTTGAGGTTATTTCCACGCTAAAAAAAGGATTCATACACAATCACTGAAAATTGCGACAATCCTCCATTCACAATCATTATCATTGGCATTTTAGGAATTTCCAAAATAAATTAGAAAAAAGGTTTAGTCCCTAGAGAATAATAAAGAGTTTTAGTCCCGATGTGCAGATACTAAAGTAACATTTTAAGAGCATGAGAAGTGAAAAATTATAAAGATATGCTTATGTTTATCTGACACGTAGCCAGTTTGACGGAATAAACGCTCTTAACACACTGAGCAGAAAGGTTAAACATCTATCGCAGTAAATCACAGGCCGACTCATTCGGCCGGGGCGTCGGCCAAATTTACGGGTTGCGAACCGGTGGATACGTCACTCTATCAAACCATACGGGGTTCAATTGTGTTAAAAAACGCAGCGATTATACGAGGAGTTGTTTATTAGTTCTGGAGAAAATTCAGAGTTTTGACACATTTTCCTGCTTAACTACGCGTGAATACATTTATTTGTTATCGTATGTTAGATTCATTGTTTTATACAATGCTAGGTTAAGTTTTATAATTTGTATATTTAAAAAACGACTAACTGTTGAGTTTCTTGCGGCGTTTCTTCTCAGCAGTGGTTTCTTGCGAAGCGCTGGTAGATTTTTGATGTTTAAAAGTGCCCGTGCGGCCTACTTACTGAATAAACATCATTTTTTTTTAACGCAAAATGCTGAATTAATTACCCCTCTTACTAATAAACGTTGAGTAACGGTGGTATAGCTAATACAATGTTTGGTCCTTATTTGTCATTGTGACATTTGAATTTGACAGGTAAGGAAAAAACATTGTATAGCTATAACACAGCTACTCAACGTTTATTAGTATAACGTTTCTCACCCATTAAATCAAGTTTATTCATTAACCAGTGTAATTTAGTTATTTTTTTTTTTAGTATTCACTGGAAGACAGTGTTTATGACGTGTAATGGCGACTGTTACTGCTTACCATCAGGATAGCTCGTTTTCTTTTCATACATACATACAAAAAATCACGCCTTTAATGAATCTGTATGTATCTTAATGTTTACATTTCAGTATCGGTGACGGTGACTAATACAGGGCAACCACAGATATAGGTTTCTCACATATTGTAGAAAACGTATGATATGCATTTAGATAAAGTTATGCATACGACTGTACACATGGTTCTCCCCCACTAGACTGAATTTCATAAAAACTAATTTCATTAGGTATACCAACGTTTGATATAATTTTCATTAGCCATAATGTTATGACAGGTAAACTTGTATGTCCTAATTGTTTACTCGACCTATAGCTATATACCTTAATGCTTACTTGTACTAAACATTAAATGCACTATTAAAACTAATAATGAATAGACCTAATAGTCATAAGTTCTAATGACTGTATGAACTAAGTATTATTTGAAAGAAATAGAAATTAAAAACAAAAATACTTAATTAGGTAAAAAATTTACCCACGTAGGTTAGGTTAGGTAGTTGCGACAAGGCGCGAAGCGGCTCACCTACGCGGAGTAGGAGCTCCGCACAGCGGAGCTCCGTCGACCTTAAATACCGTTGTTTAAAAGTCATTTAATAAACGTTAGATTTTAGCCTTGTAAGGTATAGTTATATTCTGTGTTCATAGGAATCGGATAACTAAAATTAGGGCTATTGAGAATCGGACATAAAAAATAGGTATAACGTAAATTCGGGATGCTAAAGTTAGGGCTTATGAATAGTTAGGAAAAATCAAAATTCGGGTTTTTCATTTTAGGGCTAATGAAGTTAGTGGTAGTGAAAATAGGGTTCATATGTTTCGGGCTACAATAGGAGAACCCTGTACACATACTATTAGGCATAAAAACATTCGTGTGATTTTATTATGAAACCACACATTGATATAGGAAAATATATCGAAACTTTTATGTGGTCATCTTGCACCGTGTTATACGTTATAAACAAATATAAGTAGGTGGGTAGTTTTTTTTTTCTCCTTTTTATTCCTTTATCTCTCACGTTAGATTTTTGGCATGTTTTCCTTCTGATCTACGCATGTTATTTGATATTATATTGAATTTAATATTTATTGCTTTATGTAATGCTAGATTAAGTAGTACCATTGTAATATGTTTCAAAAATAACGGACTGCTGAGTTTCTTGCGGCGTTTCTTCTCAGCAGTGTCTCCTCTTGGGAAGCGCTGGTAGATCCTTGACGTGTAAAAGTGCCCGTACGGCCTACTTACTGAATAAATGTCTTTTATCTTTTTATCTTATCTTCACACTCGTGTCCAGCGTTTTGCGAGCGTTTTTTGCGCGATCCTGCCCCGTATGTACCCTGCCAAACACAGCATGAACTATTTGCGTCGCATAAGCCGATTCAATCGACTATCCTCATACGCCGACGATTTTAACCTGTTTAGTGCTGACATCGCTTACTTGTGATTTGTGTATCTAATAGAGATGTAGTGATAGTATGATTGATATAGCTATACAGGGTATTGAGTCATTTGTGGATAATCTATGACCTGTTGATAGGCAGCTAGGACGTTCTGAAAAACCCGGGTCCATATTGACTAACATAAAATTCTTATTCCTATTTTTTATTTTCCTACCGATTTATATTTATAATAATCACTCTTCATAATGTTTTAGCTCATACTTTTTTGGTCATACTTTTTAATTAATAATTATCGCAATTCATAAAGCATATTTTTTAAGAAACTGTTTCTTGTTGAGAATTCCTATAAGTCTAACCTAACCTAACCTAACCTTATCACACGTAAGATATTTAAGAAATTGTGAAAAGTGTACAGCTTCATTAATATTGGCGTTATGAATTCAGATGATTTCGCGTTCCGATCGTTAGTACTAAAAAAAAGAAGAGTATGAAGAGTGATTATTATGATGTAAAATGGTATGAGAAACATTTTCGGACTTCCGATAATAGGACTTAAAAATTTAAGTGAGTAGATACGCACCCGAAAAACCGCTATCAGCAGGTCACGGATTATCCACAAGTTAATCTATAACGTTATATTTTACAAACTGAGGGCCTTTGGCTGGCTCAGGCTCGTTCGGTCCGTTTCCTAACATGTCTGCTTTTCAAACTGGTCATCTTCCAAGAAATGACTCTTTCCTATAATGTCAGCAAATGGTTTCCTATCACGCCACTGTCCTAGAATGATTCGTTTCCTATTATGTCCGTTTCGAAAATTGACCTGCTTCCTATAATGTCCGTTCCTTGTGATGTCCTATTCCTAAGATGTATGCTTCCTATAATGCCCACGTTTTGTGTTCTAAAGCCCGTTTCCTACAATGTCTGCTTTCACAATGTTTTCTTTTTTCTTTTCTGGCCTGTTGAGTTGAAAAAACCAGGATCTTCTCTTTCATACCATCTTCAATGACAAGGAAACAGTTAGATATCAGTTGAGGAACTTTCACATCGGCCTCAAACGATGGCATTATTGATGGCATTTAAGAAGGTGACGAAATAGAACTGTGGACGAAGTTATCCTGAGCCTTTGAGAAGGAGACAACATAGGAAACTGACATTGTGGGAAGAAGACAATTTTAGGAAACGGGCCGAAAGAGCCTGAGTCGCGACAATGTGGGAAGAAGGTTATTTTGAGAAGCAGACATTTTAGGAAACAGACATTTTCAAAAGTAGACATCATAGGAAACGGACAATGTGGGAAGAAGGCCACTTTAGGAAGCAGACATGTTAAGAAGCGGACCGAACGAGCCTGAGCCCTTTGGCTTTGTTTATCACGTGACAAAATGTAAATAAAATATCCGTCTCTTTCTGACACGTATATAAGTACGAGAGTGACGGATGCTTTATCCAGATTGAGTCACGCGATAAACGCAACCTTACTAGGCCCGCAAGTGAGGAAAAAGATGGTTAGAAAGGCATACAATGCACTTCTAGCCACTAGGCAGGGGCTCATTTTACTCATTAAAACCATATCGCTTTTTTTCCGTCGCATTCAAAGTGAAAATTAGTTTGTTTAACGCGAGACTAAACAACCATAATGACACACGAACTATAGTCACCATCGCTCAGCTCGTGTGGCTAAACATATCGTGTCATTATGGCTTGTTTTAGTCCCTCGTTGAACAATCTACTATTTGTATTAGTGCTGTGCGTTAATGTCAAAGTCATATGCAAAAAATTAAGGTCAATTTGAAGACACCTTTACTAATATACTGGATGAATGAAATAGATTTTACTATTAATAAAGATAATAGAAGGTCATGGAATTATTAAACTAAATTTGTATGCGCTGCTTTCCACGTGAGAGCTCTTGAGTGAATTAATTACTAAATTCTATTGTTAACATTAAGCCTGAGTCCTAAAAATACGATTACAATAAGCAGACCAGGAATATGCGGGGCAAAACTAAATGACAGCTAGGGATTGCCTATATCGATAAACTTAATTATCGATACTTTTCCCATATACTAGTGATCGCTCCAAGTTTTGATTGTAAACATAGTTTATTTTTTAAAGTATGCAAATTAAGCAAATTAGCAACATAAATTCTGGTCATTCTTTACATTGTGAGGATTTATAACCTTCACTCATCATCGTCATATTGTTTTTACTCCTAACAAATTCTAGTCGTTTATTTTAACAATTGTAAATCATTCTGAAATTCACAATACGGAAAAAATATATCATGATGATGAGTGAAGGTTAAAAAATATTTTTAAAATAAAGAATAACCAGAATTATTTTGCTATTTTGTTTCATTGTATACTTTCAATCAAATTTTATTTTACAAACAAATCTTGGAGCGATCTCTAGTATATGGGAAAAGCATCGATAATTGAGTTTATCGATATAGGCAATCCCTAGCTGCCATTTAATTTTGCCCCGAATATTCCTACGTCTGGCAATAAGGGTAAAAATGCAGTGGAATAGAGAAACTGATGAAAAGTAATACAGTCGCCCATAGGAGTCGGTTCCCTAAAAATAAAAGAATTCCGGGTGCGTTGCCAACGTTTGAGAGGTTTTGTACGTTTTGTATTTTTTTACGTCCAACATACAATATTTAAAAGTCCAAAACAATTTAAGTAAAAAAAAAATGCTGCTACCGAAGATTGAGTTTGAGACCATTTTATTAATTAATTGTTTTTTTTTATAGTATGAATAAGGCCAACTAGCACACAACTCTTAGATGGTTAAGGAACTCTGAGACCTAAACGTTTTCAATCTCAAGATTGTAATCTTACGATAACATTCTGAAGACTGCAAAATTAAATGCATTACCAACCCTAAAAACCTCGATGGCTCCATCTGAGTCCATTTTACCGGTTGTTTTACCCTCGAACTTATATCTGCGGTTACCCTTTATTTTAATATACGGTCGGCCAAGAAAGTGGTTTTCCAGTTTTGACACAAGTTTCTGTAAGATCTAATTATTGCTAAGGTTGACACTTGTCACTGTCATTATGGGATTGCAAGGAAAAATGGAACTTGTTGTATCATGTTTTTGGCCGACTGTACCTATATCTTAATGTGCGCATTTAAGTATCCGTCACCGATACTTTAATGGGAACATTAAGATGCAACCACATCGATTACCGATACTTTAAAGATGCAATATTTTAATGATAACAAAATACACCACAGATACTAGTTTCTTAATATAAGTTAAAAATAATGTTAAATGTATATAAAAAATATTTTCATGATTAATAGTAATCTGTCTCCACGATTAATCCTTTGGCCAAAAATCTGTTAAATTAATGGCGGTTCATAATCCACAATTAGGTGGACGGAGACAATGCAGTTACGGCCTAATGTGCGGATTAATAGCTCGGGATACAGGCAGGACGGCGGAATCGTAGATGAGGCAGTTTAAACTGGATTATATTCTATATTATAAATAAATAAAATAAAAAGCCCTGGCACGAGCATGTTTTTTTTTATGGCATAGAGAAGACAAACGAGCACACAGGCCACCTGATGGTAAGTGGAAACTGTGACCCATAGACATTCGCATTCACAAGACTGCAATGCAATCCTAAGACTGCAAATGCGTTGCCAACCCTGAGGACTAAGATGGAATGCCTCTATGCTAGTCATTTCACCGGCTGTTTTATCCCCAAACCGGAACACAACAATGCGAACACTGCTGTTTGGCGGAACCATGCTATCTCAAAAACCACATGCATGTATTAATTTTGTGTTTAAAGTTATTTGGTGCTATCTTAGATGATTTTTAGTTGTTATAAACACTTTAGTCGCCAGTATAGGTATATCTCAGAAAATAATGAAGATATATGTGCCTTTATTTAAGATGTTATCCAAATTATTTTGAATTTTTCCATTATTGATTTTAGTGCGCGGTATTTAAAAAAAACAATATCAAACTTGTTTATATTGTGATTTGTATGTTTGTGTGTTTTAAATGAAAATAAGAACCATTCCTATAAAAACTATCTTTAAAAAAACTTGCTTAGTACTCGCTTATAATTTGGTCCCCGTTTGCGAGCTACGATGCCAAAGAAAGACACACAGACGCGTAACTTTTTTTAGTTTACCTGTGTATCTATGTGTCTGTGTATCTGTGTGTTTATTTTCACCCCTCTTTTCACTACAGGGGTTAAAAAAAACAATCGCCATATTCCCCTCTATTCCGAATTTAATCTCCCTAATCATTATTACCTCCTCCAAAATTACCCATTCCGTTGTCATCCTAAAGCTCTATATTTCTTCAAACCAGTCATCTGCAGCGGCGCCTTATTCTTCTCAACATAGGGTCCATTATCGTTTAATTTACCCATTGTTTAGAATCCTATTGTAGACCTTTTCGTGTTATTTATGTACTTAGTTAGGAGTTGTCTTGAGTTTTACTTGGGCTTTTGTCTTTAGGGATGTTTATGACATGATGGATGGGATGAGCAATATGGCCGCGATTTTTTTAATTGGATGGGTGTCTAACCGAGTTCTCAAAAAGGAGGTTCTGTGCTAGACCTACTCCCAGTACTTGACGTTAATATTACTTAAGAAAGCCCTTTCTTTACCGGTCCAGAATATAATTTTAACTTTTCAATATTTTAATTAGTATCGATTAAGATTTTAATTAAAAAAATGGCACTGCCTCGTCTAAAAATAGTTGTCATTTATAATTCCAAAACGTATGATATCTAATTCTCAATATTAAAGGTCAAAGTCCTTTATTCTTCAATTAAAGCATAATATCGCACTGCATCTAAACATTATCTACTCAAAATCTCGCTATTTATATTTCACGTTCACAGAAGTTGTATTAGAGTTGATTTTAAAATACAGTTTTTGAGTAATGCACCCATGACTTACACCGTCATACTAAAACATCAACGAATTAATAAACCCATACTTTCTAAGCCACTAACTGACACATTCAGGGACGTCAATTAAAGGGCATTGGGTAAATTTGTTTGAAGAATATTGTCATTTTTTTTTTCAGCCGCCTTCGATGATTTTTACATAGTTTTTTAGAGGATCTCGAAATATACATAGATATATATATATAGTTAATGGCGTATAATAATATCGGAGCCGAGATATTTAAGATTTAAGTGTTCACTTTTGGCACTAAAAGTACGCCCAGGTAAGAATATTAAATATCTCGGCTCCGATACACTTACGAGTATTAAATTACATAACAAAACCTGTGTATTTTGAATTATTCTATCATAATTTACCACTTTTACTAATGGCCGCTCACCTTGAAAATGTATGACTTTTACAAATGACACTTTTACCCAAACCCCTTTAATGCTCGTTTAGTGACGTGTTGTCTTATTCTATTGCTCAGCTATAGCAAAGAAAGTGACACCAACTTTAATCAAGCATTAAATTTAATTGACGTCTCCGAGTGCGGTAGTAAATCATTTCTCATTTTTCATTCGCCAACTTTGATTCTTCAACAAAATAAAAAAAACTAACGAAGTTAAAGTTACGCTGCTTTTCTTTAAAACGTTAAGTCTAAAGCGGTTAACATCTCGCAAAGTAACCTTTAACCTTTATCGGCAATACACGACCGGGTGACGTTTGACCGGCTATCTGCCCGGATGTGACCCGGATAACCGACTTCCGCCCGGTTCGCGGTGTAAATGTATCTTAATAGTGTAGCACAATAATTAGGTATTGGTTTAAAACAAATCAAATACAAGTACCTACTTAGCACATTATATGATTAAATGCATTAAAGTTTAAACACATAGCATTTACATACATTCATAAACTTACACCCTCGTTTCCAGAGTGGGGTAGGCAGAGCTACAGAATTACCTACAACTCTGAAAACTTGTTAATAATTCTGTAACCGCATTTTGCACAATTAGGCTAAGATGTTTACCAGTGTATTAGTGACAGGTTGCAAGCCCATCGCCTCACAGTATTACATGAGGTGTAATTTTCAATCTAGACTGTGTATTCAAAGTCACCAATATCTATACACCACAAAGTCTCATAATTATGTACACAGACCTTATTACTATAGCTATGAGTAGGGTTTGCAATTCGAATATTCGATTATTCGAATTATTCGCCATAAATGTTATTCGAATTCGACAATATTCATTATTCGAATAAAACGAATATTTCGAATAGTGCACAAATTTGTCTGTAATTATTTACCTTAGCAAAACATTAACAAAATGCCAGGATTAATTATCCTCCATATTAACGAGTTCGTGGAAATATATTTAAATATTTAAAATAACTACAAATGTAAGACAAACAATATATTACCTATTTTTCTTTATCCTTGCCAAAATCAAACTCCCTAAAAATAACTAAATACCGTACCGTAATTGGTAAAAGGGTAGCGAGCTAGGGAGCTAGCAAGTTCGGCTACATGCTAGGTATCTGGAGAAGATACCATAAATGTTTTTTGAATTGTAAGGTCATTACATTTTAAATTAACATCACATATTTTACAATTACACAACTTAGAATCATTATTTTGTTTAATTTTCAAAAATATTCGAATTATTCGAAATATTCGAATATTCGAATGTTGGAAATCTAAATATTCGTATTATTCGAATACTAAAATTGAACGAATATTGCAAACCCTAGCTATGAGGTCTATGCGTACATATTATTGCAACTTAGTGAGAAAATTTTTGCACTTTATTTTTATTTGACTATTATTAGTTTTTTTCTTTTTGCGAATTATTCATTGTAGGTATTATAATTTAAAAAGATGACATTTATATTTTCAAAATGAAATAAATAAATTTAATCTAATCTATTTATTTTGAACCTTGACTGACTAGAAAACGAAAAACTTAAATAAGTACACAGAAAAAATACAAGACTCAAGAATAAATACGCGCGCTGATCACACAAATATACCCTTACCGGGATTTGAACCCGGGACCGCTAGCTTACTCAAATACTCAGATCTAATGTCCCTTGGAGCTGTGACAACTTCTAAGCCAACGCAGTCAAAAGATACAGCCGTTAATACCGCAAGTTCCCGCAATTTTTCTAAACTCACGAGGTAATCAAAACCTACAGGGTACTTCCCGTGAACTCAGAATCTTGAAATTGGTACGAAGCAACGTCTTATACGAGTATAGCACAGATAAAGGAAAAAATACGAAAACCTTAAATTTTTAGTTACATAATAAAAATATTTTTAATAATTTTCCTCATCCCCCTTTCCCTTTCCTTATGAACGCGTTAAATTGAAATTCATATCAAGATTTGTACGGAACGCTCAGAGCGCGAGTCCGTCTCACACTTGGCCGGTTTTTTATCTTTTATACTAGGCCAATGCGTCGTTAACGTTATAAAAAGATAAAGATAAAGATAAAAGATGTTTATTCAGTAAGTAGGCCGCACGGGCACTTTTACACGTCAAAAATCTACCAGCGCTTCGCAAGAGACCACTGCTGAGAAGAAACGCTGCAAGAAACTCAACAGTAAGTCGTTTTTTAAATATACAATTGTAAAACTTAACCTAGCATTATATAAGACAAAATGAGAATTTTCACCAATTTGTCTTCATGTTTTATGTTAAAAATCGTCTGTAGGTACATTTCTCTTCCTAAATCCCAATATAGGATTATAAACAACATGACCAAGTCTTATAGAAAATTACTAAGATTCAAAGTTATATCATAACAATTCTTAAAAGGGTACAGAAACTGTTCCCACAAAGCGTTTGGTCGAGTTACAACCGTTTGCTCGAACCGGATCAAACTGGATGATACCCGGTTAAAACCGGATGATCTTCACAAAGGTCTCGCACGCTCGGGAAGATAGGGCTTTGCGTATTAAGTTGATATTATATAGTAGGTGTTTTATAGAGGCTCGTGTTTCAAAGGGTTTTTTTTTGTTGAAATGAAGCGGCAGTAGTTTAGTGTTCGGGGATCTAGGGCTGTATTCTAGTCAGGCTGCTAGGCGGCTTGCTAGTGCTGCTTTTGACATGCTACCGTAGTGTAAGGATAATGATTATTAATTTGTCTTACTTAATTACTTTCTTATTTTTGCGTGAGTCTTGTCCCTTAACTTATTACTTTAATATATAAAAAGTAAATCGAATGATCGGTCACGTGATCGCTGATCCCGTAACTAATCATTGGGCTTCTATAAAAGGGAGTGCTTCCGGTAAGGAGCTAGCCAAGACGGACATTCGTTGGTGGGAGTTTGACGAAAGTGTACGGTGCTAAGTATTTTGGAGGCAGTTATCCTGCTAGAGAAAGTACAGGTCAGTGTGTATCGTTATTACCTTATAATTGCTGAATTTATAGGTAATGTGAGAATTAAGCCTAAGAATAACTGTATTAGTATGTATCATTACGTTATTTGATTTAATAATTATATTCCCTTTTAGTAGTGTGAACGTTATGATAGTTATTTAACAGTTTACTTGACAGAATTGGCGGCCGGTTTAATAATGTGTTACGTTTTTATTTAATTCATAAGTAGTTAATTTATCTCGAGGGTTAAAAAGGATGGGCACATCAGCCTATGTGACCAGTAACAACAAATGATATGTCAATAGGTTGTTTTAAGTTCTAAAACTTTTACTAGAGCGGGTAGTTCCAAATATTCTTGTTAAAAAAGTTATCGCCAAATAAAGACAGTTTAAATGTTTTTGTGATAGATCAGCCATTAAAAATTCACAGCGATTTGTTATTTTTGTCATAAGAAAAAGTCATCTTCACAATGAAAAAATTAGTCGCCGATATGTACTATACGCCGAATTAAACCCTGAACCCTGACCCAACATAGAACTGTGTCACAGTAACATTATGATTCAATTTGTAAGAAGTGAGAAACAATTCGACACAGTTCTATGGTGGGTCAAGGTTCCATTGGGTTAAATAGTACGTACATAAACGCACATTATTTCTGAATAACAGCACCACATTGTTTTTTTGTTGTTTTCGTTATTATGAAAAAATAACTCCGCGAAGGCCGCTAGTATAATAATAGAAAAATACCTTTCCAATACCGCTTATTGTTAAACTAGCGAACCTCCCTCGCTTCGCTTTGGTTTATGTGAGTTTTCTGTAACACCCGTACATAAAACAGAATTTATTATACATAAAAACCTTCCTCTTGAATCACTCTATCAATTAAAAAACGTGCATCAAAATCCGTTGCGTAGTTTTACAGATCTAAGCATACATAGAGACCGACAAATAGCGGGAAGCGAGTTTGTTTTAAACTATGTAGTAATGATATTATGAAACCGCGATAAGTTTGGGATTGGAATAGCTGTCAATTCATATGCACTTTGACGTAAGTATACGGTAAAACTGTCACCTCCCTTTCTAATCGCGGCTAGATAATAGAGTAATTCCCCTAAATATAGACTAGTCACATAATATGGACCAGGACCATATTTCTATAGGATCCATACATTACAGCTTATCCCCCATATGAACTACTTCACAAAATATTTATTTATTTAAGTCATGTCGAAGAAAATCTCTTTGTACAAAGTTAAACTATTATCATGCAAACTAAGGTCGTCAGTATGTTTGTTTGTTGAAATATCCGAAGCGAAAGAGCACAAGTTTTAATAAGAAGCCGCTCTCATCTAGGGCGGGGTCAACTTTTTACTGCGGCTCTAATGAGAGGAGAAACGCGGTTTTAAAAAAATATTATTCTATTCCCTCAAGAACTGTCAAAAGTAACCTATGTGCTATTCCAGACTAAATTCTATCACTGTGCCAAATTTTACGCAGATCCGTTCAGCCGTGTTGGCGTGATTGAGTAATAAACATGTTTATTTATTTATTTATTTATTTCCCACACTTACAACTTGTTATCATTGTCTGGTCTATCTATCCTTTTGTAAAAATAATAGGTATATATTTTTGTAACTATTTTTGCAAAGGGATGGATAGACTAAACAATGATAACAATAAGGTATCAGGTATAATTATATTTTTGTAACTTTAAGAAAAAAAAATGAGTGCTGTCTCGCCAACAAACTGCGTAAGCAGTTGGGCGAGTAACTTATAAATTGATTTAATTGTATACATGATTTGAAAAAAAAATTGAAAAAAAAAAAATATTTTTACAGGGCTTTGGTAGAGTGGTACAGAATCAACTAATCTCTATCCTTAAACCTATAACATAATATAAACAATGCAGCCTTTGTAAATTCATTCAGAGACCATAAAAATAAAAATAAAATAAATATAAGGGGACAATGTCACACCAATTGAACTAGTCCCAAACTAAGCTCTAGGTTTGTACTATGGGTACTAGACAACGATATAAATACTTATATAGAGAAATATATACTTAAATACATAGAAAACATCCATGACTCAGGAACAAATATTCGCGCTCATCACACAAATATTTGCCCTTACATGAAAACAAATCCATGTTTTCCGCAATTTGGTTGAGGGTTCGCACAGCTCGCGTCAACGGAGCCAACCGAGCAGGTTGGTGCGACCGCGCGGCTCGACCAGGGTAGTGATTCTGTAAACAACGCCGGTCGTGCGGACTGTCGAGTGATATCCAAGCGGCGAGATTAAGTAGTCCCGTCAGTGCGAACAAAACACATTGTAACGCGTGCATTTTCAATTTAGCAGCACGATGGGTCGAACGTATAAGGCTGCTAAATTGAATATGCATGCGCTTCAATGTGTTTTGTTCGCACTGACGGGACTACTTAATCTCGCCGCTTGGTTTCACTCGACAGTCCGCACGACCGGCGTTGTTTGCAGAATCACTACCCTGAACAACGACGGTCGGACGGACGGACGAGTGAATGTCGGAGCGACGAGTTGAAGTTGTCTCGTCAGTGTGAACAAAACATATTTTAGCGCGTGCATTTTCAATTAAGCAGTATGGTTTCTGCCGATGGATCGAACGTATAAGGCTGCTTAATTGAAATGCACGCGCTAAAATGTGTTTTGTTCGCTCTGACGGGGACTACTTAAACTCGCCGCTGCGATTTCGCTCGTTCGTCCGCCCGTCCGTTGTTTTTGAGAGAATAACACCCCTGAGCTTATAGTTCGACTTCTATGCTATAATATGTTCTTTTTCTTGTATAGGCACCGTAGGTTGGGTTAGCCAACCGCCTATAACTTGGACTTATATTTATACTTAGCCGGATAAACCGGGGTAAATTGCTCTCACGCTATGGCATATAAAATGTATATTAGCCGACATACACCCGGTTATGCCCGGGTTATACCATGCTTGCCGGGTATCCGGGTATAGTTAATACGTAATCAGAATAGTAGCGTATTGCATTAATAATGATGTGAGGTAGATTGTGATCTTATAAGGAAACTGGATATCAATTTGTAACAGTTAAACATAACTATATTGATATGTTATACTTAGTAAAACCATATTGCTTTTGACTTGTTACAATAAGTGTGACAATAAGTACGTTAAAGGGTATTAAAATTTGTCATAATTATACTCTACTAGCGATCCGCCCTCGATTCGCTTCGGTTTATGTGAGTTTTATGTACCGTACATAAAACAGAATTTATTATACATAGAAACCTTTCTCTTGAATCATTCTATCTACTAAAAAAAA
This sequence comes from Acleris laterana, assembly GCA_963966035.1. NCBI lineage: Eukaryota > Metazoa > Arthropoda > Insecta > Lepidoptera > Tortricidae > Acleris > Acleris laterana. Next base: position 1,808,972 of record OZ014463.1, on the reverse strand, counting down.
CCGCATCGAAATCCGTTGAGTAGTTTTAAAGACCTAAGCATACAGAGGTACATCAGTTATCCATATCAGTTGTGTTTTGCTGTAACGTGTTTATTACTAACCACAAGGCGACCTTGCGGGTGGTAGGACCTTGTGCAGGGTTCGTCCGGATCGCTACCACCATCTTATCCATTAACCTACGTCCAAACAGCAGTGTTCGCATTGTTGTGTTACGTTTTGGGGATAAGACAGCCGGTGAAATGACTAGCATAGAGGCATTCCATCTTAGTCCTCAGGGTTGGCAACGCATTTGCAGTCTTAGGATTGCATTGCAGTCTTGTGATTGCGAATGTCTATGGGTAACAGTTTCCACTTACCAACAGGTGGCCTGTGTGCTAGTTTGTCTACTCGATGCCATAAAAAAAAAAAAAAGGCGAGGCGAGGCGGTGCAGGCGGTGGAGCTGTGACCTTTAAGCGTCAGTTCACAGTCCTCACAATTTACTTCCTGCTTAAAAGTTTCTATACTTCTCAATTATAACTAGAAAACAAATTATAAGTTAGTACAAAGTTTGTCGAAATACATGTCAATTTTTGTCCCGATAAAGTTGGAATTGGAATCGGAATTTATCGGTGCTAATGACTTTTTCTCTGATATCCAGATTTGACATTGTCGTGATTCGTATAATTTTGTTTGGGAAATGGACTTATATTCGAATATGAAAGTTTGTTAAGACGTTTTTCCACTCGCGTACTGATAAACCGCTAATAATTGATATTATTGACAGTATCAAAATACTTATAGCGTTACCTAATAGTGAAAACTGTTCTATAATGATCGTTGCCAATGTTGCCATGGTAATAACTGTACTTTTATAACCATAAAAGAACAGTAGACAGTTGTTGTTTTGAGCGTAAATACCACTTCTAAATTGTTAAAACACGCTGCCATACTTCTACAAATGAAGCGTTCTAAAAAGCAAAACGAACGGCTTTCAAGCGAAATGGCTTTTCTAAATAAATCCTTATAAAAACCCAGTCGAAACCCCTTGAATGGGATAGCGGGCCGGTACCTGGTTTTGACATTTATTTTGACGTGTTCTACCAAAGTTTGTCTTGAGATGGTAGTCTTAAGATTGCAAATTAATATCACTTACTTACCATCTGGTGACATGTGTGCTCGTTTTCTTCTCAATACGAAAAAGAAATAGCAATAATTAGGAGGTTGACCCCGGTACTAGCTTTGCATTTAAAATATCCCCAACTATCTATGAAACCCTAGTATAATAATATACAGAAAAGTTCCGTATAGTATGTTTGTACGTTTATAAAAGTTCAATTCGGCTCGTATTTCATGCAACTCACCAATAACTCAGCTCGGTGGAGCGTCAATAAATTCAATACTTCATGTGCACTAGGGAAGCTAGATTAAATAATATTTTATTGGCGACGAACATAAAATAATTAAGTAAAGTACGAAACTGCCTAGAGACTTTTTTTTTAACTTAGAAAATATACCGCCTTGTTGTTAGTAGAATCTTAGGCCTAAACCCATTTTCATTCTCCAGACTACCATCTTAAGATTGCATGTCCTCCCTCCTTCTTACTTGACAAAGACAAAGTAAAACAGCAATATTAATTCCAGCTTCAATTCACACTTATAACTCTAAAAGCGTAATTAAAATCCTTGCAACCTAATAAATTTCCGACTACTCCAACTTTCCCCGGCAAACATTCCTACCCTACTTTAATACCCGATAATCCCGAATTACGGTAAGCCGGGTTTCCGCTTCAAAAAACTACGATCACCTTCAAAATCGGTTTATTGCCCCCCACCCCCTCCCCCAGTAGTAGGGGGGGACAGGTGAGAACTAATATCACAGGCACGGATTTTAATTACGTACACTCCAAACAATGGCACATAGATGGCATGGAGTTGGTATAGTTTTCAAAATTCAATGACGATTTATAATAATAAAAATAATAATAATATAAGGGGACAATCTCACACCAATTGACCTAGTCCCAAACTAAGCTCTAGGCTTGTACTATGGGTACTAGATAACGATATAAATACTTATATGGAGAAATATATACTTAAATACATAGAAAACATCCATGACTAAGGAACAAATATTCGAGCTCATCACACAAATATCTGCACTTACCGGGATTCGAACCCAGGACCACTAAGCTTCGTAGGCAGGGTCACTACCCACTAGGCCAGCGCGTCGTCAAATAATTTAATAGAGGCATTTACGAGTATGTTTGACTCAGCGTCTAAGTCACCATCAGGTGGCCTGTGTGCTCGCTTGTCTACTCGATGCCATAAAAAAAAAAAAAAAAAAAAAAGATAGTATTAGATAGGATTTATGAATTTGATAGGTGATTGTTTCAGTGTGGTACCCGACTTGAATTCCGAGCTGCGGGCAGCTATACCGCGCTCTACGTGTCCAACCTGCGCCATTCTACTACGGTAGACGACGTACTTGTCCGTCACAAGGTTGGATGCAGTCTGACGGAGTTCCAGCTGCAGTCGCTTTAACACGTTAAAAAAAAGTGTGAGTCGGACGCGCTCACAAAGGGCTTCGTACCAGTGTCCTCTTGTTTCACTGACACTAATTACGTAGAACATTATCACTTTTCATAATATTCGTTTCATAGAAAGCTAATTTCTGCTGAACCTGTGTTGATTTCAGGTTATCTTAAATATGATTCACGTAGCTTAGGTTAGACTTGTAACCATCACAAGATAACCTGAAATCAACACGGGTTAAAGAAAAAACAGCTTTGTTTGAAAAAAATATCTGAGAAGTTATACATTCTATGAAATCAGTGTCTACGAAACAAGCTTGAATTTTTAATTTTATTTTATTTTAATCATCTGTTGTTATCTGCTGAAATTTATCAACTGTTTACTTACTACGGTTTATGAGTTACAACCTACTGACAGACAGACTGACGGACAGTGAAGGCTTAGTAACAAAGTGCCATCGACATCCTCTGGGTATGGAACTCCTAAAAATAGCGACGTAAAAAAAAAACTAACAAATATTCGTCGACTCCACCCCACCCCTGTCGCAACAGATATCTCCTATTGGGTGCCATCTATAATTCCACTGAAAATTCAACCTCCCCAATAAAACCAAACTGATTTTATATTGGCCCAGTTCCAAGACTTTACATAGGCTTTAATAGCTGAAGCGGCCCTATTGTGCCAAACTAATGAGTTTCATACAATGGAAAGGTTCCGATAATGGGTATAGATGAAATACGGGTGTCTTTGCTTCATTATTACAATAATGGAGTGGACTGTGGGCACGGGTTTGGGCTATTGTGGAGTGGAACGTGGAGGGTGGGGTGAATGCAGTTGAGGTTTGGTTTGAATGAGTATTCGTATGTTGCCAGTACTTTGTTAATGTTGACTACCTTAAAATTATTTTTAATCTGTTTTGTTACACTAGTTACAGTTGTAGTGAATAATCCTTTTCCGTCGTTTTTGGTCGGATAACTTCGTATTTATCTTGCTTTCTCAGTTGGCTTATTGATGGGTACTGAAGCTAATTGAGAAAGCAAGATAAATACGAACTTATCCGACAAAAAACGATGGGAAAGGATTATTCACTACATCTGTACTTCATGCTCAAGTAAATCGCCTATTACTGGCCACCCTCCGGTAACTGGCCACTTTGCAATAAAATGTGTAAAGCAAGAGATTTGCTCACATTTTTGAGATTAAACTAGAATACCTAGATCCTGAGTTGTTACCCGGAGTACTGACCAAGTATCTTTACTAACAGCGTCAGTAACAGTGCTTGAACTTGCATGACATGTGTGCTGTGCTATAAAAAAAAACTTACCGACCTTGGGTTTCATGATAAAAAGAAAGCTCGAGGGTTTTGACACATTACGGCCAAGTTAACCTGTATGTTTAGACACTGTTTACGTGCAAGTGTGATGAAAAAAAGTTTTGAATATTTTTATGAAACTAAAAATGAATAAAATATTATTCACCAGAAAAAAATGCATCCAATTAAAATACGACTAAGTTACGTGTGTGTGTGAAGGTATAATAATATGTATGAGTGTGTGTGTTTGTAGTTTTCCTTTTCGCTTCATCCTTCATTTACAACTGTATTCAAACATTTCCTTAACCCACGCACGTAATATTCACCAATTCCTCGCCCTACGAAATTTACTGCACTAATAGTAATCTCCATACTAATAGTTGGCTTTAGGCTCTGGGAATGCAGTTAGGATTAGAATTTACATAGACACTGGTTTAAGGGAAACAATGGAATATTTAACGATGATGTTTTAAACTATCAAAAACACAGTAGTTTAGTAAACGTTTGTCTGTATATCTGTGTGTCTGTTTTAATCGTAGCTCCCGAATGAATGGATTCTTTTGGACGAGGTTCTTTTTACAAAAAAGCTAGGTGGTTTTTTTACTTTTTTCTCCCTCTATCTCTCTCGTTGGTAATATTTTTGGCATTCCTGCTAAACTACACATGGTATTTGATATCATACTTAATTTAATAATTACAGGTTTATACAAGGTGTCGGCGCACTAGAGGTCCAAATTAAAAAAAAATAGGTCACACACAGGGCTACCAATTTTTTTTAGTACTTTTGGAGATATTGATAATTTTAGTCGGTTTTTTTTGTTACGAAAACTCATCATGTTAATGTATTATTTTAATATTTTTTCAGTGGTTTCTTACATGGATAGAATCATTATGAACTTAGAATGTTTTTAAAGCTAATAGCCAGGTTTTTTTTCAGGTCAACTTTTTGTGTAATCACACAACGTTTGTTCTTCCATACTAGATGAATAACAAACATGGGGTTCACTTAAATATTTATTTAATTTTAATATATTGATTTATTTTTAAAGTGAAGATACAACTAAATATTCTGAGAATGTTTCAAGCGTATTTCTGTTGCTGTTATTTATATCGACTTTTTTGCAATTGATTTACTTATACAATTATTATAAACAGATCAATATCGATTAGGTGACCCGTCTTTGTTTGCAGTCTCCGGGACATAAAAAAAGGTCCTGCCATAATTATTTTGTCCAATTATTTGTGTTAAAATCATGAGTTTCTTTTTCAGTTTTAGGTGTTTTTCATATTGAAGAGTTTTTCTTTTTATAGGTATATTTATTTATGTCTAGTCTGTAGATACCCATAGTACAAGCGTAAAAATATTTGTAGGATTGACCAATTTTTTTTAAATTATGTTATTTCTTTATGATAATATTTTCACGTAAAATTTCATTCATAAAGTGCCTTAATCCTGAGAATTTCGTTTGATATAAAATTGTCAAAGGTTAAAAGTGCGAACTTCTATTAATAATGCAGAAGAGGAAAATCGTGATCTAATTGTGCTAGCAGTGCCGGGTTCAATTCCTGGTAAAGCAATTTATTTCTTGTGAATTTTAAAAACAACATTTTTATATCAGAAACTTAAAGTTTCGTCATAATTATTGGTGATAGAACCTGATGAAGGGTCCGTCCGGATCGCTACCACCATCTTATCCCTTCTTAGAAAAAGGGCGCATGTAACATAAAATCTCGTATGTATAAGTGACCTTATTTCATTAGACAGAGGGTTTTTGTTTTGACTAAGATGTTTACCAGTGTATTAGTGACAGGTTGCAAGCCCATTGCCTAACAGTACTACACGCCTTTATTCCCTTAGTCACCTCTTCCGACTTCCACGGGAGGACATGGAGTGGCACTATTCTATTGCGGCAACCACACGGGCTTTTAAAATAATACTTAAAAGACTTATTTTTAGTCTGAACCTTGGCATTTTCATAACTTCCATTGATATTTCATAACTAAGAGCTTCTACACAATAAAACTTTATTGCTTTCGACGTATTTCCGCATAGCCAACGTTTAGATAGCTCTTATTTACATAACAGTACGGCCGATAAAAAACACGATAAGACTTCACAACGAATATGTTTTTATTCTGTAAATTCACCCAGAACAGGAAAAACGTGACTTAATTGACGAATAAAAAACAGCACGAAAACAACGCCAGTTAAACAATGTCTTGTAAAGGTCAATTCATAAGGAAACCATGAAAAATACGGAACTTTTATTCAAAAAATACGAAGGGTGAAAATTTTACCACGTGCCACGTGGCCCAACAATGTGGGTAACAACAAGAGTTTATGAATCCAACAACAATTCTTTATAAAATTTACGTACACGTGATTGCTCTAGCGTAAGGTATTTCAGTTATTCTCGTTACTACTGGGGTGTGATTCTCTCAAGAACGCGGTCGGTCGAACGAACAAGTGAATGTCGCAGCGGCGAGTTTAAGTAGTCCCGTCAGAGCGAACAAAACACATTTTAGCGCGTGCGTTTTCAATTTGGCAGCATGGCTTAGTTCTGTCGATGAGATCTAACGTATAAGGCTGCCTAATTTGCTGTTGTAAGCGCATCATGAAAAACAGCATTCCTATGCTGATAAAAAATATATATATATAAGGGGACAATCTCACACCAATTGACCTAGTCCCAAACTAACAGCAACGCATTTGCAGTCTCAGGATTGCAATCTTGAGTTTGATTTAGATTATCTATGCCATAAAACAATCTTCTGATGTATCAGATCAGAAGTAAAGGCTGATTTACATTGGTCCAGCAAAAGTATGCCAGTAGAAGTGATAATAATAATAAACAAATAAATATAAGGGGACAATCTCACACCAATTGAACTAGTCCCAAACTAAGCTCTAGGCTTGTACTATGGGTACTAGACAACGATATAAATACTTATATAGAGAAATATATACTTAAATACATAGAAAATGTCCATGACTCAGGAACAAATATTCGAGCTCATCACACAAATATCTGCCCTTACTGGGATTCGAACCCAGGACCATTAGCTTCGTAGCCAGCGCGTCGTCCCAAAAAGTCCCGGGCAAAATATAAAATTAATGAAATTGGTCTCTTAAAATTACCTATGCTTTCGAATTATGTAGAACGTAAAACCCGTGTTTTTTTTTGGTGTATCCCGATTGACGAATCGAGTAATCAAAGTCAGTTTCATTTCTTTTCTATGCGTATACTACTTGTACTACGGTTACGAGTCTCACTCCATAAGGCCGTGCAGGCTTATTGACTAACGCATTCGCAAACGCAATCGTTTTCGTTTTGAAAATCGAAGCCTTGTCTGCATACAAAATAAAAACAATTGCTCCGCTTTGAGGTCGATTGCGATTGCAAGTGCGTTAAACTATAGGCCGACTTGCCTCTTGGTGCTGCAGATAGTATAGCCTCGTTTAATCGTTATTTAAGTATTTAAAACAAACCACGTGACTCCTTGATCCAGCCAATCAGGGCTCGCTTTAACTTCACGCGGTTAGAACGCGAGCGATCGCGTCGCTTTACTCGTGGCACGGGAGCTAAGCCGGTATTCGACAGTGAAAATCAAAAAATAAGTTAATAAAGTAAGCTCTTAGCTTGCTCTATGGATTTTGACTTACTTAAATAGAGAAATGAATATTTAGATTTGTAAAACTTCTAAAGGTGGGTCCACTATCGTGACATGGTTCCGTTGTGTCAGTAACGCGTGTCAGTACCGGTTATGAGGACAGTTTTATCATGTCACGACGAACTGTTACGATGTGGACCATCCAGAGCGCATGATTTACACTGTCCACATTTAGATCCGATGGAGCACTAGTAAAGGCCCATTACAACTGACGTTAATGTTTTTTTTTATATTTTATCTCGACACACTGCTGTTATTGTGTTTAAAAAATGCACTTTGCCACTATTATGTACAGTCACCCAATAAAAATATTAAGCATACTTAGAACCTTGTCATTGTGAATTTCATTGTCATTATCATGTGAGTCATTTGATGTTCCGTTTGAAGTTTATTATGACTAAGCACTTAAGTGCTTAACATTTTCGTTGGTACATGCAATCATGACTTAATAATAATGAACGACCTTAACTCTTGTGATCCTGGTACTTATTAATTTATAACAAGTTTTTCTGTCCGAAAATAGGTACCGTAAAATGTTCCTACTTTGCTCCCCTATGGGTGACTATGCTCCATAGAGACCATTTCGTTTGTTACCTTATAAGTCAAGGTTAATGACAAATTTACTTACAATCGATGTATACATCCAGCTACGAAGTAAATGAAACCAATATAAAACCAAAGGAAAATCCATTATACTCAGTTAAAGAGTTTATGGACCTTGATTTATAATTTATTTTGATTTAATATGTATGTATTGTTGTTTTTTATTATTTGTACTTAATGTTTTGACTTATTTTGAGACGATCCTTAACGGTGATACGAGTAACTTCTTAGTTCTGTATTGTTATTGTTATCCTCACTTATTATTTCTATTTTGATTATATTAAAACGTATGTATATTGTTGACGATTCCAATGTAATTTCTTGTACTTTTGACATAACGTGCAATGTATACTGTGACTTACTTTGGAAAATAAACATCATTAATTAATTCATTCATTATAATGATTTACAATACAGATTACCTCAATATAACCACGGAACATTTTAAGGTACTACGCTGACTCGCTTTAGCGCTGGTAAATGACAGTAAAAATGTTGAAGCAGCTCCCGTTTTGCCCATTTTAAACCGACCACAGAATAAATCAGTCGACTTTTCTCCTAATATATTCGGAATCAGGCCGTATAAATCTCCTAAATGATCAGGATAAGCCTTAATAGGTGGTAATTCTTTGTGATAAGCCGGACTTAGCCGGTAATTTAGTCTTAGGTTATGCTGTGTTAACGACTTCGATGGGTTTTCGATAGAGCTGGGTTTTGATTTCAGTTGGCTGATTAATTACATGAATAATAAAAATTGTGGGAATACATACCTCTGCCTACCCTGTTACAGTTTTTTTTTTTTTTTTTTTACAGGGGACAATGTCACACCAATTGACCTAGTCCCAAACTAAGCTCAAGGCTTGTATTATGGGTACTAGACAACGATATAAATACTTACATAGCGAAATATATACCTACTTAAATATATAGAAAACATCCATGACTCAGGAACAAACATTCGCGCTCATCACACTAATATCTGCCCTTACCGGGATTTGAACCCAGGACCGCTAGCTTCGTAGGCAGGGTCACTACCAACTAGGCCAGCGCGTCGTCAATTACCAACTCTATTGTTATTAATAAAAGTCTGTTTAGTACTTGGAGGTTTATTACTTTCTTCTTTTGTGGCTTACAATATCAACTTGTATTTTTATATAATCTAGACACGTGTTGCTGGTGTCGTGATCCAAGTGAGAGAGAGCTGTCAACATGACATTAACTTAACTAGTTGCGTTTATGAATCACGTTACAATACAACTTTAAAAACTTGTTGATAACTCAGTAACCACATTTTGCACAAATAGGATAAGAAAAAACCACCAAAAGATGCATATGAAAAAGGTAAGGTTGACGTCCTAGTGCTCGTCGCTGTACTAGTATTTGTCCCCATACTTTGAATTGCAATTAACAAAATAAGATTAACATTACTTTTGTCACCACCTCATTATAGCGATGAGAAATGTTTGTGGGATATTAAATTTCACACGCAAGTTTTTAAATCAAGAAAAGGACTGCCATTAAAAGCACCTGACATTTACTCAAACAATTCGATCGACATACAATTCTTTTCATTTTGAAAAAAATCCATATGATCACTATAAAAAAACCATTTAACAAAAGTAAAGGTCACAGCTCTCAAATCGCCTAAAAATACATACATACATTAAATGACGCCTGTTTCCCAGACGGGTAGGCAGAGACCACTTCTTTCCACTTGCTACGATCATGACAAATTTCTTTCGCTTCTTCCACATTCATACATCGAGTCATGCACGCACGTCGGTTTCGGGTACTTAAGATTCGGCCCTTTTCCAGTATTTCACCGATTTGACTCGAAAAAGTACGCCTAGGGCGGCCCCTTCCGACCCGTCCACTCACTTTCGATCTTCTTTCATCCATCCTTTCCAAATGACCGAACCATCGAAGCATGCCCGTTTCAATCTTAAATCTGTCCTTTTAAATCGCCTATTTTTTTTGGGTATAATGTAAAAATCTCACGTGTCACAAAAAAAATATCACGACGCAAATAAATATGATCTGTTGACATGTCAGCACTTGGATGTTTACCAAAGTTTTTTTAAAATTATTTTCTTATTTTAATCCCAGGTGAGTGTAAGTACGTATTAAAGCTGCTACATCATTAAATTCATTTCCTTCCCTACAAAGTCTTTTAAACCGTCTCATAAAACTAGAATTCCGTTTTACATCTGCAAATTGGAAGCCACAACGTGTCCCGCCAAAACGAAGCTTTAAAAGCTACAAATTGCTTCTATTTTAAGAATAGGAATTCAAGATGGAGGACTTTCTTATTTTAAATTAGTTTTTTTTTTATTTGAAACCGTCGTTTTTTATGGTTATATATGCATGTATGTATACTCTGTATTGTACAAAAAAAATACGTACAAAAGCGAACTTATCCCTTTAAGGGATTTCTACCAGATAACCCATGTTGTTGTAATATTTCCGGTTGTCTTATCCCCACACTTAATTAATTTCCTTTACTGTTTAATAAACGGGCTATTCCCAGCTGTCCACAGTGTGGATATATATTCCCAGTTATCCACAAGTCCATTTTTTTATTTTTTTTTATTTATTAATTAGTGGCTTTCATTCCTGTTAAGGTGTATTTTGCCAATGTCAAGTTATTTATAGACACTCCCATGGACTTATTAGAGCAATAAGTCCGTGGATATCACACGCGAAGACAATTGTTCGGTAAAAGAGAATTTTCTCCAATGGACTAAACAGAAGCACATGGGGTTAGCAGATGGGATGGGACCTTCAAAATTATGTGAATATTTCACACTCTTTAATTTGACTCAACTGTGTTCGTTTTTATTAATGTACTTTAGTAGATATATTAAACTAACACAGTTGAGTCAAATTAAAGAGTGTGATATGTCCACACTGTGTTCAACTTGTTTTTTTTTTCCCCAGTTGTCCACAGTGTGGAGTTGTGGACAAAGGGAATAGCCCCAATAAACAGTTTTGGCAATTAAATGATTACCCTATCTTATCTTAGAGACAAAATCATTCCAAGCTACGTAACTTTCATGTCAAAGGCTTAAAATAGCCTGAACCGAAACAATTTAAGCTAGAGTTGAACCTAGATACGTTTGTTCGGCGTCGGAATTATTCATAGTTAAACTTGGCCGCTGGAGTTTGCGGTTGCATTCTGCGGGTGTTCACACTGGCTGGTTATATTATTTGACTGCGTATTTTTTATTAAGTAATCCAACAAAATATATAAAGTTATATAAAGTTTCGGTGTCGCTCATTGAATACAAAACGGACACATTCCAAAATAATTTGCTCTTCCATTAAAAATCGTATTCCAACCGCTTCTTATTTTAAAATGCAACACTGACTCATTTCGGATTGTGTCTGTTTTGTATTCAATGAACGAAATGTATAGTCACGGTAAGAAAAGGGTCGTCACTTTTGGACCTTACTTGAAATAGAGTGAAAAAGTGACAAACATACTAATTTTCATTTGGCATAACAGAAGTTGCATAATTTGGATGTGCAATAATATACCAACGATATTTATAATTATTATGCATAACAACGAAATGCATAGTTTCTTAAATCGTAATGTCCATACATTCAAAAGTTGACCTTTCTAACGTCTTTAACCCTTGGCGATGGCGATGGGAATTTCCATCATAGCTGACAACTTTTTGTAATTTTTTTGTATAATTTTTTTAGGGTTATTTAGTTTGAAATCACGCCTTTTTTTTATTTTTCATGTTTTTCGGGGTTAATTGGTACCTTATAACAAGAAAATTTTATTATCCTTATGATGGGCATTGGGCATTTAGCAAAGTCTGTTTTTTTCTGCAATGGCTATGAACTTACGGTGTTCTTTATTTAGAAAATATATAAACTTGGAAGTCGTAATTTATTTAATCCTTTTATTAAAATTTAAAAACTTCAAAAAGCAATACTTTTTTCCGACTTTTATTTATTTTTTATAACTTTTTCGAAATTGCACGTCATTTAAATATTTGTTTTGATATAAGTAGACTCGTTATTTTTTAATTATAATTTTTTGACGACACTAAGTGACTGTTCTACGTGACTGTGTGTGTCGGTATGTGTGTGTGTGTGTGTGTGTGTGTGTGTACTGTTCTGATTAATAGGAAAAGCCAGTTTTTTTCAATAACAATAAATACAATAAAAAATCAGCTCGTGTAAACCCTCCCGGACAGTCTAAATCAAAACGTTGCATATCTTAACAAGTTTTAAATTTCAAATTCATACTTATTCGTAGTTTTGAGCTTAATCCTATAATTGGCAAGTTATATTTGAGAACTTTTGAGGGGAATTCAATTTGGACAACGGTAACTTTGAATTTCAACGCTGTAAAGCTGTGTTATGAAAAAAAACTGAATTACAAAGACTTAAGTAAGTTATTCTTTAGATATGACGGTAAGTATACTATTCAAGTTTGTCACATTTATAAACGTTACAAGTTTGTCACGTTTATAAGTAGACCCCGTTATCTTGTCGCACTGACATTACTTTTCACTAGATCATGAATGCTTTTTTTATCGACTATCTAAATGTCGATAGTGTATGTCACTGATAATTTCAAAGAGGTGTAACGAGGTACTACTTATTAGTTTCTGACCCACTGAAAACCCTGAACGGGGTGAATAAGTAGGCCATACTGAACAACTTTCACTATGCGGTTAACCCTGAAATCTCAAAAAAAAAATTGGCCTTTTCATACATTACGAGTTTTACGAGAGACACAACCAATAAAAGTCTAGAGTGTACGTTAGTTAGGATTAATCATATATTCTCCACAATAATTACAATAAATTGACACAATAATATAAATAATATAAACATACATAAACATCGATATCAAGAAGGTCGATTAAAAAATAATTCACACTCTACTGAAAAACAATATTTATGCGACAAGATAACGGGGTCTATTTATAAGTAAGGGGGCTTGCTTATAAACGTGGAATAATCTTGGAATAATTTATGCCATGCTTTGTCACTTTCTGTCAGATGCAAATGTCACAATTACAGATAAGGACAAAGCATGGCACAAACTATTCCAAGCTTATTCCACGTTTATAAGTAAGGGGGATAGATCTTTATTTAATGTTATTGAGCTTATATTTGTAATTTTTTATTTGTTAGTTTTAAATATATTTTTTTTTATTACCTTGTAATATTACTTTTAAAAATTATTGTATTTTATGATTGAAAAAAAATTACCTTCTGCTGGAGTTTCTTGCAGCACTTCTTCTTCGCAATTATGGTCTTGTCTGAAGCGCTGTAGATTCACTCCATAATATAACCGACGTGTAAAAGTGAAAAAGATCATATGTACAACAGGGTATTTGACAAGAGTGAAATTAAATTGTTTTCCTACTCCTGTACTTTTATCTGTCATTTATATAGTCACGAACACTAATATAAGAACATACATAATATGTCCGCAGAATAATCCAGAGAAAAGTCTATCTTGTCTATGCCCCAAAACAGCACTTGTGCGTTTTTGAGATAAAACGATACGGCCAGCTGCCAAAGCTTAGCGTTGCACAATCGATTTAATCATATTTTAAAGATTGTGAAATAGTGACTTTAAATGACCTAATGTTTTGAGAAATGATTTCAGTTACCTGATTGGTCGATTTTAAAATAGCTGTATTCTGGTTGGTTGATACGAAATACAAAGTTTTAAAAGATTTAAATTAGTTAAAGAGAAACACGTACCTAAAAGAACCTATCGTTCCGTTTGACAGTCGATGTGTATTGTGATTGGTGGATTTAATTTGGTGAAGTATTCTGATTGGTCAAATTAAAATGTTTTGGAATTGTAAATAATTCTATTTTCCATTCCGTCAATTTAAAAACAAAGTAAACCATAGACACATATTTTGTCATTTTCTTGTTTCCCGCTCGTTTGTTGTTCTTTACTTCGTTCGTTCGTTTGTAAGTTTTTTCGCTTAGTTTTGCATTTCATTTGAAACCTAGTCGTAGAAAAAGTATTGTATGCAACGGTGTATAACTAAGTCAAAAAACACTCGTGGCGCTTACCTTTACGATGTTCGCCTTCGGCTCACATCGTAACACACGCCACTCATATTTTTTGACCTCTCTTATACAACTATTGCATAAACTACTATTTTTCATTAACAACAAATAAACATTATAAAAATACTAGGAAAATATCAATCTTTCATTTACGTTAGCTATTTTAAGATTTTTAAATTCACAAAATCCAATTATAAGGACGCTGTTTGACTGTGACGTCACAAGATAGTAATCCCTATAAATTCCGTAGTAACGGAGCGTTTTTGATGTTTCATGAAAATAAGCTGATTTGACTTTTGTCAAATACCGTACTTAATGAATAAACATTTTGAATATTGAACTTTTGAATTCTGATCATTCCTTTCAACTGGCAATAGCTAAAATAACATCATTTTAATAAAATAACAAAGTATCTTATTTTAAGGCAACATGTCAAAAGCAATATTGATGAATAGTGTAATTTTATACAAGTTTTTAGTAGACGTATTTTGTCTGCGGCCAAGCGAAACACAGTAAAATAACATTTTGAAGGTTATGTGATTTACCTAGAAGAATATTGAGCCCTAAATAAATGGTCTATCACACAACAAAGAGTTCTTGACTGACCTCTACGCAAACCTGACCTCAGCGCTAACAATTTAAATAAAAAGCATTCTTCGCCAGCCGATCCAATCTCTATCCCGTCCCTTTGCAAACTATTTCGTTAGAATCGTTTATAATTTTATTTATTTTTATAGAGAAACATCTGAGAGGAATCAGATATCGAAGTTCAATCGTGTTTAAGCCCTCCAATGTTGGGGGCAAACGGGGTAAAGATTAGAGCAGAGATGCCACTTTATACCCCTGACGCTTAAAACGGGGAGTATAATACCCATAGTTTAACTCCTAACAGACGGACCAACGTGGATATGTTTTTCAAATTCAAAAAAAACAAAATTCATAGTACATTACTACAGAGGCCGGGAAGTAGGGGGTTGCTGGCCGAGTGATATAGGATACTTACGAGGCTGGCAACCCCTTTTCACGGCGAGGTACGTATAGTGCTTTTCTCAAACATATGCAATTAAATAAAAAATACATCACTCAAAAAAGTAAATTGATAAATGTCCACCCTAGGGAAGAAAAGTAATTGGGTGTTAAAATAAAGTACCAGGAGCGCAGCGGTAATTAGGAGGTATATCAGGCATAGCGCAACTTAGATCTCAGGCGGTGCGGGCAACCGGCGCGCGGGCGGCGGGCGCACACGACACAGCGCGGATGTCTCCCAAACGTTTATGCACTCCTAGTATTTGACGTTATAACATTTTCTCAAAAATTTTAAAAATAATATATTAGATATTCAGCCTGTTCATAAAACCAGCTGTCATGACCATATTAAATTAAAAAAAAAATACTTCCCGGCCTAGGCCTTCAATTTTGAATGAAATTCCTTTACAGTTCTCTCGAGTTGTTCCGTCGGGAACGTGGCACTTTGAAGCCTAAAATAACTAACATAACGCCGACATTACGTAGCATGTTTGAGAAAAAATATTTATTCAGTAAATAGGCCACATATGAGGGCTCTTTTACACGTCGGTAATATAGGGTGAGTCTACCAGCGCTTCGGACGAGACCATCATTGCGGAGAAGAAGCGCCGCAAGAAACTCCAGCAGAAGGTCATTTTAAAATAAGTTTACGAACGTTTAATGCACATACATACATTAAATCACGCCTGTTTCCCAGAGGGGTAGGCAGAGACCACTTCTTTCCATTTGCTACGTTCGTGACAAATTTATTTCGCTTCTTCCACATTCATACAGCGAGTCATGCACGCACGTCTGTTTCGGGTAGGTTTAATGATAATTAGTTGAACTGTTTAAGATGGGTACCTATTTTTTTATCTAAGCACACTTCAACGAACATAATTTTGAAGAATTTCCTTTCATCGAAACACTTCTAACTAGCTGCATGTTTTTTTTGGCAATGACCAGTCTAACGTTATCTTACTTACGTAATAAATGTTCAAGATATCTGGAAAACATCATGCTTTTAGCATATAATAGAGTTCGATGATATGAAATTAGATGAAATGAAACGATCGGATAAGTGAAATTCGATAAAATCATAGGTTAATATTTAATATCATAATCTGTGGTATATATGTAGGTCAATTGCCATAATATCGAGGGCTTTTGAAATATTTAACTGTTAAATAACATCATGTAATTCCACACTTCTTCTAATTTTGAAAGCTAAATGAATATTATCAAATCAATGTCGAAATGATAACAGTTTTTCAAGTAAACGAGCTTAGACCTTGTCCTGAATGACATCTCACTCCCCCCCCCATCTCACCTCTGTGCAGTCAATTCAAAAACACGTGTATTCATACTCCTGAATAATCTCGCTAAGCTCGCGAGATCTAAGACTATTTTCGTCCGAGATTAATCTCTGTTAATACAGCCAAGATCTTAAGATTATATAATTCCTAGCTGAAGCTTTTTTTAATAAAGTGAACTTAAGAATAAGCTGCGAAAAGGATCCTTCAACGAATATTTCGTTTATCACAAGCATCGGATGTAAAAAGCTGACCCGGGCTCATATTGTTTCACATAAAGAACTTGCGGCAACCTCAACAGAGCTTTGCTGTAGCGATGGCAAAAAAAGCTTAAATAACTATTAGATAAATAAAAACCCCGATGTAATGGTGACCCCTTCTTTTAGAGCTGATTATCAAAAATGTCTTAATCGACTGTCATGAAATCTACCTAAAAAAACAACCCAACGCCAATAAACTTTTCGCCGATGATTGACTTTGACAACTAATTATTGCCAAATTTTTGAATGAAATTGTTTCATTTCGTCGAATTATTTTAAAGTCAATTATTATAATGACTTAAAACTTTTGGTATATCTATTATTTGCCAAATCTTTCACTAGGCCAAAAGACGGATTATGTTTCGTCAGTGCAACAGTTCCCTTTGTTAAAATCTCACAAGTAATAGCGACGACGAGCGAAGTGAGAAGGAGTGTGTTAGGCTAACAGTGACCAAACAGCCAGCAATTGCCAGAATCAACATTTTCAATATTTGTAAAAGACATTCCAAAAGACAAGTCCAGGAAAAAATATATTCTATTAAAAAAATAAATTGTTATAGAAATTAGTTACTACTCGAAAGGTGACATTTTTTAAAATGGCTTTTATTTTAAATAGGTTAGTTTGCTTGCTTTTATTAGGCAGACTAAATGACACGCGTACAATACAATACAATGTAATGTACAACCAAACATAGAGTTGCTAATTGTAAGGTTGGGAAATAATACGATATCTTTTGATCATTCGGACACATGATCATTCGGACACATGATCATTCGGCGAAATGAAATTCTGCGATAAATAGGAGAACCAGGGCGCAGATGATGCACTGCCGGGTTTTTAGTTGGTATTCCTGACACTCTTGGTCATCGCATCCCACAAAACCATCTCGGGGCCTCCCGTACCTGCGTAGTATAGTGGTAGTGCAAGCAAGTGGCTCTGGGGTCTTGAAGAGTTTTTTTAATAGTAGATTATGTATTAAGGGTAGTAAAGAAAGAATTACAAGCGAGAGTCTGTTAGAAGCCCGAAGTCGAAGGCTGGGGGCTTTAATGACTCGAGCTTTGTATTTTCCTTTACCACCCGTGTAACATACAATGTTTTTCATCACAATTGCGAGGAAATGAAATAAAATCAGACAAAAGATCAACTTATAAGTCATAAACTTAAAAATATAACTTATTAGCGGCAGACTACATCATTGTCTGTGACTTACCACAGATAATGTCAAACGTGTTAGGAGTCCGATTCTAGTGACAGTCGAGATCAATAGTTTATATGCGAGATTTTCATGAAATTGTATGCAACTGACATTCCATCTCGTATGAAACTTCATATAGAATGGCACAAGAATTGGGGTCCTGACGTATTGTGATAGTTTGAGTCCACGTATAATATTTAAAAAAAATACTATTACGCACGATTGGGCGTAATGGTAAAAAAGGCCCCCGGGTATTATTTTGGATTTACGGTCGAATTTTCTAGCATGTGTGATGAAAAAAAAATACTTTTGTTAATTTTACTAAGCCCAAAAATCTTTTTTTTTGTATATACATTTATATTGCGTTGTTGTTTCTTAATTTGTGCTGTTTCCCAATTTTATATGGTGTAACTCTTTTTTTTTGTATTGTATTGTACGTGAATCATTAAGTCTACCTAATATAAACAAGCAAACTAACCTATTAAAAAAGAAAAAGAATCTTGTTTTTTTGTCAACGCTCCAACCATTTCAGCAAGATAGGGTCTGTTGAAATATCGACAAATCGCGATCCTCCATATTGGACGTACTGAGCGGAAACCTCGGCTATGCAAAATTATAATAACATAAATAGATATACAACACTACTAGCTTTATAATTCGACTTTGTCTGCTTATACAAAGAAATTTAACTTGAATTTAGAATTTAAGTTTTAATTTGAATTGTACACTTTTTTATTACTCATGTAAATCAAGCACCAGTTTTCGCATTTTTGTGTTCCGGTGTGGGAATAAGACAACTGGGCTGAGATTTTTCTCTATAAAACCTTTTCGACGGGTTATAGTATTATCAACGTTATAATAGCTCTTTACCTACTTGACAGTAATGGCAGTGAGTTGTAATAATACTATAACACGTCAAAAGCAATATGGTTTTACCTTATAGAATAAAGACCCTGGGGAAATTAATAGCATCCTCCAGGGCAGCAGTCCTCAAGGTTGGCAACGCATTTGGAGATTGAAGATTGAAGTCTTGAGATTGTATTGTCATTCATTATAAGGGTGTTTAGTAATCCTACCAGGAGTTCAGAACCTGTAAGGGGTCTGCTTCAAACTGGCTGGTCTCACGGTGAAACAGATGTTAATTGTATTCTTCTAAGATGCCACTAAACACCAGATACTCTGTCCTCGTGTGGCTTCTCATTGACATAACGACGTGACGACGCGCTGGCCTAGTGGGAAGTGACCCTGCCTACGAAGCTAGTGGTCCTGGGTTCGAATCCCGGTAAGGGCAGATATTTGTGTGATAAGCGCAAATATTTGTTCCTGAGTCATGGATGTTTTCTCTATGTATTTAAGTATATACTTCTCTATATAAGTATTTATATCGTTGTCTAGTACCCATAGTACAAGCCTAGAGCTTAGTTTGGGACTAGGTCAATTGGTGTAAGATTGTCCCCTTACATTTATTTATTTATTTATAAACAAAGCATGATCACATGGAATCGAACCCGTTACCGCTACTCAGTTAAAGCTAGTACCAACTAGGCTAACAGTGTCGTGAAATCGTATTTACATTTTTAAATGTGAACGTTTGTTCTTTCTTCACGTTGCAACGACTCTACGGATTCCTATGAAATTTAAAATGGAGACCCGTCTCAACACTGAATTAACACAAAGGCTACTTTTTACCCCGGAAAGCTTAAAAGTTCCTGAGGGAATAACGATAAACGGGCAGGAGCTAGTATTTCATAAGAATCAGTTCGCGTAGTCTATTTGTATTTTTGGACTACACAATTAAATACAGATCACTGTATTACACATTAATGGCTTAAACCTTAATATTTTCGGATAAAGAACTGTTTAAACGCATTATAATAATTGCTGTTCGAGTTTACGTTACCTTCATCTCTGTCTTTCGATTTAATCACGTCCGTGTGAAAGGAACGGAGCAACCAAAGTTTCGAGCTTCATAGAAACCATCCTTAGGTTATGCTACGGCGCTACGAAGCCTCTACAGCGCTACGGAGTGTCTACGCTTTTGCTACACCTTTTCAATTTTGTTGTAGGTTTTCTTTGAAATAACTACTATCATGAATTGTATTGCACTTCCAACCTTATATTATAACCCTTGAGAGTTCAGTATGCTTTTATGAATTGATTGTATATTTTCTCCGTACAGCAGTATTGAATTAGCTTTCAGGGGTTCTATTTAATTCAACATGGTATCCATATTGCCTTTGACTTGTTGTCGTATTATTTTTAACTCAAATATAATAATAAAAAGAAAGTAAATATTGGTCCTTACCAAGGGAAAACTAAGGACTTTTTGTATGAAAATAAACGGTTAAAACCAGTTGAAACCGGTTATTTGCATTCCCTACTCAGGAACTTACCCTTGAAAATATCGAAATTTATTTCATAGAACGTTTCACTTCGCCGAATTTCATTTCATCGACAGGTATTTCCACGTGCAAGAGCTTTATTTTTTGTGGTCAAAAGTCTAATCTCAGCTTCGTAATGAATGCTTAAGATAATCTCCGGGCCTAGTATGGCTGCGTCTGTAGCATCTGTCACTCTCGTACTTATTTACGTGTCAGAACGTGACGGATGCTTTTATCCACACTTTGTCACGCGATAAACGCAGCCATATTAGACCCCTGAAAACTTTGTTGTCAGCAGTAATTAGCTTTCGATGAATTGAAATTCGGTGAAATTATACATTCGATGAAATGTTTGTCGATATCGAATCGCTAGCAAATTTTATTAGTTATTTGCATAGGCGGTAGCGGATTGCTCATATGAATTGTCGTCTACTATTGTATTATTACATACAATTTAAACTACATTCAAGAATAACTTGAGTATTCCTCTTGTATTATTATACAGCGTGTTTTCTTTAGCCACCGTCTGACTCAACGGTGGAGTTTTAGCTATTAACATATCAATATGTATTCGAACTCATACTGACGTGGTGCAGGTCAGGAGATTAGGCGGTTGCAGTTGAAATAGTATTTCTCTATTTTTTATCTAAGGAACTAAGGTAAATGCACTTATCATGGACAGTGCTTCAGTTATGAACAATCCCAATAAAAGTAATGCCTTAACGATACGATTAAAATACTTCGGGCATACCTCTATTAGAATTAAATATTTTGAATGTGCCTTTTTGTCCGTTAAAATTGTTATTGTACATCACTGGACCACTGTTTATAATGGGTGCATTTACATATAACTCTTTTGTGACTGACTCACAGCCTAAGCCGGTGCACTTGAAATGTAAAGGGAACATTTCTTGGGTATAGGGTTGCATATTTTTCGAAAATTGACTCCCAACCTGAAGAAATAGTGACGAGAAAATAATTATATACGGACGAAGTCCTCTAGCTAACGTAAAGTCACGGTTAAAAATGGTTTATCACTAAACTTTTGGACCTTTATAGCGTTGAAATAGAGTCAAAAAGAGACGAACCTTTTTTTACCGTGATTTTTTGCGACATAGAAATTAATGATAAACGAACAAATCAATTCGACGGTAAAGTCCGAGGTTTTTTTTATACTATTTTATTACTAAAATGTTTAGAAGTAAGCAATGATTTTGCCCTAAAAATATTTACTTACCTACTTTTCAGGATAAAATTTGCCAATTTAAACAGGTGAGAAACCATTTTAAAAAACAAAGGAAACAAAGACTTTTTTTAACACCAAGCGCGTGTGTGTGTGTGTGAATGTGATAAGTAACGTTTGGTTATGTATGTGTGTAATGTGGTTATTCTTTTATTTCGTAACAGGGTCAATCAACTTCTCTTTGTACCTCGTTGCCATGGTGACGTCTCCTGGGCCATTCTTTAAAACTATGATTTCAATGGATAAAGTCCACTAAAAATCAGTTTTATTGGCAATTACAAACCCATTTTTTAATGGACAGAATAACAACAGCAAAAAGTTGATCCACCCAACAATAAATTATATTTTTCACAACTAATCATAAACTTGCATTACATACACTTTACAATCGCCCCGCTATCGCTTATACCGTGAACCCTTTCCTTAGACAAACTCGTCTGGGTTTGACGTTTGGCCCTGTATTTAGCATATTAGGTTTAGATTTAGTCTGCAGACCCGGTGTGAATATTAATTCAGTGCAGCGACAAATACAACTGGCGTTCCGTTTCAAATGTAAAATACTTGGTACCGAGTCCTTTCCGTATTTTTGTACGCTGACTATGATAGGCGACATTTCTTTTAACATGTAATAGCATATTCATTGTTTGTCCAAATGTATTGCATGGTCGAAAACAGTATATAATAAATAAATATCCGTTGTATAATGGGGTCTAATTTTGGATAAGGCATCCGTCACCTTCTGACAGGTAAATAAGTACACGTGTCAAAAAGTGACGGATACTTTATCCACAGTTGACACGCGATATAGACGCAGCCATACTAAGGCCGCAGGGAAGATCTCACACAAATTGACCGAGTCCCAAACTAAGCTCTAGGCTTATTCTATAGGTACAGTCAACGGCATAAATAAGTGATCATTTCTGTACCTTGTCGCTTTCAATCGTTTCACAATTTTGTATATCATATCAAACACGATGTTAGAGTGACAAGGTACATAAATGATCACTTATTTATGCTGTTGACTGTACTAGACAACGATATAAGTAAATACTTATCCAGCGTGTCCCAAAACCAAACGCCAAAACTGAGAGGCCAGTACCCTGTACCATGAGTTTCAATTTAACGTACTCGTTAGTGAGTCGAAGCTCTATCCTTCGCAGACCTCGCAAGTATTCTTAAAGAGTGCAAGGGACAGAGCATTGGACTCACTAGCGAGTACGGAAATTGTAACTCATGGTAAGGGTACTGATAGAGCTGCTAAAGCTATCGATTTAAACCCTCGTTTTTTACTAGTTTTGAGGATATTGATAATTTTTGTCAGAATTTTCGTAATTTCCTCTTATGTCCAAGTCACGAAAAATCATTAATTTCATGTTTTATTTCATAAGTTTTTCAGTGATATAATCAATAGCTTTTTACCTGCACTTTCAGCGCTCTCAGATTTGGCGTTAGTTTTGGAACACCCAGTATAGACAAATAAATACTTTAATACATGAAAAACATCCAAAACTCAGAAACAAATACTCGTGCTCATCACACCAATATTTGCCTATTCCGGGAATCAACCCGGGACCGCTAGCTTCACTCACGGTCACTCACGTCGTTGGTTTTTAGCATTGAAACTGATTTTTTTTATTTTTTTTTAAACTAACATTACTTCATTTTACTGATCCTCCCAATCCATACTAATATTATCAATGCTCTGTCTGTCTGTTACCTCTTTACGCTTAAACCACTGAACCGATTTAGGTGCAATTTAGAGCAAAGATAGTTTGAATCCTGGGAAAGGACATAAGGTATTTTTTCCCGAAATTCATCCCCTAAGGGGGTGAAAATTTGTATGGAGCTACGATATAAACGAGTTCCACGCGGACGGAGCCGCGGGCACAAGCTAGTAATTTAAATAATTTGAATTAATACGGACAAACAATTTTATGCAAATCAAGTCACAAGTAAATAGAGCATTTTAATTTAGTCCTCAGAGTTGGCAATGCAATTGGAGTCTAACCCCCTTATTTATAAACGGGGAATAAGCTTGAAATAGTTTTTATGCTATGCTTTGTCACTTACTGTCAGATGCAAATGTCTGAATTACAGATAAGGGCAAAGCATGGTATAAACTACATACATACATACATACATAAACTCACGCCTTTATTCCCAGAGTGGGGTAGGCAGAGCTACAGAATTACTAATAACTCTAAAAGCTTGTTAATAATTCTGTAACCACATTTTGCACAATAACGCTAAGATGTTTACCAGTGTATTAGTAACAGGTTGCAAGCCCATCGCCTAACATTACTACACAGCCTTTATTCCCTTAGTCGTCTCTTACGACATACACGGGAGGACATGGAGTGGCACTATTCTTACCCGGCAACCACTCCTTTCTCTCGGGTTTCTTGGTATAAACTATACCAAGTTCATTCCACGTTTATAAGTCAGCGGGCTAGAATAGACGCGCTGGCCGACATTTTGATGCAAATCGGACGTCACGATTTACGCCCTGTGTAAATGAGGTAGCGATTCGATTTTCTGCAAGCGATGCGACTAGTGCCTAACCGCGCGACTATAGTCACTCGAGTGAAGCGTGCTGTATAACGGTGCGCCAGGAAAACAGATGATGTTTTGTGCATATCATTGTTATCATTGATGATGTTTTGACCACGCGCTGGCCTAGTTGGTAGTGACCCTGCCTACGAAGCTAGCGGTCCTGGATTCAAATCCCGGTAAGGGCTGACATTAATGTGATGAGCGCGAATGTTTGTTCCTCAGTCATGGATGTTTTCTATATATTTATGTATATATTTCTCTATGTACTCGTAAGTATTTATATCGTTGTCTAGTACCCATAATACAAGCCTTGAGCTTAGTTTGGGACTAGGTCAATTGGTGTGACATTGTCCCCTGATATTTATTTATTTTTTGTACCATGGTTTTGTGCATAGACGTAGGAAAACATAGATCCTGTGTAACCAAATTCCAAGCTTACCACCTTTTTCTTCTGTGTAAACAACTTGTAGCCAATATTATTGATAAACCGCACATCACTGACTGCGAACTTATGCACACTAATGCAGAGTTAAACACTGGCACACCTAATAAGTGGTACACTTTTGAAATTCAACCAAAAGGGGTCATGTATAGAAGACTCTTTTCGAAAGGCATTTGTAACAGGTGCGAAGAGTACTAATCTATTAGCCGTTTTTATACTCCCTCTATGCTTTCCTACCTCTATTGTTCGACGTTCTAGACTAAATTACAATATTGATATAATAAAATTTCTTATAAATTTGTACCGAGTTTTTTTTTTTCTAAAGTGACGCTTTAAAAGCTTGCATATAGCCAACACAGGTTTAAACTTTAAACTATTTTTAAAATAACTCGAGATAACAGTTAGCCTAGTTTATAGTGCCTTCGAAGCTAACGGTACCGGATTCGATCCCCAGTATAGGCAAATATTTGTATGTTGAACGGTATCCTATAGATGTTTCGAAAAACCTTTTGTCCGCTGTTTCGATAGGCAGAAATTATCATTTGCCTAAAAAAAAACTACATCTGTAGGTCAAGTTAGGTTGGTTTCTAAACAATCCAGGAAATTTAAACGGTTTCAAAGAAAAATAATTTACGGACAAATGAAACAGCGAACCAAAGTTTTTCAAACAACGCTAGTATTTATTATTAAGTCTTGAATGTATGTTTATCTTTGTCTAGTATCCATAGTACAGTCAAGGACTTTAATTGTTAAGCCACTATGGAACCCGGTCGCATAACGTTGATCATTAATTTTAGCGTAATTTCTTTCATATGGTTTGACTCTCTCATTATGACAGGGTTTCATAGTGGCTTAACAATTAAAGTCCTTGACTGTACCGGCCTAGAGCTTAGTTTTGGGTCAAAGTCCTCTGATATTCATTTATTTACGGATCGTTGATCCATTCTTTGCCCGTGGTGTTACTGCCTAGTCCTACTGACCAATAATTTCTATTTTTATATCAAATTAATAGGGTCGACGGAGCTCCGCTAGTGCGGAGCTCCTATTTCTGTGCGTTTCGGCCATTCGGACCAGCTGCACAACTAACATATAACCTGACCCTTTCTCATATTTATGATACTTAGTTCTGTCA
This sequence comes from Acleris laterana, assembly GCA_963966035.1. Lineage (NCBI taxonomy): Eukaryota > Metazoa > Arthropoda > Insecta > Lepidoptera > Tortricidae > Acleris > Acleris laterana. The sequence goes on along the minus strand of OZ014463.1, from coordinate 1,783,288 downwards.
GTAGGACTACGCATTAGGGTCATGGGTAAAGCATCCTTCCTACTTACTATCCTTTACATACCACCATTCTTTACTTATGTGCTCGTTTGACGTCTCAAAATGGGACAAAAAGGTCAATAAAATAAGTCATTCTTAACATATACGTCTTTAATTTAATATGCAGATTACACGACCGTGAGCTTTACGTAATATCAAAGTCACATTTGGAATTACCAATCAATTTACAACCTTATTAGTTTAACAAGTGAGTACAATTTACAATGACCAAGATGATTGTTAATATTACAATCTAGCAACAACAAAGAAATTTAAAATATAACGCTACAGAATTGAAAGTTGAAATTAGAAATAGGCTTTAGAATGAAATAAACGAAACGAAAATGTTACGAATCAAAACTTTTGAAGATTTCTTCAAGTTAATAAAGTTGGGATAGGATTAATTAATTAAGTAATTTTAAAATATTTAAGATTGATGAATTTAATTTAAATAACCTTTAACATTCATTCGATATTTGGGAATAAAACACGATTAATTTCAAATTAATTGACTGACTTTTAATTTAAATTAGTTTTACCGGTAGATTAATTAAAAAAACATTAATTTAAATCATCTGAAGCGTGTCTTATTCTCAAAGTTCTTATATTTAATTTAGTATGTTAATTATTTTTTTATTATTTTACTGTTGTATTGACAATATGTTTTGAACATTTTGATTAGCACTTACACTACGATGACAAGCTCTCGAGTTTTAGAAAAAAAAGGAAATCAGTCTTCTGACATTTTCAGTTAAACTTTAAAAAAACTGTCTCTGAATACTCTATTTTTAAGTGCATATTACAGGAAAAAAAAAATTGGCTTGTAATAAAATTTTATTTAAAATTAATTAAGCCTTAATTTATATTGAGCTTCACACGATTGTTCATGACATGAAAGTTATTTAAAAAGATGCTAAACTTTTAAAATAAGAGACAAACTTATAAAGCTTTTACTTAAAATCAGTCTTGCCTTGTTTCTAACCCTTCTGAAATTTCAGAACTTGTTAATGTCAAGCAAAATTTGAAAAGATTAATTTTCTAAACAACGATGAACCCTTAACGTCTAGAAAGTTCGTATTACATATTTTATTTAACCTACGTTTTGGCATTATTTTAAGTGATATTTTAATTTCAAAATGGCGTAAAAGTATAAGGCACGATTTAATTATTTACTAGTTACACATAAGTTTCTTGTAGGGACGTCTGACATAGCTACAATTTTTTTTTCTAGCTAAAATTAATTCATATTAAAATTAAAATACCTATATCATAACTTTTTAGGAGTTTGGCACTTTAATAGTCGAAAAATCAAATAAATGTTTACTTTCTTATTTTTTTCCTGTTTAAGACACACAAAATAATGAGAAGAGCTGCGTGATATGTTTTTAAAGTTCTTATAAAAATAAAACAGGCAAGGAAAAAATAAAACAAAAGCATATAATTAGTTTTTTTATTCAAATCGAAATGTAACAATAAATATTTTTGTTCTGTATAAGAAATCGTATTTTCAATGGATGGATTTCCAATTAGATTTTTAATCAACAGACAAAATTAAAATTAAAATCAGTCCATGGCAATATCATTCGATTAAAATAAATTTGTTACAATTTCGAAAGTAATTAAAAAGAAAATTAAATAAAAATAATTAAGTAAGTAGCTTATAACTTAAACATAAAAATTATTAAAGAACTTTGGTATCTGTATTAAAACCGATTAAATTTTGGAGTAGAAAAGCTATTAATGTAATAGAAAAAAATACAAAATAATCTATTTACAGTATTCTAAGCGGGAACATAAAATTAAAATAAAAACTTACAAGTTATTGTCAGTTCGCAATTGAGTATTATTTTTATTTACATTTGGCGAAAATACAGAAAATAAAATCTAGTAAAAATGTACAATTTTATTTTTACAAGAATGAAAGTTTGGCAGAGAACTTAGTCAACTTAAGTCTAGTTAGTCGATAAAGAACAGGAAAGAGACAAAATATATTCCAAGGTTAAAAAAAAATCTTTTTGACCTGTCAAACTTGATTTTGTTTACCCAAAGAAATTATGTATACAAACAAATGATTTAAATCATTTCATTTCAAACCAATTATTTTTTTGTTCCTAAAAAGGGAAACAGATAATTTTTATTATGCAACAACAGTAAATGTGCTATTCAGTATTAAATTGAATAATTCTTAAAACAATCGACGATCAAACCGCCGCGGAGCAAATTCAAAATCCTCCCATAAATTTTGTAAAAAGATCAAGAATCTATAAATAACAATTAATAAGAACATCTATTCAAACTTAATCAAAAGAGATCCGTCGAAGGGAATCATTTGAATCATTTTAATGATCAGCGAATATTTGAAAATGAAAGATTAAATATTCTAAAATGATTTACAATTTTGGACAATGAAATATTTTCAATAATTCGCTTAATATTGGACGCTAATTAATTAAAATATTGATAAGTCAGTCGTCATCAAAGGGGGTTTTTGCCCAAATAATGGGAAAGTCGAACGGGAAATACTTAAGAGTCAACCATTACCTAAATTAAGTTCTATACAAAAACGTTTTCCTTGTAACTAAATAAAGATACGCTTTACAAATTGACGAATTACTTTGAAAACATTTATTTAATGAAAAATGCATGGCGTGACTGAGAGGTATTTCGCGTCTTAGTTCCAATACACAAATGTGTACCTATATGTACACTATAGGCAATATGATCTACCATTTTGGAACTAAAAATAGAGGGTACGAATATTGGATACTTAACTAACGGCACCAATAATGGAAACTTAACTCTTAATTAAAAGATCATACGGTTATAAATTGATTGTTGCAAAACATATCAATAACGCCTATTTTCTGAAACTAAGAATCAAATTTCTATCATTGGTTTTTGTTCCATCACAAAAATTAGCATGTAATATTATTATAATCGAAAAGTTTTGCTCAATGGAATTTTACTCTATGATTTAGCACTTGTTTACTTTAGAAATAAATCTCAGCCTTTCGGAGAATCAAATCTAGTGCCTTTACATAGCAATAACCATTATTTTTATCTATTTTCAGTTCCAATATGAACAATCAAGGACATTTTAAGAATTTCCACAGCATTTTGCACGGCTAATACAACCTTCACAATTTTTCCACACATTTGAGGGAGATTTTTTCTATTTTCTCCTTTTAATTTGTGTAAATAAATTTTAACACACATGAATTAATGTAATGTTAATAAAAAAAATACTTTACAGTAAAAATAGAGCTTACAGAACAAAGTTAAAGGAGAACATAGATAAAATGATCGCGATAGTGAATTTGTGTTTGTTTTTTATCAAGTAGCGGTGACTATCATTTGTCGCAGTCTAACATTATTCATTACGCAACTCTTTCAAACTTCTTTTAACGAAGTTTTAAAGTAGTTAAAAAAACTGTGTCAAGATTATGTTTCTTAAATATTAAATTTCGCTTGATATTGCTTGAAAAACGTGTTTTTTTTTCAGAATCTACTTTAAATTGGACTAAAAAAATACGTAATGATAAAAAAATGCGACAAAATTTAAGTCACGCTCTTAAATGTTAGCCGCGGGACCAAAATGCAGTTGTGGTGGAATTTTTATCACTGTTCAAAATAACCTCATCTTTTTTATAAGGGACATTATTTTAAACAGCTGCAAAAACTGACATAACATTTGTATGGTCAAAACCATAAGACCTTATGCTAATATAGATGAAATTACATTCAAAATATCGTTTAGTTCGATATTTTTTAAATGAAACTTCTTTATCAGCAAGAGGACTTTTGACACTGTCTAAGTGATATTAGATTCGACAAATGCACATCGCTGTTTTGTCTTTTCGTCAGAAAAGAAATAAATCATCCAGTACAATGCGTTACATGAGTTTTATAATATCACTTACACAAATATCAATTATAGGCCTTTTCTTACGTAGCACGACGTGTATTAAAACCAACTTACCTCGGGCATCCTATCTAACCGCACATAGCGTCTTTCACTTATCACATTTAGTAAATTTATAAGTCTATCTACATTAATTACACTATACACTTTGTCTTACACCACGTGCGTTTCACTTCTTTTGTTATATGATTCGTCTATTGTAACATTTTGTTTCTTGTCTTTTCTAATTGTGCCGTATTGTGGCACATCCGAAGTCAAGTTCTGCACTGTCAGAATCTGACTGGAGTTCTGCGGGGTACTAGTTGATAAGGGGCTGCCATACTGGTTTCCGTATTTGTGTCTTGATGGGTCTTTCAGGATAGACTGAGGTTGCTTTGGTAGAGGGGTTTGGGACAGGTGCTGGAACAAAAAAATGTTGCTTAATGTTTTGTCAAATACATGTGCTGAGTTGGAAGAGGTAGTTCAAGTCGGGTCAAAATAGGCTTACAAAATTGGGATTGACCAAAAAAAATAACTCACGGTATTTACTTTCTAATTCGAAAGAATAGGAAATTTTAAGACAAATTTTTGATTCTCCCTCATTATACTAAAATGAAAACTACCCTCTACGTTGCTAATGCTATAGTCTCAGGATGCCTATAAGGTGTTAGGGTGTTGAATGTAGGGATTAAAACGCCCAATTCTCACCGAGAGCTCGTAGCAAATGGACTTAATTCCGTCTTCGGGGGTTAAGTTTCTGAAGCGAGCTTTGAAAATTTAACGTCCAAATACTTAAACACGTTTAAATTACTCTCTCAAAAATATTACTTTTGATCTGTATACATTTAACCCAGTAAGGCCCACGTCAAATTTCGTTAGTTCAAAAAAGAATCCTGTGTCAGTCAAAACTCACTTTGATAAATGTCCTAAATTTAGGACGGCCTTACGAGGTTTAACTATAGGTAATGCTTGCCTGTCTATAGTACTAGGCAGATAAGAAATCAATCCTGACACATTACACGACCATGAAGTTTCGGACTATTGACATGGTTGACAGCAGTAAAACAATGCTAAACTTTTTTTATGTAGTGAAGAAATAGTAATAACAGCATTGTTTGACTGCTATCAACATTATCCATATTCTGAAACTTCATGGTTGTGCAATGTGTCAGGATTATCTCTTATCGGCCGGCCATTATAATTCTGCCCTCAGAAGCCAAAAAGCAGTATCTTAAAATCAATCCCCAGAGCAGATTCAATTCTATTTTGTTAGTAATGTTGTTGGAGGTTCGTTTTGATCGAAATACAGTTATTTTTTTATCTAATAGATTTGTTGATGAATCATGTTGCTGATTAGTTTATGTACATATTTGACAAAGGTCGTGGATTCATTCTTGTAATTGGCATCATTAAACGCCAAATAAAGTCAATAAAAAAGCGCCTCCTACCTAAGACAAGCTGTGAATGAATCTGTCACCTACCTGATTACAGCCCGGATGCAGGACTGTGACGTCAGGCGGCGGAACCGGCGCCATCTTGTCGTTGCGCCGGCGCAGCGTGCCACCAGCTGACTGCCGGTCGAGAGGTACTGAGCGCAGAAAAAATAATTATTACATTTGGATATATTACTTTGTATTTGCGTTCAAAAACAACTCCTAAACACATAACTAAGCTTATAACTCACCATCAATCCCATAGCTCATGGGTGGACTAGCCATATGCGAAGGGGACCCGCTCATGCCGTTCAGCATGTGCTTCTGTAGGGGGGCTGCTCCATACTGCTGAGGGGGGGTTGGAGTGCGCCCGGATTGCTGTTAAGAAGAATAGAGTTAGATTTTTGATACCAGCGCCATCTAGCGGAGAATGACGATACTAGCAATAGAAAATCGATCTGTAGCAGTGCGATATTGGCGATTAGAAATTCGTTTTCTAATATATCCTTAGGGTTAGAGCATCTCATTCCTAAGACAACCATGCACCAATATATCCATTCTGTAACATCTTCTTCCCAAAAAATAATGTACCCAAAACCTCTCTTTTCTAGATCACTCATATACAAAAATGTCCATTCCTTATTAGATAAATTTCCCAAAATGTCAGGTAACAGGTACATTCATAATTTTCCCAGAACGTTAATTTCCAAAAACGCCCATTGTCGTATACAATTAACTTCAAAAAACGTCGGTTTGGATTAAAACCATATTTATTCTCAGAACGTCCTTCGGGTTAACATGTCTAATTGATTAATAAGCATAATTCTCGTGATAGAATTTAGAATGCCAATTAGGTTGAAATTATATCAGTTTATATTAAAAGTACAATATTTACCTGTTGTTGTAAGTACTCGCCGATGAGAGGCGGATATGACAGGTATCTGTCGGACGCCATGTTGTAGTAAGAGCCATCTAGCGGAGGCATCGGTGAAGGTGCGGGCGCGTAGTTTGTCTTGCCTTTATGGACAAATAAAAGACTGCTATAATATCACCTTATATTTATTTCTGCACGCGACTTCATCTGTGTAGATTTCGTTTATCCATATATCTCCTGGAAACTTGTACATTTTCTGGGATGAAAAGTAGCCTATGTGTTAATCCAGGCCAAGAGCTATCTTCATTTGAAATTTCATACAAATCCGTCCAGCTGTTGTAGCGTGAAGGAGTAATACACACACACACACACACACACACACACACACACACACATACACACACAAAATTTCGCATTTATAATTATTAGTAGAATATTCGAGGTGAAATTGACCATATTATTATCGCACTGATTTTTCAGAGTGACAGAAATATTTTTTTAAGTCATTGGTCATTCTTGGTTACCGTTTCGCATAAGACCATCATTGCTGAAGGAAAAGCGCTGCGTTTTGGGACAGAGGTCCTTTTTTTATTAAATAATAGTAATCTAAATATAGGAGTATCAGTGAGAAGTAGTAAAGATGGAAAAACTAGAAAAATTCAAATTATTCTATTTTCTTAATACATACCAGCACTTCGTCCAAGTGTGCTATGCCCGCTTATATCCTTGTGCCTGTGTGGGTGTGGCAGCGTCCTAGCATGGTCCCCTTCGTACACGGCGTAGTTGGGGGGAGGGTAGTCTAGTGGAGGGGGGATGACTAGTCCCTCATCCATTAGGTAGGCATCGGTTTGCTGCGAAAAATAATGTAGTGTGAAATATATGTAGAGATGTAAATAATCTAGGGCAAAGCGATGATATACATAACTGTATTTGTGGTTAATGATTTTAGACAGATTTTTACAGCGATTTTCTAAGTAATAATATTTTATAAAATAGTGACACATTTTCCAAGATTTCTCTTGTCTACATCTCTATTTGTAACATAATATCAATTTTCAAGACACACAATGATAATAATTTGGTACAGAACTAGACTAAGGAATGTTAATGCAAAAAATATTACCTGTAACATATGCCGATTAGGCATGGACGGTACTTCAGGAATAGGGGGCGGCTGCCTCTCATCCATACCCTCATCTTGGGAGTATGTCTCAGACTTCTCTGACACTGAACTGAGGGTTTCTCCAGTCATAGTGTCATTGTATGATGACGGAGCGTACATTTCAATGGTTGCTGACTTCGAGGCTTGGCCGGCTTGTTCTGTTAAAAAAAAAACATGTGTTAGAGGCAGTTTGAATTGAAGCTATTGGGAAACTAGGTTTTAAGATAGCAGAACTTATCATTTTGGAAAAATCAGGAGAAGAAAGTGGATCTGTAGAAGTGGAACTAGTCATCACTTCTGAAATATTTCATGCGGATGATCTAGACGATATAAAAACTTTGCAATAAACTATTTTGCGGTTGCTGCAACTTTGTTTTGAGAATAAAGTTGATGTTAAAGCCACAGCCGGGAATAATAAATGAAGTTGTTGAAAATGACAACGGTGATGATGATGATGATGTGTGGTAAAGTGGCTTAATTTTATCTCTAAAAGATATAAAAATAACAGCTACAGCAAGTAAGCTAGATGATAAAGCAACATTCAAAATCCGAGTAAAGCAAATTTAGAGATGAGATAATGAAACAAAATATTTTCAAAATATAAAGAAAAAAATCTACAATTCACGATGCGAACCTAACAAGCAGTCGTGCATATATTTCTCAGACGAATATAAAATTACGGCAATACTGTCAGGTAAAATCTTTTAAAACAATTCCCTGTTTTTCCTATGAATATTATTTCCTAGAGCTCGAACGTAATTCATTTTTCATTCACAAAGGTACTCGTACTATGTAAATTTCGACACTCAATTTCGCCCCGTGTTAAAGCTAGAATTTCAAATTCAAAATGTAATCTTTTTGCTCGGCACCCAAATTATCTAAGCAGGGCGTTAAAATTTAATGAGAATTTTGCTTACAGAGCGGAATCAATAGCCAGTAAATGAATGTTAATATAACCTAATGTATGCGTAGGATATTAACGGGAAAGGAAATGGGATAAAAAATTGGGCCGTAAATCTCTGCCAAGTTTATTGCACTAATTTGTTATAAAAACAGTTTCTCGCTTCAATTTGGCGTGGTTTAAATAAATCTTCTAGAATTTTATGAAAGAATTTACTTGCGGTAATCAATGTTCTCGAAAGAGTGCCCGCGTGGTGTTTGAATACCAAAAAATAGTAACATAGGGAAATAATAATCAACTGAAGGTTATGGGAGTCCTATGTATATGGATGATATAGTGAACCTATACATACATACATACATACATTAAATCACGCCTGTTTCCCAGAGGGGTAGGCAGAGACCACTTCATTCCACTTGCTACGATCTTGACAAATTTCTTTCGCTTCTTCCACATTCATACATCGAGTCATGCACGCACGTCAGTTTCGGGTAAGTACTTAAGATTCGGCCCTTTTCCAGTATTTCTCCGATTTGACTCGAAAAAGTACGCCTAGGGCGGCCCCTTCCGACCCGTCCACTCACTTTCGATCTGTATATCTCTTTCCACAATCTTCTTTCTTTTTTTGTGAACCTATTATGGTTGTTTTTACGAATATAAATCTGTATGAATCCGTCACTTTCTGACATGTATGTAGGTGCGAGAGTGACTGACTACATTTTTTCAAAGAACATTCGTTGGTAGCTGGTGTCCCTTGGGAGACGTATGTCCAGGTTTTTTTTACTGGCTGACATGATAAAGGTGTAATTATGTTTTCCGGATTTGTTACCAAGTTACAATTTTGTGAACATTTAGAATCTGTTTCAGCTCTGTATTTAAAACTTCCATTTAATAGGTCTATTGCTTACTATGATGCTTTATCTTTGGGTATCTTTATGAACCTAAGATGAAGGTTATATTAGGGAATAAAGTAAATTAAAAATAAACAAAAGAAAAACTCACCTTTTAACCGCCGAGAGCGGCGTTTGAAAACAAAACAAGCGACTAAAGCGGCATTTATCAAAACTAAAACAGCTCCAGTGATGGACACATAGACAACAACGTTCTTTGACACCTCAGCGGTCTCTACGAACTCTGTAGTGACTACGTTTAACTCGCCTACTTCTGTAAAGGCTTTAACAAAAACAAAAAAAATATGAGCAAAATAAAAGACAAGCGATTCTAAAAATGATAATGAAGACGTTCCAATGTATTCATAGACACTTTAGAGACAATTCACTCGTTATTTTTTTTAAATTGTTAATAAATATCGTCACTAAAGGTTGACTTCCATGGGTAGCGGCTGCTCCAACAGACGCGTGCGGCTGACTCTCTACCGTTATGTCAAAACATGGCCACTAAACTACAAAGTAGTAGTCAAAGCATTATAATACTCTATTCGAGACCACACTAAATTTAAAATGCTTATACTATTACGATGCAGTTATTCGGCTTGTTTGGTATAACGGCAGCTCTCAGTCGTCAGCCGCTATATACGGTTTCATAGAGTAAGCTACTACTTATAATCGCTCACGTTAGTCGCACGCGTCTGTCGCATTGATCTGGATAGTCTTCATTATCATCTTAACTACACAAAATAAATAAGCTTCTAACAACTAATAACGACATCAATATGTTTAACATCCCACCTCTTATTCTCTTGTTGGTCCTCCTATGCAGACAGAATCCAATCAAGAGTACATTCAGTAGAATTAAGGCCGTGCCAACAATGGTACCAGTAATAATAAAAACTCCTGGCACGTTATATGAATTGTATTCTTCAGAACTCGAATGTACTGATGATGGAACAAAGTCTGATGCATCGTGGATAAAAATATTTGGGTTAGTCGTTTTTGAAAAATGTTGCTAGCCTCCCGAATCCCCAGGTTTTCACAAGAGGACATAACTCTTACCCTACTTATAAACGTGGAATAAGCTTGGAAAAGTTTATGCCATGCTTTGTCCTTATCTATAATTGTGACATTTGCATCGGACAGAAAGTGACAAAGCATAACAATGTCATTAAGACGGGTATTGGGTCTTACGAGGTGCTACCTTTGAAATATGATTTCATAATAATGATTTTTTAAGACAGTGGTGGTTTGTGACAAAATATAAAAACATATAATAAAAATTTAGTTACCACGAACATAATTATGTTTCCCTCGTAAAGCCCAGTGCAATACTACTACCTTATTGTATGTAGGTATGCGGATATATATATTTTTTTAATTTTGGCAACATTATCCATTTTATTGTAACATTTTGAGGAATGTTTTCTTTACAATCTGCTAATAGAAAATAAGCTCCTCATTCAAAGAGACCGTTTTATGAATAATTAATACCAATCTTTAATTATTTGCTTACGTTTCTTAGGAAAGGAAGTAGGAAAGCCATCAAACGAAACTCCCTATTCTTTGAAGTATTTTTTTGTAAGTTAATAACCTTTTACCAAGCCTTAGTAACAGTTCTTTATGTAACCATTTTTTGTTGTTAAATCTCTGACTGGAAAAAGATACCGTTATAATTTAAAGTAAATTTTAATACTCATTTTCAATCTAGTTATTTACATTAAAATGTGTTGATTATAAAATTTTGTATTCATTGCTTTGAAAACAATAGCTAAATTAATAAAACACGAGATGTTTCTTTACATTTTGGCTTTTGCTCGATAGTCAACTTACAAAAAAAAACAATTCAACCATTAGGGTAACGGCACCGATGATGGACACTTTTAACTGGCAGGAACCAGTAATGGACACTTCACCCTTACGTCAAATTTCATAGGTCCTAAATTGATTGATGCAAAACAAATGAATAACCCTTATCTTCTGAAAAATAAGAATCAAGTGTCCATCATTGGTCCTGTCCATTACTGGTTCCGTCATCCTACACATAACTTCATAATATTTTCCAGAAATTAATCCCGTTACGTTTGTTATATCTATGATGATCAAAACTATACATACATACATAAACTCACGCCTTTATTCCCAGAGTAGGGTAGGCAGAGCTACAGAATTACCAAAAACTCTAAAAACTTTTTGATAATTCTGTAACCACATTTTGCACACTTAGGCTAAGATCAAAACTATATAGCTTTAATACTTACTTAGAGTAGTTGCTTTAGTATCATCAGGTCTGTATTTACTCTGACCCATTCTGTTAATAGACATCACCGAAAAAATATAGTCTGTGTTTTTTTCCAAGCCTCCAATAGTAAATGAAGTAGCATTTTTTGGTACTACGTCTTCATATCGATACGTCTCATCATACGGTTTACTGCAACAAAAAACCTAAGGTTACTAAGGACACTTTCAAAGCCATAAGGCGGGCTTTGCAACGCATTGCACTGCATGATTTTTTGGAGAAGGCACAAGTGCAATTAATTCATACAACCATATTAAACTCTCAAAGGTTATAATAAGGTTGGAAGTGCAATGCAATTCAAACAGTAGATGTGTCTTTTTTCCGTAGGAGAGCAGAATACGTGCAGTAGAATGAGGTATAAAGGTAGTTATTTTTAAAGTTTGGAGAAGCCCAACTGATGGTAAGGTGCGCTGGGATCCATACACATTTGCAATTTTAAGACTACAGTCAGCATCAAAAGTAGCTAAGCACAATAATATCACTACTACTGTACTGTGTGTACTGTCTCAGTTAATTTCTCTGTCGTGTAGCTGTCTTTTTTATTGTTTTCCCTGTTGTGGATGTATTGATATTCATTTATGTATTTATATATATTTATCTGTTTATTTATGTAAGATATATATGTATTGTATTTATTTGTTTATGTATTTATTTTCTTATCTATTTATTAGTGCATATATAGTGAGCCTATATTTATCACTTTTTCTATTATTATTTTGAATACTTATGTTTAATAACTAACATAGTTTCTTGTTATTGCTCGCGTGAAGTCTGTACCACCTACCTCGTAAAATATTTTAATTTGACACCTTATCCCTAGTAAGGTTGTCTGGAAGAGATCGCTAATCAGCGATAAGACCGCCTGTTGTTTACCTGTGTTGTTTTTAATAATGCTGTATCTCTGTAATGTTATTGTTTGGTGTACAATAAAGTGTTTTGTATTGTATTGTATTGTATTGTAATATGTTCAAAATGATCTAGACACGACGTATCCTCTTGAAAAAAGAGTCGAGTGCAGATCATTTTGACCTCTTTGGTTGCGTAGTTACTTCTGCTGCGGACTGTACAATCTGCAATCTTAAGACTTAAAATGTGTTGACGATCCTGAGGCCAAAGATGGAATTGTTTGTCATTTCACCAGTTGTTTTATATTTGGTAGTAAGTGGTAGGTTATAGATGGTACTCGATGGTACCCGACGGATCCTGCATTAGGTCTTACTACCACAGAGAGACTAAGGTTTATTAAATCGAAAACCTTTTGGTAACAAGGAAGTTACGTAATATCTTTGTTAAGTTTTGGATGAAAAGTTCCAAAATACAATGAATTTGTAAAGGTAAAAGCAACTGTATACCTACTCCTTTATTTAAGATTAACAATAGAACTGTCCACACGAGTAACTAAGCAATCTATGTCGTCAGACAAAGAAACAATTATGATGTTAATGATAAAATTTAATCTTGAAGGTTTCAACCAGTTTCAATTTTGACTTGTAATAATAGGCTATTTGACAAGGTGAAAAAAAACGTAATAATTATGTATATTCATATAAATTATGAGTTTTAAAATCGATTTAAGGTATTCTTACTTTAAAAAAATGGATCTTTTATCCAAAACACCACGATAAAACTTGATAATTTTTTATCTGTAGCCATTTTATCGAAAACGGTGCCGAATCCATGATGACGTCAAGGGTCGGTAAATATCACAGATTATAGGATGTCTGTATATTCTATAATATGACAGTTGACGTTTGTTTGTTTTTCTGGCTTTGCTATGATTAGCCAATGTCAGTTTGTTTATGTATTGACCACTGACGTCACTGATTCCTGTGCGACGCCATCTTGCCCAAGAAAGCGTTTTGGCGGCATATTTTAAAAGTGAACTTTTATTTCCTTTTTTTAGACGAAATACATAAAAGAATTTAAAATTACCACTTTTGGAGTACTCAATAAACACCAACAAATAATCTGAGATGGTTTTCAAAATCCTGTCAAATAGCCTATTAAAGACAATGAAGAAAGAGATTTATTCACATTTAATAACGTTGCAAATTCATCATCACAAATAGTTATTGTCAGTGTTAACCAATGTTGCGGTGTCAGAAAACAAACTGATAAAAAAGAAGTTAGTTTAAAAGATAAACAATCAGATAGAGTACTAACCGATATCTTATTCTGTACCAAGAACTGAGACCACCGTCGAAACCTGGAGTCCATTCCAATGTTACAGAATTATACGTAACATTTGAGACTGATATAGAAGTTACTTGATCTGTGAACAAAATACAAACATTAATTCGAGAATCAGACTTTATATTTAATGAACATAATCATTACTTAATTGCTATTAGTATCATGAAGTACTCAATGACTGCTTTTAATACTAAACTCAATAAAAGAATAAAATATATCGTCTATAGCGTGACATGTTACATTAAAACCATTTCTTTAACTGGAGTTCTATTTCTACTCCGTACAACAATATCGCTTTTGACATGTTACTGTAAATAAGTGTTGTCATAACGTTGACAATACGATAGTCAAAAGCAATGTTGTTTTACCAAGTAGGATAGACCTCCAGGTACTGACGCTATGCCATGGTAAATTTTATTGCAGTTGCAATTCGCTTTTAGCGACACTTTCCAGAGATCCTTATACATCTTGTCAGGTAATGCAGTAAACAATCAAGAAGAGAAATAAAAAGGAATCATAAACACGAGGTGTGGATGCCGTAAATAAAAGCAAAAATAAACGAAAGGTTCTAAATTCAGTCATTATTTGAGTGGAGAAACGGAAAACAACTTAAACGTTAAATTTTATCTTATCGTTAAACTAGCAGTCGGAAGGTAAATAAACTCTGCACTAAAACGTCATATAAAACTTATTTATAGTTATGCAGTAAAGAAAATAAGTTTTTATCTTTACAAAAATATAACCAGTCCCAGTTGTACCATGAAACGTGTTGTAATAGATACAAATGAAGATAATGATGCCGATGACGATGATGACGTGAGACTCGTTACAAGAATTTCCTATGTTCTCGACCACGTGCTAATTAAAATCAAATTAATTTCATCACCTTCTGGTAATAAAGTTGCAGTAACGCCACTTGATGGTAAATGGAACCTAAGACGCATAGAGATTTGCAATCTCAGGATTACAATATCAACGGGTCCATATAGGCTCATATAAAATTGGTCTTTCGATTTTTTAATGAGGATTTGTGACTATACTCATCATTACTCCGAAAAATTTTACTCATACTTTATAGTTCATACTTTTTTAAGTCATAATTATCGCAACTCATAATGCATTTTTATCAAAAAACTGCAACTTTTTTTAGATCTTTATAAATCTAACCTAACCTAACCTAATTTTATCTACACGTAAGATATTTAAGAAATTCTGAAAGGTGTACGGTTCCAATAATATTGACGTTATAAGTTCAGATGATTATAAGTTCCGATCATTAGTATTAAAAAAATATATAAAGAGTATGACGATCATTAGGTTGTAAAATGATAGGAGATACATTTTCGGAGTTCCAATAATCAAATTTGCAATTTTATATGAACTTTGGCGCACCCAATATCAACACTGCAATGCTAAGAACCCTGAGAAGTAAAATGGAAGTAGACAAGTAGTAAAAATATACCTGGTGCACTAGTTATATCCAACTTGACAGACGCCGTACTAAAACCCAAATCATTTCTAGCACCACATTCATAGGAACCATAATCTGAAGACAAAACGTCATTGATGAGGAGGATAGAGGTGTACGTCACTGGATCAATTTTGTGGAATTCCGCAAAGTATTTAGTTGACGTGTTCACTGGTAGCTTTTCGCCCTTTTTGGACCATGTGAAATTCGGAGCTGGGACAGCTTTGCATCTGGAAGCGAAGATGAAATTAAATTTTGAAGAAGAGCAAAGCGGGAGAAAAAATATGACTTTAACTTTGAAAGATCTAATGCTTTTAATATAAGTGTTGTTGGTTGGAATGAAGTTATTTATCTCTTTACAGATGAATTCATTTTTGATTTTATCTCCTTGTAATATAGAGTGCCTTTACGAAATAATGTTATTGCTGACTAAGCAATTTAAACACCGTTTTGTTCAACAGTATTCTAACATGTTTACATTTTTATCGATAAAGATTATTATGTTAAGTCAGAACGTTGCCAACCAAGCACTTATACTACACAATCTAGCAGTGGTCTACTACTCTTGGAAAATGTTGAGAAACACCGCAATATTTTAAATAATCAATAATGTCTTACAATACTATGTTAACTTACTTGCAAACAAGTCTCCCAACCTGACCAACATTGGAAGCAGACTTAACGTGACTTGGAGACATATCCATGCTTGGTTTGAATTTGACCACCAACATAACATCTTGCTTGGTCTCACCACCTATACCATTATCTACCACACATTGAAAGTTCCCCACGTCTTCTTTTGAAGCTCTATCTATTACTAAGTAACTTGTTTGGTTTCTAGAATCAAATGTTACTGTTCTTGAGTCCAAATCATAGCCTTTTCGTTCCCAACGAATGTGTTCTGCTGTCAGAGGGTTACCTAGAAAGGAAAATATTTTCTTACTGTACCACCAGAGAATGAATTATTCCAATTAAGGGCAGTAAAAATGTTCAGCAGAAAGTTTATTAACTTGGCAATTACGAATTTTTAACACTGCCTCGAGTGAAGATATAAAAGTACCTATTGGGTTTAAATTTGTACAGTTATTTTTAACAACTAATAAAATAAACTCAGTTTACTTACCCGTCGCTGCACATGCAAGTGTTGCATCTTCTTCTGGATTTGCAATACCATTTTGACTTACTGATACTATGCCAGCAGAATCTGTAACAAGACACATCGTTAAGTTTTTTAAAATTTCGTTAGGTTAAAATATATACTTGGCAGTAAAAAGAGTTGCTTTTTAATATCTGCTAAAGTGAGCAATTTTATGTGGCATAATTTATAGGGTATTTGACAACATTTAAATTAAATTGCTTTTCATTAACAATAGATAAACATTATAAAAATAATATGAAAACATCAATCTTTTATTTATATTTTGCTATTTTAATATTTTTAAATTCATAAAATCCAACAATAAGCAGGCTGTTTGATTGTGACGTCACAAGATAGTAATCCATATAAATTCCATAGTAACGGAGCGTTTTTGATGTTTCACAAAAAGAAGCTGATTAGACTTTTGTCAAATACCCAAGCCAAGCAACTTTGCATTCTAAAGAAACTAACGACTAGAAATCCGTCAAAATGTATGAAATGGTGAACACAGGCGAAAGCAAACTAGCTTCTGTCAATTCTATAAAAAAACATGTCGCAGTCTTTGGTGAAACTACAAATGTCGGTTCTATTGCTCTTAGGCCTACAACTTTCTTAAACAAAGGCATTCTAATCGTGATGGCAATTGTTGAGAAAATCAAAGAACGTACAGTGAACAGAGACGGTGATGTTAGCAGTGGCAGCACCCTGGGAGTTGACAGCTTCACACGTGTAGATCCCGGCGTCGTGCCGAGTCAGCCGCGTCATGTTGAGCATGCTGCCTTCGGAGATGATGCGGTCGTCTGCGGAGAAGATGGGAAGGTTAAATCTAGCATGAGGATAAGACCGAGCGCGACGACAGCGCCACGTGACAGGCAGCCATTATGGACAATATTGTCACCGCTGTCAAACAAGAAGTAAGTAAATATTGTGAAAAATATTAATGAAATCTTGTGTTATTTTACTATACGAGTATTACACAATTTTGAACAATGGTAGTCAGTAACATTATTGCCAATAATATTAAAATTGTTGTTTTCAGTGAGAAATGAGCCTACTCGTGACTAAAACGGGGTTTCGTTTACGGCAAATATCCACTTATTTATTTGGTCTCGTTTCCACCATGGTCTTGGAAATTGGTAAAATTTACAGTCGCTATTCTTCTCGGTGTTATTACAATTCACAACAATACATCTTACCAGGACCATAATTATTTTTATCTTAAAAACGATTAGAAAATGTTTACTGCAATATGGATATGACAGCTCAAGTCAGCGACAAAAATGACAATTTTAGCCGTAGCGAGCGCTGTGATCGTTTAGGCTACCCCCTCCACCCGCTTTGCACTCTGCCAATGGGAGCGTTTATCGTGTGACAAAGTTTGGATAAGGCATCCGTCACCTTCTGACACGTAAATAACGATATAGACGCAGCCATACAAAGCGCGCAGGAGGGAAAAAAATGATAGTTTTATCGTCATCGTCAAATCATCAATCAACAAACGCCAGAGCCTTCAGTACACGATACCACGATTGTGCAGTACGATAAAAACTTCGAAGAAATAATCAAGAATGATGATTCCGCGTCGTTTAGAATAGTGCCACTCCGTATCTTCCCGTGGATGTCGTAAAAGCCGACTAAGGTAATAAAGGCGTGTAGTACTGTTACCTGTTAGGCGATGGGCTTGCAACCTGTCACTAATACACTGGTAAACATCTTCGCCTAAGTGTGCAAAGTGTGGTTACAGAATTATCAAAAAGTTTATATAGTTGTTGGAAATTCTGTAGCTCTGCCTACCTCACTCTGGGAATAAAGGCGTGAGTTTATGTATGTATGTATGTTTAAGGCAATCTACCATCATCACTAAAAAAAAGATCTGCTGTTAGTTATAAGATACCTATGCTGCTATAAAATAAGAAGGCAATATAAGAATTATGAAGTCTTTTATACGCATACTGCTTTTTTGCATTGGTCGGTTGTATTGCCGATCCAAAAAACTAACAAGGCAGTAAAAAACTAAGATACTTTTTTACCCCTGTTTTACTGAACAAAACTCGCCTTTTCAACTTTCTTCTACCTCCTTAGATTGAACTTAAAGAAGATTAAATAGGTAAGAGAACTTACTGGAACTGCTATATGACGACTGTGTAATGGGCAGCCCGTCCTTGGTCCAGGTGTAGGTGATGCTGCCAGGGTTTCCGTCAGCTCGCAGCATGATGATGAGGGGTTCGTTCTCCACGCCAACGGTGGTGTCGGGAGTGGTTTCGTCGAAGATAGGAGCGTCTGTGTGGAAGATGAATTCGTGTAAAGTTTTCAAGTTTGAAGAACCAGCTTATGCTTTTGACTTTTTAATATGTGAAACATTTTGGCTTTATTTTTTTATAGTTTCTAAGTAAAAGATAAAAAATTGTTCTGAGTGAGCAAAATCTATTTTTTACAGATATCTTGATTAATGATATACATCTTAATCAATTATTAATTATTAAAATCACGTAGTTGCCCAGTATTACGTATTTTTCTTTAATGAAGTATATCTAATACGCTATCTATATCTATGCCACGTTGAATAATTATTTTTATTGGGATGGAATGAACAAGGACCAATACGGACACTTCATCCAAATTTTACAGAAAATAAGGGCATTCATTTATTTTGTAATAATCAATTAATGACCCTTATATCATTGAATTAATAGTTCAGTGGTGGTGCCTTTTTTTTTTATTGCCATTGACGGGCATACAGGCAGAGCACATCTGATGGTAAGTGGTCACCGTCGCCTATGGACATTTGCGTCACCAATGCGTTGACGGTCACGAAGAAATTTGATGATACCCTTTTTAAAAAGCCCCATATTGTAGCGCATTCGGAAAGTCTCAGCAGGAAGCTCATTCCAAATTCCTATAGCACGCACCAGAAACCTTTGTTCGTTGTAGGTTGGACACGAGGTGTTTAAGGCCCGTATTAATAAACTAATCTCAAATCTAATGCTCGTCTTGAGATATGTCAAAAATGACAGTGTTCTATGGTTTGACGTTTATTTTGACGTATCTTGTGACGGGCCTCTCAGTCAAGATGAGTTTATTAATACAGCCCTAAGTTTTAAACCCTTCTTTTTAAACTCGTCGGAGAAAAAGGAACTTACACAAAACTTTCAGCGACGAGGCGTCATGTACGCTCCTCTGTAACGCTTCGTTCATCGCTTGGCACGTGTAAACCGCACCATTCATGTCCTTCGTGATGTTCAGTTTCAGCTCGATTGTCGACACCGTTCCGCCGTGTAAACCTTTCTTTAGTTGCATTGGAGATCCTGAAATAAAAGTCAAGTTTAAAACCAGACAACTGACCTCACACCTTCAATCCACTGACCTTTCAATTTGTTCTGTGTTTTGTTTTTCTAGTGTTCAATATAAAGTACTTATTTATATTGTATTACATTTCCTCTCTCTTACTCTGTTACCCGCCTACCAACCCTACTCATGTTCGAATTTAACAATGTAGGGTAAAGTTAACAGTCGGTAGTCAGAGACCAGATAGTCGACCTAATACGAGTGCGAAGAGTGGGAAATATGTCTTTTGTACTCTTCCCACTCATACAAAGTATAGGCAGAGGCTACTGGTGACTTTACCCTATTTGCCTCAATAACCCTTTTACAAAATATCATAGATATCTAATCAATACTCAAGTCACCGTCAGACAGACATACCAATTCAGTATTATCTCACTTAGCTCGGTTACAAATATACTTAGCGACCCGCGCACGTTTCGTATAGGTTTTTTGTAAAATCCTTACACAAACTTGATAAGACAAAAATGTTCTGTCTAAAATTATCTAGCTGATGGTGAAAACTGCATCAAAATGTGTTGCTTAGTTTAGGAGGAGTTAGGATATACAGATAGATAGACGCATACATGTTATTTTATACTATGTAATGATAAAGAAGAATAAGTACAGAAGGTGTTCATCCTCACAAAAAAGTGAGGTCAAACGTGCCTACTCTGTGCTGCCTTTTCTATCGCATAATTAATAAAAATTACTAATGCTCGAAGTAATAGCAATCTATTTCATGTTCCCCTTACTCGTAACACATATGCGTCAAATTCATTTTTATGTAGAACTTTTAAAAATTATAATAGCTGATTTTCTCACTTAGATATATTTAGTCTTTCCCTTCTTAGATTTAAAATTGCGTTGTCTAAACATTAAGTTTTGTCAGTAATTGAATTTAATACTTTACTTGAATTTAATATTATGTAAACTCACATTTTTGACGTGTTACTCTGTACCTGTATTAGTTAATTGTGGCAACTTCACTGGTCAATGTGTTATGTAAGTTTTTTTGTTATATTTTTTCTTTACTTGTACCGTTTGTGCCCAAATAAAGGGGTAGGGAGGTAGGGAGGGGTAGGCAGAGACTACTTTTTTCCACCTGCTACGATCCTGACAAATCTCTTTCGCTTCTTCCACTTACATCGAGTCATGCACGCACGTCGGTTTCGGGTACTTAAGATTCGGGCCTTTTCCAGTATTTCTCCGATTTGATAAAAAAAAGTAAGCTTAGAGCGGCCTCTCATTTTTGTTTTTTTTGCTTTACTTAATAAAAAAATTAAAAAAGTATTTTATACAAATTGTTGCAATATTTAGATATTGCAACAATTTATATAAAATAAGTACACGTATATAAAATGTCAAGTAAAAACGCATTATCATTAAAAGTTATAAACCGCAGTTTTCATTTCACAACTCGGTTGAAGCTATAAAGTGTTTTTTACTATTCTGTAAACGCTTTTGACTCAGTAGATATCATCTTTTTATTGGTCGTTAAAACACTTCGTTTTGCTACGTTCCAAGATATTTTCTTTTGTGACATTGTCTCTCGTTTTTAATGTAGTTTATTGTCGATGAATATTTTTGTCGTTATAAATTAGCAGTTAAATTTTCCGTTTCATGAAAAAGAACGTAGCAAGCCACGGCAGTTCGCTTTTCTTACCAATTTATTCAATCATTATTGGGAAAGATGTTGTAGTAAATACACTTACAAGGTTTTGCGATAGATTGTTTTTATAGACGCATTTGAGTAGTTCATTGCAGTGATTAGGTCGTGTGGTTCCTTGACAGAATAATAGGTAAACTCTGAAAAATATCTTCAAGGCACTTGCCACAGTATTTAATTGTTTTTGCTTAAGTTACTAGAAAAATGAACTACGTACATAGATATGTTATTGTGTTATGGTGGTTGTATTATTTTATGTTGTTTTTCATTAATTAAATTTATTAAATTACCCTACATAGATTAGATTGAATAGTTCGGCACTAGCAATACCCTTTACATTTACCATTTTAGTAAATTTTCCCAAATTCTGTTGTCCCTATTTACATGGCACTTAGTCTAACTGTATAGAAAATACAATTTTAAAAAGCAACTCAAGCTTGTTTTTGATATATTCAAACATCAACAAAAAAAGACTAGGCTAAGAAAATTATAAGTCAAAATAATAATATGTAAACACTATTGAACAAAATAAAAACAAAACAATGCAAGGTGGCGAGCTTATCCCTTTTAAATCTCATCCAGCTAACCCTTGAGAGATGACAAAAGTGATTCTGTGTTAAATATTCTTGTTTAAAAAAAAAGTACCAACCTTGAACTGGTATTCCATCTCGCCACCAAGATAGAGTGGCGGGGGGGTTACTGGACGCTGAATCACAGAACAGTGTGGCTTCGATTCCCGGTTTGAGCTCATTTGGTTCCGTCCTCACTTTAACTGCTTCTGGCGCGACTGTTAAAAAAAGGAATTGTTAAAAATTAATTAAATTTATAAATTTCAGGGGACAATGTCACACTAACTGACCGAGTCCCAAACTATGCTCTTGGCTTATACTATGGGTACGAGACAACGATATAAATACTTATAATAGAGAAATATATTCTTCAATTGGTATATAGAAAATATTAATGACTCAGGAATAAATATTCACGCTCATCACACAATAATCTACCCTTACCGGGATTTGAACCCAGGACTATTTAATTATTACATATTATTATTTATTTATATTGTATAAATATTTTACTAAAAGGGGTTCCATTTAATTCTACTGTCTCTACATATCTTGTTGTTAATTCGGCCACCGCCATTACAGTAAATAAAAGTTATCATAACATTGACAATATGATAACAATGTCAAAGGCAATTAGGTCAAATCTGAATAGAAAAAAGCCCCTGATAACTTGAAAATAAAAAATACTAATTTTTTTTTCATTTTGTTCATTGTGACGGCACCAATGATGGACATTTTTAGCTGAGAGGCACCAGTAATGGACACTTCACTCTTAATTCAAGTTTCATTGGGTCCTAAATTGATTGTTGCATAACCAATTAATATATAATAACCCTTATCTTCAGTAAAATAGTTTAGATGGTTTCGTCGCCCTACATAGTTTTTATAATAACAATCGCTACAATAACCCAACTATAGGTAATTTCCAAATTCATTTTAAGAGACGAAATAAAACAGTTTTATTTATTTAAGCAATACAGTGAAAACACAAGAATTTAATTTCAGATAACAAGAAACACAATAAGTAAAAATTACATGTCCAAAACTAAGAATTATCAGGCTGAACAAATCTCTAAGGGAAAATAAATGTTTTACGATTTATTATTCCAACAAATAAACACACAAAAAGTGAGCTTAAACTAGAATTAATTAATATTTGAAATTTGTATATTAACAAAAGAGTTAAGTTTAAAGTTTGCTTTGAAAATGTTAATATTTGTGACAAGGGAATTTGACTTTAATTATTAAAAAACGGTAGCGCGACTATAAAAAATAAAAATGTATATGACAGGCTTCAGTCGGTGTCATGGTATTTTCACCGAAAGTGTTTTTCATCAAAAAATACAAGATTAAATAGAAAACATGAAGATAATGATTAACGGTATAAGTATAGTAGTTTATGCAATAGTTGTATAAGAGAGGTCAAAAAATATGAGTGGAGTGTGTTACGATGTGAGCCGAAGGCGAACATCGTAAAGGTAAGCGCCACGAGTGTTTTTTGACTTAGTTACACAATACTTTTTCTACGACTAGGTTTCAAATGAAATGCAAAACTAAGCGAAAAAACTTACAAACGAACGAACGAAGTAAAGAACAACAAACGAGCGGGAAACAAGAAAATGACAAAATATGTGTCTATGGTTTACTTTGTTTTTAAATTGACGGAATGGAAAATAGAATTATTTACATTTCCAAAACATTTTAATTTGACCAATCAGAATACTTCACCAAATTAAATCCACCAATCACAATACACATCGACTGTCAAACGGAACGATAGGTTCTTTTAGGTACGTGTTACTCTTTAACTAATTTAAATCTTTTAAGAAAACTTTGTATTTCGTATCAACCAACCAGAATACAGCTATTTTAAAATCGACCAATCAGGTAACTGAAATCATTTCTCAAAACATTAGGTGATTTATAATAGTCTCTATTTCACAATCGTTAAAATATGATTAAATCGATTGTGCAACGCTAAGCTTTGGCAGCTGGCCGTATCGTTTTATCTCAAAAACGCACAAGTGCTGTTTTGGGGCATAGACAAGATAGACTTTTCTCTGGATTATTCTGCGGACATATTATGTATGTTCTTATATTAGTGTTCGTGACTATATAAATGACAGATAAAAGTACAGGAGTAGGAAAAATAAATAATTTGACCATGCTCAACCTTCTAAAGTACCCGAATATGGAATAATTCAATTCAATTTTTTGGGAAAATAATGGCCCCATCAATGTTTTGATGATTCTGCAATATCGTTCATTCAATACAAAATGGACACAATCCGAAATGAGTCAGTGTTGCATTTTAAAATTAGAAGCGGTTGGAATACGATTTTTAATGGCAGAGCAAATTATTTTGAAATGTGTCCGTTTTGTATTCAATGAGCGTATGACATTGTAGTCTTGTTCGGTACGTGAATATGGAGGTAGTAATGGTAAATTGGTTTGTTTATGAATGACGGAATGAAAAGGTCCCGCCTATATAGTCTATGTATACCATAGATGTAGGAAACTATAGATACCGTGTAGCCAAATGTCAAGCGTACCACCTTTTTCTTCTGTGTACAACACAACTTGCAGCCAATATTATTGATAAACCGCACATCACTGACTGCAAACTTACACACACTAGTCACACACTAACACGCCTAAAAAGTGGTACACTTTTGAAATTCAATCGAAAGCGGTCATATACGACTCTTTTTAACGAAGGGCTGTAACAGGTGCGAAGAGTACCAATTCTATTACCTACCTCTTTGATGTGTACTTACAGTGAACATTTAAAGTGACAGTTTCGAACAAAGGAATCTCGGTTGCGCTGTTGGTAGCTTCGCAGCGGTATTGTGCCTGGTTGTCCGTCACGTTGGTAAGGATGGATATCTCAGCAGCCACTGACTTGTCGGTCGTACGCGTTGTTGAATGGATCTGTTGGACAAAGTGAATATTAGATAGATGTTTGCCGGTGGTGGGACCTCGTGCAGGGTCCGTCCGGATCGCTACCACCATCTTATCCATTAACCTGCCGCCAAACAGCAGTTTTCGCATTGTTGTGTTCCGGTTTGGGGATAAGACAGCCGGTGAAATGACTAGCGTAGAGGCATTCCATCTTAGTTCTCAGGGTTGGCAACGCATTTGCAGTCTTAGGATTGCATTGCAGTCTTGTGAATGCGAATGTCTATGGGTCACAGTTTCCACTGGCCATCAAGTGGCCTGTGTACTCGTTTGTCTTCTCTATGCCAAAAACATAAACCCTGGATATAGAGGTGACCCCTTCTTTCAGAGGTGATATATATATATCTTAAAACACCAAACTGATTTTCATGAAATCTAGCTAAGAAACACCGCTAAAAATCCTGTTCTGAAATAAAAAACGCATCCAAATCGGGTTCATCTATTTAACAGCTAAGGTGTCACACACATACAGGCACATCTATTTTTTTTTCTTATTATATGTTGAAAAACAAAACCTAATCTGTGTTTGCTCCGCCCTCATAGAACTATATATACCCTTCCATGAGTTTACAATTATCGTACTCGCTAGCGAGTCGAATGCTCTGTCCCTCTATAAGAATACTACGAGGTCTGCGAGGGACAGAGT
The DNA here is from genome assembly GCA_963966035.1 of Acleris laterana. Taxonomy (NCBI): domain Eukaryota; kingdom Metazoa; phylum Arthropoda; class Insecta; order Lepidoptera; family Tortricidae; genus Acleris; species Acleris laterana. Next base: position 1,757,830 of record OZ014463.1, on the reverse strand, counting down.
AAAAAATTAGTACCTACCTTTAAAAGCACGTTTTTTTTTTCAAACACCGTTTAAATTAAACCTGTTTTCAATTGACAATAATATGGAAGTTTTGGTTTCGTTTCATTAACAACTATGACCACTATATTTGGATCTAGAACATTCCAACAAAGCTTTTATCTCGAGGAAACTTCTGATTGTTCTGGCAAATACTTATGTAATATTTTCTCTGCTATTATGTCCTTGACCGAATTCCTGGAGTAGGTACACTTAGGGACAAACTTAGAGGAACGCAAAGACGAAACAATTTGCATTTTTTTTTTATTAGGTACCAGCTGTAGTATTGATTAATAAATTTTAAATATATTTTAGTTTCATTTATTCGACATAAAAACAACTGACTGTCCGTTTACACTGGCAATTTTCGTGTATATATTTTTTTACATGAGCATTTTATAACTCTTCTATCAAAAAAAAGTTTAATCTGTAAAACATTTTTTCGCGCAGCCCAAAATATTCAAGTCGAGTGAAAAATTGTTTTTGTTTTTTTATTCTAAATTACACTGGCATAGCCTGGACTGGACTGCGTAGCGACATACTATTTTTAAATCTGATAACTTTTGATGTCTGTATTCAAATAGTTTTTTGCGTTCCTCTAAAATTGTCCCAAAGTGTAGCATTAGTGTTTATCGTACAAATATGATATCACGATACCGCTCACTTTGTCCGGATGATTTCCTTCACATTTTGTAGGTAATATTGGCAACGAGGCATATTATATTGTAATCATATCGAGAAGGTAGAACATCGAAATAGGTAGTATCTATATTTATCAGATTTATTTAAGTGTATTTGTACAAAGGTAATTTGATAGTCTGTGAGCATTTAGAAAGTGCTTCGGATTCGTAGTTCTGTCTCACTCGCTCTTAATTAAAGCGGATACGAACGAGCGAGACACGAGTACAAACACGAAGCATCTTCTAAGAGCTATCGCACTGTACAGTCAACCAATTTGATTTCTAGGCCACTTTGGACTATGTTAAAGTGACGTTATCAACCAAAACGTAAGAGACTCCCTATGATTTGGTTTACAACGTCACGTTGACAAAGTCCATAGTGGCCTAGGAATCAAATTGGCTGACTGTACAGTTGTTTTATTTCACGTGCACGTTGTCTCTGAGTGTGTAGCTGTCGTTGCTAAGCAACGCCGTGCGTGTCTATACGCATTACAGCTACCAACATGGCCGACCCGCCTTCGTGAGATAAAACAACGATAAAGAGGAAATACATTGACCTAGGAGATGAATTTAAAAATGTCTATTAACTATTAAAGGTATATTTGATTTTTTAAATGAATAATGAAATTAAAATAAAATTAATATTTAAGGGGGGCTCCCATACAACAAACGCGATTTTTTATAGATAGTCGTACGAAACCCTTCGTGCAAGCTTCCGAATCACACTTGGCCAAAAAATAAAAAACAATTCTATTTGGCAATTGGCAATCATTTCATAGTTTTAGTTTAGTTTATCGACGGGGAAATAGGTTAGCCTGAGGCCAAGATTCAGTTAATAAAAGAGACGGAGCTATAGTTATATAATCTCTGGCCCTTTCAATTTCTGACAACTGTTGTTGACATTGTTGACAGTTCATAACACACCACTTATCAGTACTTTAATAGTCATTAACGCACCTTTTTATCATTCTTGAACCAAGACAGCGTCGCCAGTGGATTACCCCCCGTGGCTATGCAGGACAGCTTCTGTACTGTTCCGGCTGATAACGTGGTGCCGGGGATGTAGCCTGTGATCATCGGGGCGGATGGTGGGTCTGGAGACAAAGAAACAGGTTAGAACTGGTTTTAACCAGTTATTAAGGTTTACAGTGACCACTGTCACACGTAAGACTGATGGTGTGCAGAGACAAATAAGCACACAGGTTAAAATGGCAAGTGAGATCTGAGACTTATAAATATTTCCAATTCCAAGACTACTTATCTTGAGATTGAAATCCTACAACTGGAAATGAGTAGCCAAGTCTAAAAATGCTTAAGTAATTTCATGTTTTATTTTATTGATATTTTACATTAAAGTTTTAAAACGCATTTGTCTGTTTTTTTTAAAGTTTGATTAGCCATTCACGGGAACACCTAATATGGAGAAACAAACTTTATGTGATTACTTAAAAATGAGAAAATGCATTTAAAAACTTCACTGATTTGTAATAATTCTAATAATGTAAAACTTCTGAAATAAAACATGACAAAGGATTTTTCATGACATCACCAAAATTCAGATTAAACTAATAATTTTTGGCCAGGGTATGGCCTAATTTGCTCCAAATGAGCGCTACTATGCCGCTATATAAAGATTGTATCGAATATCCAGTCATTCTGTATAACAAAACACAAATTACAACACCTAACATTATAATTATTTGAAAACTTAAGAATTCCCTAACAGAAGAAAATAGTACTAGCATATTCCCAACATAACATAACTCAGAACCATAACCGTGTATCTGACATTGAGCAAAAACACGTCTCGAGCGGGCACACGCGTTGTCATGAAAAGGGACACATTCCACGTCTTTTTGCTGGGAAATTGTGCGGAAACAAAAACCATGTACATGGTTATGAGTTGTGTCACACGGTTTTTAACTGGAGTTTGGACAAATGAGATTTTTAAATTGTGAGCGTTTTTGTTGGCGTTCATTTGATGTTTAGGATTATTTTGTTTGTGAGTGAATTAGGAATGAATAATGGATTAGAAATGATTGTTTGCGTCTGTATTGTTTCACCGAATTTCACTTCATCGAAAGCTACTGAAGCTTTTAGGTTATCTTAAATATTAAGGTGGAGTGAAAAAGTTCTACATTGGTACCCTAGAGACAAAAAGAGAAAAAGAGGGAGGCCATAACAAAAATGGCGGGACGACATTGAAGCCCAAGCAGGTAAAACCTGGACTAGGGCTGCACAAAGCTGAGAAAGATGGCAACAGATGGAGGAGGCCTTCATCCAGAAATGGAACACCCTTAATTAAAGTAGTAGTAAATTATATGTATTAAATCTAAATTTAAACTAACTCTTTAGGAAATCAAAGCTTTTTTTTTATTATGAATAAACGTAGGTTAAGTCAGAATTATGATTATCACATAGTCTAAACTCCCGCAATTAGAAAAGCCTGTCGATAAAATGCGTATAGGGAAAATGCATGGATTTTTAAATTGCCATTCTCAACAAAATATGAAAATACCGTAAAAGAGATCACCGAAAGTGAAATTATAAATAAAATCGGCCAAGAATTTTAAACAGCTAATTACACAGCGTTTAGGTAAAGAGATCCGATATGCACTGTGACGTCATGTAACAGGTCGGCCATATACACTCCACGTTAATTTTTTTTTGGCTAGAAAAATTGAAAATTTAAAGGTTTTACTTTTACGGGTGGTAGGACCTTGTGCAGGGTCCGTCCGGATCGCTACCACCGTCTTATCCATTAACCTACCGCCAAACAGCAGTGTTCGCATTGTTGTGTTCCGGTTTGGGGATAAGACAGCCGGTGAAATGACTAGCATAGAGGCATTCCATCTTAGTCCTCAGGGTTGGCAACGCATTTGCAGTCTTAGGATTGCTCTGCAATCTTGTGAATGCGAATGTCTATGGGTCACAGTTTCCACTTACCATCAGGTGGCCTGTGTGCTCGTTTGTCATCTCTATGCCATAAAAAAAAAGGAAAAGAAATACGGATGATACAAGCAATGTTTTGCTACAAAAGGATAGGTTTTTTTTTATTGACTTATATCTTGGTTATTTTTCTAGCTATTCATAAAATGACTTTTTCAACGGTTTGTTACTTGAATCAGTTTTTATTCGAGCTGTGAAAAAAATACATACATACATACATAAACTCACGCCTCTATTCCCAGAGTGGGGTAGGCAGAGCTGCAGAATTACCAACAACTCTAAAAATTTGTTAATAATTCTGCAACCACATTTCGCACCCCCAGGCTAAGATGTCTACCAGTGTATCAGTGACAGGTTGCAAGCCTATCGCCTAACAGTACTATACGCCTTCATTCCCTTAGCCGTCTCTTACGACATCCACGGGAAGATAGTGGCACCACTCTAACCCGCCAACCACACGGGCAAAAAAAATATGAAATGAATATCGACAAAACAAGGGCAAGCCTAAATTATATTTAATGCTATGTTCCATTTCGTTTTCCCTCTTTCATTGAGACGTACAATGCCTTAAGATCAGAGTTTACAAGCATTATCCGTTAATTACGCATCAAATTGGCGTGAACTCAACTCAACTCTGCATAATTATCTAGCGTAACGTGTAATTTTCACATCTATTAGAATAATTGAGCACAGAAGGTAATTATTAAATAATTATACCGTTATTACTTAATTAAAGCGTGTTTGTTTGACACTATTATTATCGGTTGTCATTATTTAATTAAAGAGATCAAACACTATCAATATTAAATTACATAAATGTGACGCCTAGGCCTAATATGGCTGCCTTTATCGCGTGATAAATTTTGGATATGGCATCTGTCACCTTCTGACACATAAATAAATACACGTGTCAAAAAGTGACGGATGCTTTATCCACATTTGACACGTGATATAGAAGCAGCCACACTAGGCCCGCTGATAATATAAAATACGATAAGTACAGTCAAGGACTTAAATTGTTAAGCCACTATGGAACCCTGTCATAATGACAGCGTCAAACCATATGAAAGAAATAACGCTAAAATTAATGATCAACGTTATGCGACAGGGTTCCATAGTGGCTTAACAATTAAAGTGCTTGACTGTACCTATCAGAGATTTTTTTTACAGAAATTAACCGAGTCTTACACAAATTTCTAGATTTGAACTTGGGTACTAGAGAACGTTACCATGGACCCCCACTAGTCCAAATAATGATACAAGTTAATTTCAATAGACAAACCAACGTTTTGATATAATTTTCACTAGTCCTTATGTCATGATATTATGTAAAAATAACGACCTTATTTTTAATTCTTTCGCTCTCTTCTTCAGCCTATGGTACAGATAATAGAATAAATAAGTGATTATTTATGTACCTTGTCACTTTAGCGTCGCGTTTGAAAAGTTATATAAACTTGTGAAATGATTGAAAGCGACAAGCTACAGAAATGATCACTTATACTGTTGACTGTACTGATGTAACTCTCCTCTTTAAAAAAATAAAATAAAATTGACACATAAACGACACGGTTCAAACGAAGAATTTAAACAGATAGCTTGTTTTGATATCTGTGCTGTTGCATCAATAAGGGACCCACTCAGTACGATGTCGAGGCCTGATATTCAGTGGGGCCCTTTACCACGAACGGCTCACAGCAATTAGCATACCACTATCCCGGATATTGAACTAACTTCATCCATTTTTTCCCAATAACTTCGTTATGCTGTCCGCCTATCTAGCCTTTTCGTGGCCAACGCTTGGTGCCGGTCCTTAACACCTCGCACCAGCGGTCGTCGGTTGTTCTTTTGTTGGGAGAGTTGAATTGTGTAAATATTATACACTGATCTTTTTTGTACAATACTGGCAGTTTTGAAATTAAATTTACAGCACGCAATGCCCACTGTTGGGTATATGCCTCTCCATTTCTTTTCCACTTTGCCCTGTTTTGAGTTAGTCTGGTCTATAGAGGGCCAGCATTCTCTCTAATGTCATCAGACCATCGAGCTGGTGGCCTGCCAAGATATACAAGATAGGGCCTTTTCAGCACGCAATGGATGTTCAATAAAGACATTCTGCAGATTGTTCACGTGATCCTTTTTCACATCACTACTTGGTATAAAACAAAGTCGCTTGACAACAAAAACGAAACTATAATTTATAAAGCGCTGATTGGGAAATTATGATTTTTGGAGCGTTAACAAATCACCTGTTGTATTTTTATTTTATTTGACTCTACCTTAGTAACAGAACTTATTAACCTACTAGAGCTTAGTTTGGGACAAGGTCAATTTATGTGAGCTTTCCCCCTAGTTTTTATAACGTGTTTATATCTTTACTTTTATATTTTCACCTCCCATCGAGTATTTTACGTGGGCAATAAATTATGCCCAACCCTGGGCATCTCTACGGAATATTCAAACGCCGACCGAATACCCAACACCTTAACCTTTCTGAGATTTGCCCAATAAATACTATTTAGGTTATCTGTTAACGGTTTATTCGAGTCACGTAGTTGCTTTAGTCAGCAGGGGGTGGTGCAAGGGATAGGCGGTTGGGGAGAGTTGTGTGGTCCAAGGAAACGGCTGTAGCCTTACCATTAGTCGAATGCACGAAATTCACAGGAGCTATTTATATGTTCATACTCACAGTAGTCATACTCACAGTATTGTTATAGAGTGCGAGGGGCTCGCTAGGGTTGTTTATGAGTAAAAATTTGGGGGACAATGCAACACAAATTGACCTAGTCCCAAACTAAACTTGTACTTGTACTTGACAACGATAAACTTACTTATATAGAGAAATACATACCTAGGTACAAAGATAGTTATAAATAAATATAAATAAATATAAGGGGACAATCTCACACCAATTGACCTAGTCCCAAACTAAGCTCTAGGCTTGTACTATGGGTACTAGACAACGATATAAATACTTATATAGAGAAATATATACTTAAATACACAGAAAACAGTCATGACTCAGGAACAAATATTCGCGCTCATCACACAAATATCTGCCCTTACCGGGATTCGAACCCAGGACCACTAGCTTAGTTGATGATAATGTAGTAGGATTGATCCCTAAACAATTGAAATAAATTGAAGGAAGAATATGCAGATAAACAGACTCTTAGTATTTGTTTTGAATTGTGTTTTAATTGTGCAAATAAATAAAATTGTATAATATAACAAGATCTCATGTTTTGTCGTTTACTACCACTTAGCATCTAATTTCGAACAGTTCATTAAGTTACTGTTTAAAGCTTAAATATCGAGTTACCTCGTAACCGTCTTTTATGTTTTTGAAATATTACTTGCGAGAATTAGTCAACTGTGATTCTTTATTATAATTTGTTATAATAACAAGGAGCCTTTTACTTTAATGAAATCATATTGTTGACATCAGGCAGCTCTTCTGTGAAGTGAATAATTACTAGGAACCTTAACAATTTAATCGCGATGTCAAAACAAAGTGAGCTTAACAAATTAAAAATAAATTCTAGGAGGTTGGCAAACAAAGTAATTAGTAATTCACTATACAAAACACAATAGTCGCTATAATCTAGTACCTTATTCCAATACTAAATGAAAAGAGTAAAAATAATCCGCTAGCTCTTACAACTTGCACCTCCGATCAGTTACCGGTAACCGTATGTCTAAATCGACGCTTATTTATCGCAATATTGCGTTTCCTCCGGCGGCCACGCAGTTTATTTGCAGCTTGAAGCATCGATGTACGTTAAAATTTATATGAACCGTGAAATTGACGCTTCAGTTGTAACGTGGTACCTGACATTAGTTCTGGAATTGGGTGCGTATGTCGTGTATAATGTACTCGTATGTCAGCGTTTCGCGTTTCTGCGAGCCTAGTACGTCTACGACTATATCGCGTGTCTAAATGTGGATTACGCATCCGTCACTCTTGTACTTATTTACGTGTCAGAAGGTGACAGATATTCTTTATCCGAACTTTATTTATGTAAATCTTTATTGCACAAAAATAAGTACAAAATGCCTACTGGCATTCTTTACGAAATTTACATTGTGGGTGCACAGAAAAGGAAGACAGAGATAAAAACTAAAAACTCAAAATATAATTATTCTAATTATTGCTAATACATTCTTCAGCAAATATATTATTATAAGTCACCTAACCTCGTGAGGCCCACGTCACATTTCGTTAGTTCGAAAAAGAATCTTGTGTCAGTCAACTAAAGTCAAAAGTCACTTTGCAAATGTCCTAAATTTAGGACGTTGGGCCTCACGAGGATATAATACATAATTATAATAGATATAAATACATAAATACTTTGTCACGCGATAATCGCTGCCATATTAGGGCCCCTGCAATCGTTTACCTTTCTATATCTGTGTTAGGTTTGAGGTTATGGACCGGAGATGAATACACAAGCATAGTCTGTTGCTAACTGATTTTATTTCTCTTTACAACCTATAGCTACGTACATGCGTATCTATGCATAGTTACATTGCTTCGCCGTACACAAACAACCTATACGCTATAACTAGAGCTACGTGAGTATATTAAACCTAACACTCCCTCACACCAATTCAAAAGAAATCCTGGATGTCAAAAGGTCTCCGTCTTCTAGTGTTGACCTTTGACATCCCCGGGTCAGAATCACTTTGATCATCGGACACCACGTCCTCTGCCTGGCGCGACGTTGGAGTCTGCGGCGGTGTCGCCGTCTGTGGGAGGCTCGGCGACGACTCGGGCGACGCGGCTGGCTCGCTGCTAGTAGCAGGAGAACTGGCGGCCGAAGACAGCTGCTGGGAAGCAGACGGCAGAAGGACTGCCTGTAAAATATCAGTTTCGCCCTCGCCTTCTTGGCATCTGGTAGATTCGGCTTCAGATACTTTTGCCGGCTGCTGACTCTCAACATTCAACTCCTCCCCTTTATATTTGAGCAGCTGATCAGTATGTTTCTTTAAAGTTTTATTATTGTCTATTTTAACTATATAAATGCTTCTTCCTATACGTTTTACAATTTCACCGAGTGTCCAAAATGACTTTAAATTTTTAAACACTTTTATTAACACTGTTTCACCACAATGAAAACTAACATTTCTTTTTCCGTCGTAATATTTAATCTGCAAGTCCTGTTTGGCGGCAACATGGCCAGCGAGTGCTGTGTGAGACAGAGGTGAGGACGTAGGTTGAGACGGCTGTAGCCGTAATAAATCGAGCCTACTTCTTAACTGATGCCCGAACAAGACCTGTGCAGGAGATGTGTTTGTTGAACTGTGCTTAGAGTTCCTATACATAAACAAATATTCCTGCAAGTGTACATTTATATTACGAGTATTAATACCAGACATAATAATTTTCTTGATTGCAGTTTTGATTATTTTTACATAAATTTCTGCCTGCCCATTGCTAGATGGGCTGTAAGTTGGCGTTGTGACATGTTCGATGCCATTAATAGCACAAAACTTATTAAACTCATTTGATGTAAATGATGTACCGTTATCCGTACATAAGGTACGAATTACGCCAAACCTGGACATAACTTCACACAATTTTTCAAGAACAACACGAGTGCTATAAGTGGCAGACACATCAAAGCACTCAACCCACTTTGAATAAGCATCGACGATTACCAAAAAATATTTGCCATTTAGTGGCCCTAATATGTCCATGTGCACCCGATGCCAGGGCTCCGGTGGGAGCGGCCACGGAGCGAGCGGGGCACGCGGCGGCGCGGCGCGGAGTCGCTGGCACTCCGCGCAGGCGGCCGCGCGCCGCTCCACGTCTGCCGATAGGCCCGGCCACCAAAATCGCGATCGGCCTTCGGCTTTCATTTTATTAACTCCTAGATGTCCCTTGTGCAGCTCATTTAATATTTTGCTCCTTAGAGACTGCGGAATTACTAGTTTAAAACCTCTAACCAAGCAACCTCCTTCTACAGATAACTCATTTCGATAAGTATAGTAAGGTTGTATTGAACGATCTAGTACTCTGCTCGGCCAGCCGCACAAAATATTTTTAACTACCTGTGAAAGCGTGTCGTCCGATCGCGTTGCCTCGCAGACGTTATCTATAGAAATAGGTACATCTCCGTCAAGTACAAAGTTCAAGTAAACTGCGCGGTCAGCGTCTCGCTCGCTCACCGCCGGCGCCGGATCTTTGCTATCGATGTCACTCACTGATCGACTTAAAAAATCAGCTGTGTTCTGTGCGCTAGTCACATATTCGATTTTATAGTTGTACGCTGACAAAAACAAGGCATATCGTTGAAGTCGGTTGGCCGATACCTCTGGGACACCTTTATCTGGCTTAAATATGGAAAGCAGAGGTTTGTGGTCGGTTCTAAGAATAAAGGGTTCATCCCGACCATACAGATATTGGTGGAACTTCCTGACACCGAACACTATAGCCGTGGCCTCCTTCTGTATTTGGCTGTATTGTTTTTCAGCACTACTTAACGACCTTGATATATATGAGACCGGACGTTCTACACCGTCCTCATTTATTTGGGATAGAATTCCCCCTAGTCCTGATGGTCCTGCATCTACCGTGAGGATGAGCTTGGCGTTAGCATCAAAATGAGCCAAGGTGGTGTCCGACGCCAACTGGCGCTTGATGACAGACACCGCATCATCGTGCTCCTGAGTCCAGCACCATTTTGCGTTTTTTAATAGTAATTTATGTAATGGACTTAAAATCGATGAGGTATTTTTTACAAATTGCCTATAATAATTTACTAAGCCAAGGAAAGATTTTAACTGTGTCACATTTTCTGGCCTTTTAGCTTCAACAATAGCCTTGATTTTGTCATGCGATTTGTGTAAGCCAAACTTGTCGATATCGAACCCCAGATAGGAGACAGAGTCCTGGAAAAATGTGCACTTATCTTGCTGTAATACAAGGCCCGCATCCTGAAGCCGCTTGAACACTTCTTGCAAGCGCTGTAAGTGTTGATCCCTATTGCGTCCCGTGACCAAAATGTCGTCCAGGAAAATGCAGATATCTAAACCTGATAAGATACTTTCTAACGCCCGTTGGAAAATGGCCGGGGCGCTTGACAGACCAAACACAAGTCGCGTGTACCTGAACAAACCTTTGTGCGTGTTTATGCACGTGAGATGTTGGCTGTCCTCGCTTAATAATAACTGATTGTAAGCGTTTGAAAGATCCAGCTTAGAAAACTGCTGTCCCCCGTGTAACTTACTAAAAAGCTCCTCTATGCGAGGTAGGGGATATTTTTCCACTAAAAGTTGCTTATTAAGAGACACTGAGAAGTCCGCACATATTCGTATTTTACCGCTTTGCTTAAGCACTGGGACTATAGGACTCGCGTAATCCGAATATTTAACAGGCTCTAAAATACCTAACTGAACTAAGCGATTTAACTCGTCTTCCACTTTAGTTTTAATGGCGAAAGGAAGGGGACGAGCTCTGAAAAATACTGGTTTAGATTCGGGTTTCAGATTAAGACGTACCACTACATCCTTGCAACATCCTAAACTATCTGAAAACAATTTTGGGTACTGTTTGTGAAAGTCGTTAACTAAATCGGTTTCATTGACTGCTATATGATATGTTGGGTGTAAACCGGTTTCAACAATGGGGCGCATTTCTAGACTGAACGCTGATATAAAGTCTCGGCCTAAAATGGGTGGACCCCCATTCATGACCACAAACACATTTAAATTTTTACATACATTCTTGTACCTAAAAGACAAAGTAATGACA